>ML783250.1:451320-495392 GCA_009831015.1 Picea engelmannii | reverse complement strand
AAGCTTTGAACCAATTTCCCATTTTCATTATGTGGAGAGTACGACCATTACACCCATCATTTTCCCCAAATAATTAATTACAAATGAATGAAGAAATCCACAAATCCTCCATGACCACCCACCCCTCAATGACCACCTCAGGTGCCTCCCAACCATATGCCACCAAAACCACCAACAGTTCTTGAAAATCTGATTTCCCATTAAGGAATTATTAACACCTAGCATGCACCCATTACTCCATTAGGTGAGGTTCCATGCACCTCGACATCATTTGTTATCCCCCACATGGGTAAAACCACCTCAAACCTCATCTACCTCACAATTGAGGCTCAGTCATGTATACTTGGGGGAACCCCTTCCACCTCTACTACCACAATGTCTACTAGACCTTATCTTTGCAAGGAAAATGGAGGCATATACCCACACCTATCACCGGACATCACCCTTGATTGGGATCGACTTATCCAAGCATGACTACCATCTTCTACCTCATTTCAAATATGCGTCATCGTTAAAAAATATACATTTTATTGATGTAAAAAATATTATAGGGTATCCTCATGTATTATGTATTTATCATCTTGGAAACAACTAGGATCCCCTACTCTTATCCCATTGATGACTGAGTTAAGATCCTTTTGTGGTAGAATTTGTTCCCCCTTTGGGATCTTACCTAATCTCCCCATTGAGTAAGGTGGTAAGATGGTTTTGATCAATTTTGTTGTCATGGATGGTCTAGTGGACTACAATATTCTCCTAGGCTGTGATTTCATCTATTCCATGAGTGTTGTGGTGCCTTCCCTCTTTCAAGTCATGATATTCCGACATGACGGATGCATCATTACCATCGATCATTTCTCCTACACTGAACCCCCCCCCCTCAATATTCTCATAATAGAATCCCACATCATTTTTCTCACATTGAGGCATGCACTACGTGTCCACTGGCACTAATCATGCAACATCCACCCCCCCTAAAAATGAGACCATGCATCTAGAACCACCTCCTCACCACTTAGTCTTAGAGGTTGGGCGAGTTCATTCATCCTTGGGGGAATCCATGCATGTTTCTTCCCCTGAAACCAAAAGAAACCATGAAATCTCAACTACATTCTTCCCAGAATACGAAGAATTCTTTTAAGCCACTACTTCTTTCATTGATTCTAGTGATAACCTCCATCTAGGTTATCTTATCCACTGCTATCATGGTCCTAACAATTCAATTAGTGCACCCTCTAATATTATATCCCTTGATAAGGTCATTAATCCCTCTCAAATAAGATCATCTCTCCTCAATGATAGGTATATCAGGGACTCCAGTTCCATGATGATTAATCATGCCCATATAAGAGATACTTCCACATCGTTTAATGTCCCAAACCCCCCATTAGATATTACACAAAATAATGGATATGATACACTATTTCAGATCCTCTTGTGTGGATGTTCAACATAAAAATTCCTACTGTTATACCTTTGTTCCATCATCTTGGGTATTTGGAAACAACCCTTCCCACAATCCTCATATAATAATACAAGGGGAAACACCACTTCCCACCTTGATCCCATAAGACCTAGCTCTTGAAACAACACTAGATCACCATATACCCTTCATGGAAACCATTATAGCACCACATTATGTCTAGTTCCGCCAGACATCATGTGATTACAAACAACTGGCCTAATCAGAATGATCCACTAATATAGTTTCCTTACTTCTTGTGGTGATTCCCCCTTATCCTTGGTCATTTTTATTTACCCCCATAAGGGATACACAACCTCCTTCAGGGAGTGCCTTTTTAGGAAACCATTGTTCCACGACCTCCTTTAGGGAGTGCCTTCTTTGGGAACCCATGGTTCCCTGGCCTCCTTTAGGGAGTGCCTTTCTCAGGAACCCATTGCTCCATGGCCTCCCTTAAAGAGTACCTTGTTCGGGAACCCATGGTTCCCCGACATCCTTCAAGGAGTGCATTTTTTAGGAACCTATTGTTTTTTGGAGTCCCTTAGAGAGTGCATTATTCACAAACCCATGGTTCCCCGACATCCTTCAAGGAGTTCATTTTCCAACAACTCATTGTTTCATGGCATCCTTTAAGGAGTTCCTTTTTCAGGAACCCATTGTTCCTTGGACTCCCTTAGGGAGTGCCTTGCTCGGGAACCCATGGTTCCTTAGCCTCCTTCAGGGAGTGTCTTTTCAAGAACACATTGTTCCTTAGCATCCCTTAGGGAGAGACTTGTTCAGGAACCCATGGTTCTTTGGTCTCCCTTAGGGAGTGCCTTTTTCGAGGAACTCATCATTCCCTAGCCTTGTTTAAGGATTACATCTTCTAGGATCTCATTGTTCCTTGGCCTCCTTCTGAGGTCACCTAAATATTTTATAAAGGGACCACTTTTACCACCGATGTCAAAAGCTTAGGTATGCTTACTCACTATGATTTCTATCAAATAACTATCATATGTTCTTTATCATCAGATATTTTTCACTTCAGGTATTTAATATTTGTGTGTGCAAGTACTTGGTACAACAATATATAACCCATTAATTCTTGGCCATTCTATGGCCCAGCCAGGTATATGTTAAAAACTAGCATGCACTCATGCCCTCTGCAAACAGTTGTGCATCTGAGTTATAACCCTTGACATTTATCCTTAGGATCCCCACACTCGGCTCTGTGGTACCATCAACTCCATTTCATTCAGGTACTATCAACTCGTAGAATTCTCACCTCCATGAGTTGTACCACATATAGTTACCCCTTGGCATATTGAAACTCATGTTGTTCTATCCATTAGGCTTGGGAGTCCTGGTAAGGTTACACCCTAGCGTAATAACCTCATACTTATTCTTCATCATCAAGATAAGCACCCAATTATGGACTCCCACATCATGTTTTTGGTTACATTAAATGCACCTCTTCATTATCATTAACCCCCCATCTCACCCAACATCAATTTCTCATCTGCAATTTCATCCACCATTCACCTACCTAGTAAAGAAACCCACCAATGGCCCCCCCACCCTTCATTAGTTACATTCCCTACCTACACCCCATGAGACCACACCATAATTCATTGGGGAACCCAGTTCTATACGTGTACTTTCAACCCAATCATTCTTTATTCATTTGGTAATTGTATAAAGCACATTTCAAATTTCAGCAAGTAGCGTATATTTTTTTCATCACAACCAATGGTGTCCTTATCCTTGGCACACATCAACCCATGTCACCCTTGTTTGGGGCATTCCCATTTCATAAGCATATTTTCAAAGATATCTATATCATGGCCCAAATATTGACTATCACCGACACACCTATCCCAAAAATTTGTATTTTGACCTATCATCCACTCCTTTGCAATCTCACCCGTTCAACATAGTTTACCCAGTATCTCGTCATCCCCTTGAAACCAGATCATGTTTTATGGTTGATGCCATCATTCCTTTTTCCCCCAACCAAAGGAATTACTTAAGTCCCATACAATTTGAGCTTCTTCCATGTCACTAGTTCATCCATATTTTCCTCCATATAGTTCATGATACCATTTTGATCAAATTGATGTCAAGAATCCCTTTTCTTCTTGCAGTCGTACCCCCTTCCCTATCGATGTCCACACAAGTTTCCAGGAAGGTGGCAGTATCTTGTCTCTCATTTAACTATCAATGAGAAATCTCGTATGACCCAGAAAAAATCATCATTACTTTCTGATGTTGTTGATCCCCATAGCATTCGACTCCAACAAAGTTTCATATTACGATGGGTCTTACTATGGAACCATTGCAGTTTTCAGTAATCATCGAATACCTCTGAATTTACTAGGCCATCAATTCCTCTGAGTTATCGACATATTACAATATTTTCCATTTCTCAATTCAATTCAACTCTATTTCATTCTGGACAGAATTGTCATATGTCATTATTGATGCCCCTGAGGGAAATGTAGACATCTACTTCATCAAATATTTTCAGCTACAATCATATTAATATGGTTTCATTACACAAGCATGGGTCATGCCCACTTTGTTTGTACAAAAAAGATATTTTTTGGAGAATACTTGGTCCACATATTCATCCCCTTTCACTCTGATGGATCTCTCTCACTATTCCTCAATACAAAGTCTCTAACGCTTCTACACAATAACATCGTCACCAAAAGAAACAATGATGTATCTCAGCTACAAGTATGCTTCTAACCTCACACATAAGGGGGCATCTGTTATTTCTAAAAAAAAATCATCACAATACAGGGAATGGTTGAAGACAATACTAGCACAAGACATTAATCAACACACCTCAAACATAACATGTTCAATAAGCAAAGCTATACAAATGTTCATTGAATTTCAACGCAAATTTCTCAAGGCTTAATCATGCACATCCATGGGAGCCAACACAACATTGAATGCACACATTGCATAGACTGTCTCCACAATAACCCATGCGGATACGAAAATGGTGCATTAATGCATTTGGTCGGGCCTCAACCACTTCTAGAACAATGTGTACGATGACAAGACCACAAGATCGGCCCTTCAAAGGGATACGATCTAAGAAAAAGCTTGCATTGGTCTTATAAATACATGACCATGGTGTGCATACAAAAGGAAGAATTTTGAGTATATAGTTATGATGTTCAATTTTTCTTAGAGAAACCATCTTTCTCCTAGAACTCTTTGAGCATTCATAACAACTGTTGCACTTCTCTCCTTTCAAGAATTACAACAATAAAGTCTTCACCATTGTTTTTCCATTTTAAGCCATTATTAGAAGAGAGAAAGTTTTGTATTTGGGGAATTCAATAGCCCTCCCGAGGAGGAAGAGGGGACTCATAAGTTCTCATACTTCTCCTATGTGTTATCATTTCGAAGATTGATCTCATTTGGTAGATATTTCTTGTATCTCTTTCATACATCCATCTGAGTTTTTACATGGTTAGTTTTTTTTTTTTTCCTAATTGCTTACTTCTTGTTTTCTCTTTAGTTGAGCCACTAATCTACTAACAAACTTCTATGCTATCTTGCTAGCCTAACTAGGTAGTTAAGCGACCTCTTTTTGCTCACCCAAGTGATAAAAAGAACCCAACAATATGTTATTGTCAAATATGTCAACTTCCAGATCGTCGACCTCCATTCGTGTGCTCGATTCAACTTAAGTCATGTGGCAACGTTTTCCATCAAATAATAGGAAACTAGACATGTATTGACTATCAACAACTCAGTCAATTCCCAGTTGCATGGGTCTTTTCAGACAACACGAGTGGGTAGTATTAAGATGAAATCCTTTCCCATGATGGATAACATTGGATGAATTAACTTTCCCTTGACCCCCGACTTCAACTACACTCATCCATGGAGATTTAATCAAAGTTATTTCTAATTCGACAACTCCATCTTCAACCAGACCTTGGAATAAATTGTAGAGAACCTACGATTCTTCTACTACATGCATGATTGTAACAGTGAAGGAATTGAAGGAATGTTTCACACGATAGGTCGCGTACTTCATTCTTTTGTGTGTAGGGTTATGCATGGTCAGTCGAGTACAAAATTTACATTTTCTCAACGTGGAATTTATTATTTATAATATGCATAGATTTGTATGACCATCTGTTCTCCAGGCGGAATCACAAGTGGTAGGAATTTAGTTAACCTCATCACAATTTTATGACCATCGATTAGTCAGTTATGTATATTTAATTTATGAAGTCGGTCGAAGACACTTGTAATTGATCAACCATGGTCGAATGCTATTATTTTTCCAGTCCCAGTGAAACTGGAGAGAGAGAGACTGCTCAATGTTATTCAATCAAGGTCGTTGCTCTTGCATAGCGAAATTTTAACAATGGTTGTAATTTCAACCACTAACTTCCCGAGAAGGAGATTAAGCTGGACGTTCCCAACTTTGGATATAGATCGATTGTTGAACTTTTTCCTATTTTTCCATCAATAGTCAAATGGATGCACATTTATATTTCTGTTAGTCAGCCAACATGTATATTCTATAGTCTTCTGATCTTTGTTACTCAAAAAAAATAATTCGTTGAATCGTATGTCAGTTGTTGGATACAATTTCAAGAATATAAAGGAAGGTCAACAAAGGAACCGGTTTGTAGCCTTCAACATTCTTAATTTAGGCTCCACATTATCACTGAATATCACCGTAAGATTATGCTTTATTTGGATTTTCTTTCTGGTGGACTTTTCTTAGCAGCATAACATAACTCTTTGATAGCACCCACAATGAGCAGTTTCCACGACCATCAACAATCATTCATGAATAAGAAATTTTAGCGGGCTTTTCATCTTTAATAACATCCTGAAGCATTTACGCACAATCATTTGGGCTTGCGGGTTTTCTTGATTTCCAGTAGAAATCACGAGCAATCAATGTTCTTCAAAACATTTCTCAAGAAAATTTCCACTTAATTTCTTCAATCGAGCATCCATCTACGACTTGTTTATTTTCTTCTTTATTGTGCAGGATTGTGTTCTGTCCAACAACCATCCACAGTCTGTGTTCAAATCACGCTGCAACCGAACCAAAGTGTTGTAGTATACAGAATAAAAGAGATGCATTCAAGAGAGAGACTACATTGTCAAACACATCAAGAACACATACAACCCAACAAGGAAGAAATAATTTAGGAAAGGATATCCATCCGCCATCTTCTATTCCGGAGCCAGGAGTATTGGACCGGAGGTGGGTGATGGACATGTGGAGAGCCACCTTACCAGCAAGACTGTAAGGTTGAAAGAGCATCAAGCACCAGTCCTCTGTGCTCGAGGCATCTGGTGCCATCGCCAAACGAACTTTTAGTATTTCTTAGACCCCGGTGCTATGAAGAGCTCTAATTCTAATACAATGTTGAAGGGATTTGGGTAAGGACAAAGAAGTGTGATTGCAAGAAGAAAACAGGGAGTATCCCCAAGGTTCATTTCTTCCCTACACCTACAAGAGAGTAGTGCAAGGATGCAAGTTATATGCATACTTAGAGCCAAACATCAAGGGCATGGTGGAAGGTTTAGAAGACCTTCCGTTAGTACGAGCGTTTTGCGGATGTGATTCCAGGAAGAATTATCAGGGGTTTCGCCAGAAGACAAGATGGAATTTACCATTGACCTAAAACCTGGAACCGAACCAACGACAAGAAAGTCTTATGAGATGTCAACCCTTGAGCTACAAGAGTTGAAAGTGCAACTCAAGTAGTTACTGGACCTAGGACTTATACGTCCAAGTGTATTGCCTTGGAGTGCTTCTATTAATTTCAAATGGAAGAAGGATGGGTCGTGGAGACTCTTCTTGACTACCATCGAGTATTCCTTGACAACATTTGATATTTTTCTGATGACGAAAGATCAAGACGAACTTTTACGCTTGACACTACAGTGTTGCGATTGAAAAAATTTTGGGAAGTGGTCGTAAAGCTATCGAGGATTCATTGCTTAGGGCATGTGATCTCCGTCGAAGGCATCATTGTGGATCTAGCGAAGGAAGAGGCTATTGTTGACTGACCTGCACCGACGAATGTCCTTGAAGTGTGTAGCTTCATGGATTTAGCTGGATATTATTGATGGTTCGTCGAGGTTCTTCAAAGATAGAAAATCTCATTACGTAATTGCAGAAGGAGAACAAGAATTTTTTGTGGACCGAGAAATGCACAGAAGAATTTCGAAGGCTCAAGGAGGAGTTGATGACAACGCCCATACTAAAATTCCCTAGCGTGGATGAGGGTTTCTTGGTATGCACTGACGCATCTAAGGAAGGCTTAGAGAGAGTATGAGGTAAGACGGTCGAGTGATCGATTACATCTCAAGGAATTTAAGGAAGTATGATGATAACTATGTGATGCATGATTTGGAGGTGTTAGCGATCGTGTATGCCCTGAGAGTGTGGAGACACTACCTGATTGGACAAAAATTCGAACTAAAAATGAATCAATGCGGTTTACAACACCTTTTTACACAAAATGACTTGAAGGTGTGACAAAGGCGTTGGTCAGAACTGCTTATCAATTATGATTTTGAAGTTTCCTACTTAAAAGGAACAATGAACAAAGTGGCAAACACGTTGAGTCGAAGACCATGCATATTTTCAATGATACCTCTTCAAACAAATCTACGTGAAAAAATTTCTAACTACAATGCGAAGCTGATTGGTATAAAGAGGGTAAGGAATTTTTCGGAAAAGACACCATGTTGGTACCAAAATTGAGGAATATAATATGGACAACGATGGATCTTGGAGATATAATAACTGGATTTACTTACATCCCAATGACGAATTGAGAAGTTTTGATCTTATGCGAAGCTCATAGAGTAGTGTACATGGCTCATCAAGGAGTCATGAAGATGAGGACCAACCTTAAGCCCTTATTCTTCTGGAAGGGGCAAAGGCAGACATCGTCAACTGTGTGGTGATATTTCTAGAAGGTCGGCAAGTGAAGGCTAAACATAGATATCCAACAGGATTTCTACGACCACACACTTTCCCGAAATTGACATGGGAGGTCATTTCAACGGAATTCACTATTGAATTGTCGTTGATGGCAAGGAGGAACGACCCAATTGTCATGATAGTTGACACTCTGATCAAGAGTTCACATTTTGTCCTTGGGTGTGTGACGTATCAGGCGCTAGGTATAGCTTGAGTTTATATCAGCAAGATTTTTTAGACTTCCAGACATACCAAAGGAATCGTATCAGATAAGAGATTCAATGTTTGCAAGATGATTTTGGACGAGTTTCCCAAGAAGCCTTGGGAACACCACTGAACTTTAGTACAACATGTCCTTGAGATAGATAGGTTGACCGAAGAAACAAACCAAATTGGGAAGGTTGTGTTGCGTATGTGTGTGTTGGACCAACAAAAATGTTGGGAATAGTTCTAGCTGCTGGTCGAGTATGCGTGCAACAACAACAATCAAAGAACCATTAAGTGCCATTTGAGTTTATTTTGGGCAATCGTGTCAGACACCTTGAGTTTGGATAGACTCAAGGATGGGGTTCTAATAGGACCAGATGCGATCCAAGAATTGAAGGAACAAATACAACGATACGAAAGGGGATGGAAAAAGTGCAGGATCGGCATAAGGGTTTGTTGATGCTCATCGCGTGACCATAGTTGTGAAGGGACTAACGGCTAGTCGTGCCTCATCCTTAAGGTGTTGCACGATCATTATCTTGTATCTGTATATGAATTTAGGTCAGTGATCCTACGCATGAAATAGACTGAGTTCTTGGCAAACGTTCGGTGAAGGAAATTGACAATTTAAATTAAATAATTAAATGAATTTCTTGTGCAACTAAGGGATCAGGTGACATGTGTACGGGGAAGGATTTTCCTAATTATTTTTTAATAAAAGAATTGAATGTGTGTTTTGGTAACAAGTCACAATGAAAACTCTATAAAATAAATGGCAGAAGAGGAGAATGAATAAATTAGCTAGTGGGAGCTAGGAGGATCGCCAGCTGATGAAGAACATAAACAAGATCAACCGTCATTTAAGGTATGCTTATTTAATTTGCAGAGTAATTCAGGTAAAAATTTGTATATGGATTCATAGATTAAGGAATTTGCAATGTAATTTGGATATGGTTGTCTGTAGATCGTTATTTTAATTGCGATTCCATTTTAATGGTATTGACTTATAGGTTTAGCTAGATGCCATATCTGATATTTTTAGAAGAACCATTATTTTTGGAATTCTAGGGTTGTCGATTGCATTGAGGAACGAAAACTTCTAGCCTCCTGCCCTTCCAATTTTCTCTGAATTTTTGGAGTCTGTATCATCTTCTTCTTGCCATCCCTGGGGTCTACTTGAGAGTACTCTGCTTCCTCCACTTTGTGTGCCTTCACCTCTGTGATCACTCTTGTGTCTTCACGAAACTTATCATGTTCGAGGTTGCTCCGCACTTGATCCTCCTCCCTGCGTTGTTGAGGACTATTTTTCTCTTCTATACCCTTGTTATCGTTCAATCTGGGATGCCCACTGCCCCTTAATTTGCAGCCATAGTTTCCTTGATGCTCTACGATTTCGGGAGTTTTCCTTGTACACTGCACCTTGTGCATGAAGCTTCACCCGACAATCTCTCGTCTCGCAACGCCTCGTGTCTCCCCTTACAGAGTTTAAAGGCAGTTGTTCACGCAGCTTGGGCTCTCAAATTGCGTGGCCCCCTCCCCTATGCTAGTTACTTATCGGCGCAGATCGCTCGACGTATTGAATGCTTGAGAGTTCCCACACGTTCCTCAAAGGTATATGTAATAATAATTAAGCCCATATTCAGATTTACTGCAATTTTCATGTGGGATGTATTTGGTCTTTACCGTCCTTCCACATAGGATCTGTTGTGATTAGATGTGATACTAAACAATGATAGTTTCACGCGGGTTTATTAAGCTGGTTTTCTTCCACGAATTGAGTGTGGTCATGCTCGAAAATCCCGATGGCTTAAACGACTCTCGCCACCTTTAAATGCGAACACTTCCACCTGTATTTTCATGATAGAAGGGTTGGATATATTTTAAAAGACGTGTTGGATTCACTCGTTGGTGAGTTCGAAGTTGGGAGGCTCGAAGGATTGAGCATCCGTGCGCCTGGAATTACCAGTGTCCTTTCCTCACGATTTCTGAGTCTGTTCGGGAGTCTGCGTTGAGGAAATAAAACGGGCATGCGGCTCCCTTCTCGAGCCCAACAAGGATTCCTCCCATCTGCGCATGACTCGATAAGTTAAGTTTTTCTCTGCGCTAGTGTTTCCTTCTCAGCGAACCCGATGCCCTCAGCGAAAATCCTGGAGTCACCCTGCGAATTGAAGGGTACCTTTGCCTGTACTTCCCTTCCCTCCAAGAGATCTGTATTCTGGGTAAGATCTACTGCGAGAATCTCGGGTATGACACCCTGCGGATTCCACGCCTTAGGTACAATGAACGTGGCCCTAAGTTTAGGAGGTTACTGTTATCCCCCTTCTTGCAGTTTCTCCTTGTGCCAACGACATTTCTGGCTGATACCGCAAGCACAGTCCTGGGTGCTAGGCCTCTCCCTTTTCTTTCCACCTGTGACGCCTCCCGAGAGTCGGTTACCCCGCCATTACTGATGTAAATAAGAAAATTTTTATATTTATAAAAGTTACTTGATGATGGTAATTTAACAGGTAAATTTAACCTCAGATTGATGGAAAACATTTAGGTGCGCTTTCTTCATTTTTTATTGAATTCCATAAATGATTGATTTATTGAATATTGAGGAGTGATCCTTTAGTTTAAAAATAATCTTCTTTAAATTGTTGAAGTGAACTTCCTAATCATTACTTTTAGATAATGGTAGGTGAGATTCCCTTAAATTGTCAAGATGTGGTCGACCCCTTTGTGTAGTAACTTGGATTTGCATTCAAGGTAGCAACGAGCCGGTTCCATTGGATCAATAAGTTGCTCTTCTTAGGATTCTCTATTATAACCCTTAGGCATGGCAATAATGATTCTTGGTGTAATTTTTAAGGTTGGGTCTCCTCTTTACACCTTATAAATAGACATACAAGCTTTTAATGTAGTATTGTTTATTTTATTAAGCCCTTAAAATAATTAAGGAATACTTAAGATTGTGGAATTATAATTTGACACTTGCAGTTCCTTCGCAAATGGGGAGGGGTATTTAGTTAGATGGTAAATTGAATCTCGGGAATCTTTAAGGGAGACTACTTACGCCGAAAGGCGTACATCTATTGACAATGGGCACAATTAATGATCTTTTAACCTTATTTAAGCTTAAACCCTAATCTGATGGCTATGCATTGAAAATGTTGGCATATTCTTAATTGTCCTCCAAAATCAATGGGTCAGATTTATTGTTCATAACTTTCTTGCATTTATTAAGACATCCGTTAACATGTTTACTTTTTAACATTTACCTAATCACATTAAAAAATCACTGTAAGGATATGTAATTGCCACGTTCCATTTATCAACCTAATGCAGCCAAACGTTTCATATTACCACAGATGAATTACCACAGACATTTTATATTGGGGGCACGCGAAATACCTTTCGACATTCTCAACCACGAGTTAGCGGCGGTGCTAGTGAAATAACCTAGTAATATTTCAGGTATACTCATGACAAGACGAAGAATTAATCTCCGTGTTCAAGGTTTGGACACCTTTTGTTTAAGGTTTGGACACCTTTCGATTTAGTTTACCTAGCGCCTTGAATTAAAGCGCTGCATGAATGAATAACCTTTAGATTTATTGAGTGTCTTCTGTAAGTGGGAGTGCATTGCGTCTTCCTCTTGCACCTTAGTTTACAATGATTTAGTCCTGCGTTGAATTAATGATACGTGACAGACTAGTGACTAGATTCTTTGCGCCCTGTTATAAAAGAGAGATAATGGTATGGTGTTTAGTTTTCTTCTTACGCAAATAAAATTTACTTATGAACTATTGATTAACCACTTTTTCTTACGCCATTAAAATGTTATGCATGACGGTTGACCGCTAGATTTCCCTTACGCATGGATAATGGATGTTGCCGAATGAGTTAGAATTGGTCACCTTGCACCCCTTTAATTGTTGAGGTATGATTGATTTTAAAGATACTCTATTGCGTGTGGAAATATAAGATAATATCGCATGCATTGTGTTGTGTAAAGGATGGATTGATTTCTTAGAAGTCTTGCACGCAAATCAATAAGATGATGTGTGGCTGGTAGAGGATGCAGACTCTTTGCGCGCACTGAATGATAATGTATTGAATGGTTGTTGTAGATGTCATATCTCTTGAGCGAAATGAAATTTATGTGATGAATAATCGAATTCATGTGATTATATTTCTACGCAGTGAATTACAGTTGATAATTTATCTTGCGTCTTAATCGATGTGATGATTGTTTTCTTTTATGCATTTGGGGATTTGCGCCATGATAATATCTGATAATTTCTCTTGTGCCTTGGATTTAGTTTGGTACGTGATGAGTTAAGCGGGTGATTACTCAGGTGCCCTGTCTAATTGTGGTTTAGGATTGTTAGATTTATGAGTAGGGAGACATGTTACTATGTGTCATTATTCATTTATGATTCTTAAAGTTTGCGTGTCATCATTTAATTGTATGGATGCATGGAATGGGTCGCCCTTTTACTTGTGTTACTGCATCGTTTTGTGTACCTCTTTTCATTAAAGTTGTGTCGGTTTTATGTAGGGAATGATTGATGATGCGTTATTGTTTTTCATTATATGTATGATGTTGAGTCAATGAAGTTTCTTAATGGAGACGTAAGTACTAGCTCACAAAAAAAAAGAATATTCCTATTATATGTTGATTATTGTTGTGACAGAGGGGCTGTTACAATCGTGTAAAGGAAAGGAGTATTTATGGTTTTTAGAGTTTATATTTAATCATTTCTCCAAGGATTATGTTATGCCATCAAATAACAGCGTCTAGAAGTGTGCAAGCTATATTTGAGCTGGCGTTGCAAACTAGTTAAGGAGTGTTGTAACTTGGATAGGTTGCAGGCATTCACGTTCAGACTTATCAACATCCACATCAACCTTAGGACCATCAGGTAATCCATGGGGGTTTTCATCCTATTTGAAGCTCGAGAAAGTGGTTTTGGATGTTTTTTCCTTTTGGCGCTATGAACTTGCGATGCGCACTGGTGACAAGCGCTACGAACTTCACAATGAACTCATTTTCTGTAGCAACTTCTTTTACAGATTTGATCATATATCCAAAATGGTGATGTGGGTGTTTTTGAAATTTTTGTGGAGGATAATGATTATGTTGTTTATTTCCTGTCCAAATTTCTACCTAACCCAGTTTGTAGTTTGAGAGATATAATTAAAACACCAATTCACTGCAAACTGGCGCTTCAAACTCTTTGTTTTGCATAGTTGTTGGATATTCGTCTTGTTTGGAGGTTTCCACCTGTCAAGGAAGGTTCGAATGGTCTCCTAGGAGTTTTTTGGAAATGAGGGACATGCGTTCCATCTCTATATCAATCAGGATGACCTGTTTCAGAAGGCATTTATCATCATAGAAAAAATCCGAAAAACATAGGAATTTGTTAGGCTTTTGTTTGAATATTTGGTAGCAAGACCCCTAAAAGAAGGAGGATCCTATGTATCTCTTTGGTTTAGACCTCCTTAGGGTAGATAGATATCATTGAATATAAATGAAATGGATTTTGAGAAGGAAAGGGTTGGATTCATGATCCAAGAGAGGAGAAATCTTAAGGAGCAGTTCTAGTTGATGACTTGTAAGCCCAACGGATTGTTTGTAACCAACATTTTTTTCATTGAATATTTATGAGATTAGTTATATCAGATTGTGTTCTCTTTGTTGATCATTTGAATTTATATCTTACTTGAATGAATTGTAACTTTTGAGGATCAATGGATGTATTTGATTTCTAGATTCTTGAGCAACAAAGGGTTTGTTGTGATTGCCTATAACTCATTGTATTTATTCCAATAACTTTCCCATTTGTTTTGAAGAGAGGATCTCTATTCAATGGATGATCTACTTTATGTTAACTTATCCTTTCTTCCATATGCCATCTTATAATCCATTTTTCTGATATGCTCTTCGACTGCCTTCTAACTTCAGGAATTTTTGTGTGACTCAATTTCCCAATGGTGTAGCCTACTGATATGCATTTTTATACCCTCCCTTTATTGCTTTTTCTTGCTTGTTGATCCACCCTTTTATATTGATTTAATTTTTCAGGTTCGAATGGGTGTATAGACACTTATACTTTTAGACTGTTTATGCAATAGCAATATATTTATGGTTGTATATACCAAGACTTGGGATCTTTTCGATAATAGAAGTATTTTTCATTTCTTTATAAATCCTTGAATAAAGTTATTCAAAACCCCATTTTCTTTTATGTATTTCATGGAGTAAACTGTGAATGAAATTACCTTAAGAGTCCTTCATCCATTTTGTATCTCTTTTATAAAGATTTGTTTTATACTTTGATTGGTACTAGGCTTACACTCTTAGCAGTCAGAGTGTGACTCCCACGTTCTAACACTAGCTACCTAGACCTTGCCTTGGCTTTCCATGTCTATATTTACTTAATCCTTTCATGACTTGGCTTGGCTTTCCTTGATTTTTATTTTCTTTAATTTCCATACCTATACTAGACCAATACCAATACATTGCCTTGTTGTGCCTTGTCTTGCCATTCATTTTATTTCCATGGCATAGGTCATGGTCTATGTCATGGAATAGGTCATGGTAAAGGTGTAGGTCTAGGTCTTGTTCTAGGTCTAGGTCTAGGTCATGGTTTAGGTCTATCTCATGGTCATGTGTAGGTGTAGATCTATTTCCAACATGTCCTTGAATGGCTCGAGGAGGTGATTTGAAACTCGTGATAAAAATAAAATGGGGACTCAGATTGTCGAACCATCGGTTGCATTGGATCCCGAGGCACTAGGTTTTAGCTAGTAGCCCCCCTCCTTTATCGTTCCATTGCCCAAAAAACTATTTGTTGGAAGATCTATGCCACTAGGGTTTTTCTAAATGAGGCATAATGCAATTTCTAAACAAGAGGTCAATTTTGAAGAAAAATGTACCAAGAAATTGTGGGTAGCGTGGTTGCATGGGCCTTGGAAAAATAGTCATGCGTGAGTTTACAAAACTTTGTTATGTTGCTTAGTTTATATATTATGCCCCTGAACCAAATTTCGAACATGTCCCTGAATGGATTGAGGAGGTGAGTTGAATCTCACGACAAAACTCAAAGTGGGACTCAAATGGATGAATCGTCAATTTCATTGGATTCAAGGCACCGCGTTTCAACTAGTGGGGCCCCGCCACTTTCATTTCATTGCCCGAAAAACCATTTGTTGGAAGATCTTCGACACTTGGGTTTTTCTCGAGGAGGCATAGTGCAATTTATGAACAAGAGGTTGATTTTCAAGAACATTGTGACAGGCGATTGTGGGTAGCATTCTCACATGGGCCTTGGCCAAACATAAGTGTGGGATCTTACAAAACTCTATTACACTGCTCGGTTTGGATTTTATAACCCCAGACGAAATTGCAAACATGTCCCTGAATGAATTGAGGAGGCGAGTTGAAACTAGTGATAAAAATCAAACCATAACTCAGATGGATGAACCTTTGGTTTCATTGGATCCGGGGCATTGAGTTTCATCTAGTGGGGGCCCTGCATCATTATTTTTTTTCCTGAAAAATAGTTTGATGGTGGATCTCTGAAACTAAGGTTTCACTCAGTTCTTAATACATATGTTTATCAATTTAACACCTTGTAAGGTTAGACGTGGAATGGAATGGGAAGGACATGTATGCAAAAGCATGGCATACCATGACAAGGTGATAGCTATTTGATTTATGATTTTGAAATAATTGGTAAGATCTATTTGATTTATGATTTTGAGATAATTGGTAAGATCTATTTGATTTGAGATGATTTTTATATGCTCATCTTGTCATTGAGCCACATGCAAATGTTGAACATATTGTTTTGTCTTTTCGATGAATTCCTTCATGAAGTCACATAATTGTACTTGGGAAGTAACCAATTGTATCTTTTTACTTTCATGTCCTCCATCAATATCATATACGACATATTTAAATCTTTGCAAGGCAACCTCCTTTATCCCCAATTCATACTCATTGCTTACATGGATGCACTTTCTTATTAATGCCATTCCACAAAACCTGGGGCATGTCCCATCTAAGATTTTTTTTTGATAAAATGTATAACCCTATGGCCTTGTACACAAGATGTTGTGAGTAAAGTCTCTAGATGACAACAAAAACAATATAACTCAGCATTCCTGCAAAAGGGTTCTATGCAAATCATGAAATATATATACGTGTGTGTGTGTGTGTGTGATAATAATAACCATACTCAATGTGATATCTATGAAAATATGTGTTACAAATTGTATTTATTCAAGCATACCAAATCTTTCATTTATGGAAATACCTTTGGCCCAAGTTAAGTGAAATATGTATTATCCTGAATCTCTCATACAATTATGTCCATGTAATTTCAAGAAAGTGTTTAATATGGGGTTCATAGTCCCTAGATCCCCTTCTCAATTTTAGTGCATATTTTTGGTTGAAAAAAGACCTAGTGTTCTCATGCCAGAAATCTTGTACTAGTGCCTTAACTACTCTAATTAACTTTATGTCAAAATAAGGTAGCCTACCAATGAAGGCCCACAAATATGTTGGGACACCTATGTTGAATCTATCTCATCTATGAGAATACTTTCTAATGGTTTCAATATTGCATTTCATGAGATGAGAGATTTGTTTTACCAAACAATGTTTTCGTATGATCTTGCTAACAATTGATTGTGACAAGACACGCCAGGATGCATTGCGGTATTTAGAACGAGATTTATTACAAATTATTTGAAAAACATCTACAAGGTTTATAACAATATGATAACTTGTTTCTAAACTTTTGATTGTTTTAATCCCTAAATTTCTCCTAACAAAAGTCAATTTCTAAATTTTAACAAAGCCAAAAATAATTGACATTTAGCCGCATCGGAGTTTGGTTCAAAATATTTTGTAATTATTTTATAAGAATGATAACTAATAGTATAGTTAGGTAACTTAACTTCAAGTGATGCTAGACCACTTTCATCCACCTGAATTCTTTCAAAAGTTCTTCATTGCACACTGCTCAATCTAGGTAGGGACGATGAACCCCTATTCTGACACTCTTGACCTCCCTACTATGGAGTTAACAATGTTGTATTTATGTCCCCTTCAATCATTGATAGATCAAATATGGGACGAGAGTCGAAATGGGATTGACTAGTTTATGGAATGTCAGACTATCCAGCAATAGGTTGCACCGAAATAAATTCTTCACCACAATGTTGTGCACTAGTTTCCCCTATATTTCATCCACTGTATAACCACCCCTCTACTTCTTCAAAAAATTTTGGACACTAGTCCCAGAATCCCTTCTCGACATTGCTATCATTTTCAAGTGGTCAAAATCTTAAATAATTTCAAGAAAATAAAGGAAGGTCAATAAAGGAACCAGTTTGTAGCCTTCAACAGTCTTAATTTAGGCTCCACATTCTCACTGAATACCACCGTAAGATTATTATTTATTTTTCTTTTCTTTCTGGTGGACTTTTCTTAGTAGCATAACATAACTCTCTGATAGCACCTGCAATGAGAAGTTTCCACGACCATCAACAATCATTCATGAATAAGAAATTTTAGCGGGATTTTAATCTTTAATAACATCCTAGAGCATTTATGAACAATCCTTTGGGCTTGCGAGTATTCTTGATTTCTAGCAGCAATCACAAGCAATCAATGTTCTTCAAAAATTTTCTCAACAAAATTTTCACTTAATTTCTTCAATCAAGAATTGATCTATGACTTGTTCCTTTTCTTTTTTATTGTTAAGGATTGTGTTATGTCCAACAACCATCCACAAGAAATATTCTAGTAACAAGAAATGTACGTGAGGAAACTTCAACCACCGAGCGACATCCACAATTCACACAACATCAACATTCCACGAGCATCTTAAATATTATTTTTATCCATGAACAATATCGGTTCAAATTGCACCACAACCGAACCAAAGTGTTGTAATTTACAAAATCACATAGATGAATTCAAGAGAGACACTACATCGTGAAGCACATCAAGAAAACAAACAAACCAACAAAAAAAAGATAATTTAGGGAAGGATATCCATCCAAGTATTTATTTTGTCTTTATGGATATTTATACAATATAGGGATGGTTGGAGAGGTGGTACCCACTCAAACTAATGCTTCGTTATGTTCTCTTTATACATTTATTACATATGTTATTATAGTTAGGTTAATGTATGATGAAATTTACATGGCCTAGAATTCTACCTCAACACTTTCCGTGTCATGCCATGGAATGCCCTTCCTTGTCTTGTCTTTCCTTTCCTTTCCTTTTCTTTCCTTGCAAATCCTTGTCTTTCCTTTCCATTGCATGTCATGCCATGCCTTTCCATGCCTTGCATTTCCATGCCATGTATTTCCTTTCCTTTCCATGTGATGACATGCCATGCCTTGCCATGCCTTTCCTCAGCATGCCATGCCTTTCCTTTCCATGTCATGCCATGTCATGCCATGCCTTTCCTTTTTGTTCCTTTCCAAGCCATGCCTTTCCCTGACATGCCATGCCATGTCCTTCCTTTCTATGCCTTGCCATGCCTTTCTATTCCTTGGATTTCCTTTCCATGTCATGCCATGTGTTGAATTTCCTTAGCATGCCATGCCTTTCATTTCCTTTCCATGCCATGCCTTGCATTTCCTTGCCATGCCTCACATTGGCTATTCACAATTCATCTAAAAGGTAACTTTATTATGATATTCATAAAACTAAATGTTTGTAAAAATATAGTTTTTTTCACCGTTAGAGAGAATTTGTTATGAAGTTAATTTAATAAAAAAATAATGACATTCATGTATCATACATTTTTTTTTTCATAAACAAAATGCTTGTAATAAATGAAAAAGTTCAATACATAAAAGTCACAATCAAAGGTTTCACTAAGCAAGTAATTCTACAACTTGCTATCCCATCTATCTTATATAAAAATATGTGCATCAGCATTACAATGTCATAAAATAAGCTCTATTTATTCATATATCTAATGTATCTTCATATATCTAATGTATGTTCATGTCTAGGTACCTAGACCTTTCCTTGGCTTTCCATGTCTATATTTACTTAGTCTTGTCATGTATTTCCTTGCCTTGCCTTGAGTTTCTTTTTCTTGAATTTCCATAGCTAGACCTAGACCTATACCAATAAATTGCCTTGTCATGCCATGTCTTTCCATGCCTTTTCTTTCCATGGTCTAGGTCATGGTATAGGTCATGGTAAAGGTGTAGTGTAGGTATTGGTCTAGGTCTAGTTGTAAGCCATGGTTTAGGTCTATGTCATGGTCATGGTGTAGGTCTAGGTCTATTTCCAACATGTCCTTTAATGGCTTGAGGAGGTGATTTGAAAATCACGATAAAAATAAAGTGGGGACTCATATTGACAAACCATCGGCTGCACTGGATCTAGGGCACCACGTTTTAACTAGTGGCCCCCATCCTCTATCATTCCATTACCCAAAAAACCATTTTTTGGAGGATCTCTGGAACTAAAGTTTTTCTAAATGAAGCATAGTGCAATTTTTGAGCAAGAGTTTGATTTTGAAGAAAACTATAGCAAGAAATTGTGGGCAGCATGGTTGCACRGGCCTTGGAAAAATATACATGTGGGATTTTACGAAACTCTGTTATGTTTCTTAGTTTATATTTTATGCCTTGGACCAAATTTCCAACATGTCCTTGAATGTCTTGAGGAGGTGAGTTGAAACTTATGAAAAACCTCAAAGTGAGACTCGGATGGATGAACTGTCAATTTAATTGGATTCAGGGCACCGAGTTTCAACTAGTGGGGCCCCTCTGCTTTCATTTAATTGCTAGAAAAACCATTCGCTCAAAGATGTTCGACACTTGGGTTTTTCTCAATGAGGCATAGTGTAATTTATGAAAAATAGGTTGATTTTCAGGAACACTATGCCAGGTGATTGTGGGTAGCATGGTCACATGGGCCTTGGCCAAACATAAGTGTGGGAGCTTACAAAAATCCATTATGTTGCTCGGTTTGGATTTTATGCCCCCGAACCAAATTTCAAACATGCCCTTGAATGACTTGAGGAGGTGAGTTGCAAATTGTGATAAAACACAAACTAGGGCTTGGATGGATGAACCATTAGTTGCATTGGATCTGGAGCATTGGATTTCAGCTAGTGGCCCCCCTGTGTCTTTATTCTGTTCCCCGAAAAGGCATTTGATGGTGGATCTCCGAAACTAGGGTTTCACTCAATGCTTAATACATATGCTTGGCAATTTAACACCTTGTAAGGTTATACATGGCAAGGAATGGCATGGCATGGAAAGGAAAGGTATGGAAAATCATGGCATGGCATGACAAGGTGAGAGATATTTGATTTATGATTTTGAGATAATTGGTAAGATCTATTTTATTTGAGATGATTTTGAGATGTTCATCTTGTCATCGATCCACATGCACATGTAGAACACATTTTTTTGTATTTTTGACTAATTCATTCATGAAGACACATAATTATACTTGGGAAGTAACCAATTGTATATTTTTTCTTTCATGTCCACCATCAATATCATATATGACATATTTAAAGATTTGCAAGGAAGCCTCCTTTCTCCCCATTTTGTACTCATCGCTTACATGGATGCACTTGATTATTAATGACATTCCACCGCACCCGAGGCATGTCCCATCTAAGATTTTTTTTTGATAAAATGTATAACCCTATGGCCTTGTACACAAGATATTGTGAGTAAAGTCTCTAGATGACAACATAAACAATATAACTGACCATTCCTGCAAAAGGGTGTTATGAAAAACATGAAATATATATGCGTGTGTATGTATTTCATAATAATAACCATAGTCAATGTGATATCTATGACAATATGTGTTACAAATTGTGTTTATTCGAACACACCAAAGCTTACATTTATGGAAATATCTTTGGCCCAAGTTAAGTGCACTATGTATTGTCCTGAATCTATCATACAATTATGTCCATGTAATTTCAAGAAAGTGTTTAATATGGGGTTCCCATTGCCTAGATGCCCTTCTCAATTTTAGTACATATTTTTGGTTGGAATAAGACTAAGTGTTCTCATGCCAGAAATCATGTATTAGTTCCTTAACTACTCCAATTAACTTCATGTTAGAACAAGGTAGTCTACCAATGAAGGCCCACAAATATGTTGAGACACTTGTGTTGAGGCTATCTCATCTATGAGAATAATTTCTAAAGGTTTTGATATTGCATTTCAGGAGATGAGAGATTTGTTGTAGCAAACAATGTTTTTTATGATCCTACTAACAATTGATTGAGACAAGACACGTCGGGCTGCATTGCGGTATTTAGAACAAGATTTCTTACCAATTGTCTGAAAAACATCTACAAGGTTTCTAACAATATGCTGACTTGTTTCTAAAATTTTGACTGATTTAATGCCTAAATTTCTCCTAACAATAGTAAAACTTCAAAATTGTAACAAATCCAAAAATAATTGACATTTAGTAGCATCAGATTTTTGTTAAACATATTCTTTAATTATTTTATAAGAATGATAACTAATGGTACAATTAGGTAACTTACCTTCAAGTGATGCTAGACCACTTTCATCCACCTAAATTGTTTTAGTAGTTCATTGTTGCACACTGCTCAATCTAAGTAGGGACAATGAACCCCTATTCTAGCACTCTTGACCTTCCTATTGTGGAGTTAACAATGTTGCATTTATTTCCCCATAAATCATTGGTAGATCAAATCTTAAAGGAGAGTGGAAATGGGATTGACTAGTTTATGGAATGTTGAACTATCCAACAAGAAGTTACACCATGAGAATTTCTTCACCACAATTTTGTGCACTAATTTCCTCTCTATTTCATCCACCTTGATCACTTGGTCATCCACAACAAGTTTTATTGATGAGATACTGCATGGATTGGTCTCTAATAAACTCCTTTTATTTTCTTGTGGTGATGGAGGAGAAACATCAACAACATCTATTCCACAAGAAATTTGATTTCCCTCTTCTTAAATCCAACCTTTAACATACATAACTTTTATTTTTCTCTTTCTTCTTCTACCTTTTCGATGGGTTTTTCTTTCCTCAAGGAATTTCATTCTTGAATCCGTCGGTTCTCCATGTTTAGATAGAAAAATTGGGTTCCAGGCACCCGACCAAAAATTTTTCTTTGTATTACATAAGAAGGAACAACTAACAATTCCAATTCCAAGTGGACAAATTTGTCTTTTTATTACAAAAGAAGACACAACTAATAATTCCAATTCGAATTCAAATTGGAAAAAATTGTCTTGGTATTATACAAGAAGACAAAACTAAAAATTCCAATTGCAATTGGATAAATTTGTCTTGGTATTACACAACTAATAATTCCAATTGGAAAAATTTGTCTTAGTATTACACAAAAAGACATAACTAACACTTCCAATTGGAAATATTTGTCTTGGAATTACAAAATAAGACACAACTAACAATTCCAATTGGAAAAATTTTGTTTTTTAATTCAAAGAAGACACAACCATCAATTCCAATTCCACTTAGACACATTTGTCTTCCAATTCTTCCCACAATTTTCGTGCAATAACAAAAAATTGTCTATGAATTAAACAAAAAGACTAAAACAAGTAACACATGTATGTTCACACTATTTTTGTGTGCAGATGTCGGGTATGTATATGTTGGGCTTGTGATTGATGAGGTATACGGGTGTGCTTGACACATAATAATTCCTAACAAGAACACGTGCACGTTCATAAAACGTGTGTGCGTTGTAGGAAAGTTCAAACATTCCTACTATGCATGGATGAGTGACAATAACAATGTTTTCAAGTCACAAGAGTGTGTGTGCACTCTTAATGAAACAGATATAGAACTTATTATAGACCAAATATATATATGAATAAATATGTATAGGGTTTTGGGACAACTAGGACCTAATGAATTATGATTGAAAGTGTTTTGAAGTGTAGAGAAATGGTTATAGAACCAAGATGTGGGCGATATGGGTGCAAGAGTTGTGGGGCATTTAACAAGAGGTATGTGCATAGTGCACTTAGAGCTCGAGTGTGGAATGATTTAAGGGTCGAGTATAGATTATCCCTAGGCTTACATGGAGCTATGGGGTCTAACTCATGGTCTAGGTCAAGTTCTAGGTCATGATATAGGTCATGATCATGGTATAGGTCTAGGTCATGGTATAAGTCTGACTCTAGCTCTATGTCATGGTCTAGGTCATGTTCTAGGTCTATCTCTAGGTCTATGTCATGGTGTGCATCATGGTCGTCATATAGTTCTAGGTCATGGTCTAGGTC
Source organism: Picea engelmannii (assembly GCA_009831015.1). Lineage (NCBI taxonomy): Eukaryota > Viridiplantae > Streptophyta > Pinopsida > Pinales > Pinaceae > Picea > Picea engelmannii. The sequence goes on along the minus strand of ML783250.1, from coordinate 471,454 downwards.
TTTCCATATCTATGTCTTGCTATGTCTACATCTAGATCTAAGTATTGACATGTCTAGGTCAAGGCCATTTCTCTCCTTGCGATGTAGAGAGGGGGGGTGGAGAGAGAGGAATAAAAAGAGTGTGAGAGGGGGAGAGGGGAAGACAAAGAGAGTGTGTGAGAGTGAGGGATGGGGACACTAGTACATATTGGAAAATTTGCGACGTTATGGAAAAAATTGTCCATATTGTCGAAAAATAGAGAAAATTTTAATTTTTTTTATCCATATTGCTCGATAACGTCGCTATTGTGACTTACTACTAAAATTGTCGCTCTTGCGATGAAGTTCAGAGGACATCGCTCTTGTGATGACTAAAAATTTTCATCTCTCTTGCGACATTGGTGAAATATTCGTCACACTTGTGATGTTGTGGACACTAGGTTTTCCCCACCCCAATGGTCACCTAGTATTTGACCAAGTTAAATTTGAATTGGTCAACTATCATCGGAATTGCGACGTTATAAAATCTATAAATATGTTGCATTTTACGGATGTTGCGACAAGTTTTCTATAATAACGACAGTTCAAAAAGGTTATAATCTGATCTTCTTGGAGAACAAAAAACAAGTATTGTTTTCAGTATATGTTTGTGGGGAGTAATGTCATAAAACATTAGAGGTGGGAAAAAAATTAAAGAGGGTGAAAAGGGTGAGGGTAAATGTTATTGCCCTTGCAAAAATTGTTGTACTAGACGTCCAGAAAGAGTTTTAATAGAAAAAACTAAAAACAATTGTAGAAAATATGGACACATGGACGGGAGATCAAATGAATATTGTCCCATACTAATTATATATATATATATATATATATATATATATATATATATATATATATATATATATATATATATATATTCATTATCTGTTTTAATATTTATTGTATTCTCAAACTTTTATATTTTTTTATACATGCACTAATTTTTCATGATTGTTTGTAATTATAAAGTTAGATTTGCCCCCTAACTTTATGCACCAAGTAGTAGAATAAATGATGTTTTACAAGATGAAGAACTTGAAGCAGATAATGAAGATCATGTTAATGATCCCATGGAAGTAGATGACAATAATAACTAAAAATGCAATATTTACAATTACTATTCTTTACATTAACTATTTTTTTTTTATGTTTTATATTGTTAGATGAATTTATGTGGTGAAATATTTTACCTGGTATCACTAGATATGGAACCGATCAAGTAACAAAAATGGTCCCTCTAAAAGTTCTGCGCCATATTCCCATAATTCCATGTTTGCAAAATGCCAAAGCATAGCACAGTTTATGGATTATCATGCACGAAAGAGAATTGAATATAGCGTTCTTTGAATGCCTGCAGATGGTTATGCTAGTATCTGCAATAATTGTAAGAACATAGCATGGAACTGAAGGACCAAGTTGAGAAAACAAACACAGAGAATGAAGTGCTTTCCAGTACATATGAGAAGGACAAACACACATGAGGCTCACTAGAAGGCTTCGGTGGAATTAGAATGAGAGGAAAAAGAAAGACATAAAAATCATGGAAAAGATGCTTGGGACTGACAGGATACAACGCATGAAGCAGCCAGAGAGGCCCAACCAAAATTGACAACCTACTTTGCAAAGATTTTACCCTTTATTCCTGGAGCGACTGACATTGCCATGGAAGAATGTGTCATTCTTACCAAGGTTACGACTACACTACAGGTAGTGGTAGAGACCAGACGAGACCTGCAAGATCATGAAATGATGGACAGAGAGGTCACGGAACAGGAGAGACAGGTAGAAGCCAAAGCTGCGGAGAGAGGGAAGACACAAAAAGTAGAGGCACAAACAGGGTCATAAGCATAGAAAAAGAGAGCTGAAAACTTAGTACACCCTATCATCGTCAAAGATCAAACTCATTTATAGTGGTCGGACAAAATTCGTTGTCATGCATAGAGAATGATTGGGCGTACCTGGAAGTTACAGAGACTGCCAATAAGGAGAAGGCTAAAGAAGTAGAGAATCTTTCCCTGTAGCATGACACTGTAGAAGATCAAAGGAAGTGTCTATAGAACCTTGCCAGAGAACTTGGACAGAAGGTACACGAGTCATTTAACTCTGCCAAGAATATGAAGCAAAGGTAACCACATAAGCATATGGAAATAAATTCCCGATGGATGAGACAAGTATAGAAAAAGTAACCACGGAATTCGTTTCGTCTAAAGATTAGAGATAATTTCGTCTTCAAAGTATACTGACAATTTTGGGATGTTGCAGTAAGAGATCTTCCTAACGTCGATTCCTTTCTTGAATATTGAATGCCGAACTCAACTCAATACAAGTTGGACATTGTGGTTTGGGAATTGTTGTGGACAGTTTTTACCCTACAGGCAGAAATGTTAAAATAAAAACGTCGGATGATATATAAAGGGAGAGCCTGATCCACATAAGCCTAAGTACGTTGGCAACCAAGAGAGATATGCAGATGTTTGGGTACATGTCAAGTCATCGACAAATCCATCAAACTGAGAACACTCTGCGTCCCATAATAAAGGTGCGAAGGATTTTGCGCTTGGTGGATGACAAGCAGCTTCTTGCTTGTTCCAGAATAACGTATAACTTCCTCAACAACGTTGTATATAGATCTTTAACTCATTTTTTCCAGGATAGTTTGTTAGTAATGAGAACTTAAGAACATTGTATATAGATATATTCAACTAATATTTTTCATGGTAGATGGTTACTAATGAGAGCTTTATAATAATAATAATAATAATCTATTTTTAAGGTCACTCTGCCTAACGATTTGACTGGTAAAGTCTACAAAGGTATACATACCCTACCCCTTCTGGATTTGAACCTGTGACCTCTTAAGAGGAAACACATGTTCTTAACCATATTATAAATATGTTTGTTGTGAGGATACGAACCGGATGTAATGATCTTTATGGTCTTTTTAAGATGTTTATATATTTACATTTTTGTCTATGAATGTTGTTTTTTTATACCTTATACTATGGATTAAAGGTGAAAAAAAAAAAATAGTGGAATATTTAGTTTGATCATTCCTCTATATTTTTTATTGGTAGGTAGTTGAAGCATAAACTCAACAAGATTAAAAAAAAAATCAAGAAAAACAATAACACAATGAAGAGAGTGATTTACATGGAAAATCTTTTCTAAGGAAAAAGCCAAGAAGCAATGATAATACCTATTCTTCCTCACACTCTCAACCAACATACTGCACTACACTACATTGCTTTCCCACACCTCTATGGGTATGCTAGATATATATGATTTGTTAGACTCTTAAACAAATTAGTTACAATTTGATCCACAAGTTACACAAACTGATAAATGTAGTGTACATGCATGCACATTCCATTTTTAACTAATACTATGTGCATGCATTCGCATGGGAAATTAGTTATCAAGCACAGGTTCAACATTTATACATAAATATAATACACAAATCTAGAGGAACAACATTGCATGAGTTTGTCTATTTTTTCATAAGCTAGAAAAGATGCAAAACCTACTGCTATTGAAATTAAAATTGTGGTTGAGAAGCCCATGATGAGATTGTTTATCTAAGAAATGGTTATTATCGGTCCTATGCCCTTGTCCAAAAAATTGGAACATTATTGATAAAATGAAAATAGACATGGTAGATTACAAGTGAGAAGGCACAAACTCATGGTGCACCGGAGGAGCATGCACAATGATTGTTTACAGGTTCATACCAACAAGTTTCTTGCCCAAGAGGTTAAGCTTGGTGTCCAAAAGCATCACATGTGCTTGAATTTCATCCAGTTGGAGGGAAAGATCAGCCTTTTCCTCCTTCCCATCAACCAACATTTGAGTGAGGATCAACTCCATGTGCCAATATAGTTTAATGGTTCAGAGGTATTGGGACTTCCTCTCCTGAATCCCCCCATCCATGAGCTGACTTCTGCTTGAATTTCATCCTCCGTCACAAAACCTAAAAGAGCACAAGCATCGACCTCCACCAAGTAGATATTAGCTTGGATGTTTGGATGGGTGTGCTCTCATTAATCCTCTGCTCAGTTGCGGTGAGTAGTCGGGAACCAGTGTATCGACCTCGTATGTGTAAATGCCTTCCATTGCATGTCATTGTGAAGGTTGGGAGAGGGGAGTTGACTAGATTAAGGGTGGAAGAAATGGGAGAAGAGGTTAGAGAAATGAAGGGCAGGTTGCAAGGGGAGTTGCACAGAGAGCCTGTAAGGTGCAGAAAGAATTCCACAAAGAGCCTAGACTGTAGCAGAAGGTGGAGAGGTAAAATACACAGCATCATCCGAGAGGTAATAATCACCATGAGAAGGCCATTCGAGATGGAGTTATGGAAACTCCTGGCGACGATGGCCAGAGCCATATTGTCTACGCCTAGGGGGGTGCATGCAAGGTGCAACCCATGTACCGACAGAGTGTTGTGAGGGGGCTGCTTGAAGGATCGATAGAGCAAGGCGTGGGTGAAGGAGTTATGCGGAGGTTGAGGCATGATGTGGGCAAAGGTGGAGGGGCATGTGGTCATAGTGGTTGATGGAGGTGACACATGTTGTCTAAGCCCATGGGGACGCCGAAGTTATTCTCTTCCCATCCACAAGGGGTAGACAAATCCTTTATTAAATGACCTCTACAAACAGATTTATATAAGAACTAAAGATGCCACTCACTTTTAAACACAAAAAAATATATACGTAAAAATAAAAAGAGAAGTTTTTACAAACTTATATAGTGTTATAAATTAATAGGAATGATAAAACTAATAAAGACTATCATAAATTAATAGGAAATCATAAAATTCTATGTATTGAATATTCACGAGAATCTTGATTAGAGATTATGAAATAAACATTATAAATTATGTATTGAATCTTCACAAGAAACTTGATTAGAGATTATGAAGTTAACATTATAAATTCTGTATTGAATCTTCATAAGATTCTAGATTACAAATTATGAAGTGAAACATTTTAGTAAATAGTGTAGTTTATTATAAAACATTAAATGATATATTTTATTAATGGATACTTTATTTATATTTATTTATGAAATATTTTATTATAAAATATTAAATAACATAAATAAAAAATTTATTATAAAATACTTAATAATATATTTTATTAATGAACATTTTTTTACATCTATTTATGATTTTTTTTTTTACATTTTTATGAAATGAAACAAATAAATAAATTGATTTCATTTAATTATATTATTAATAAATACATATTTATGAATTCAATTATATTATTGATGTACATATATTTATGAATGGAGTAAACAAATAAATTAATCACATGTAATTCATATAATTCTTATGTAACAAAATACTTAGGGATAAACAAAGACATAAAAATATTAAAAGTTCAAAAAATTATTAATTAAATACATTTATTTAATAGATTGAAAATTCCAACTCAAATATTACATATAAATATATATAAAATATGGAGTAAACACATAAATTAAAAATAAAATAAACAAATAAATACATATAAAAAAAAGAGTAAACACATAAATTATATATTATATATAAACTATAACATAGTTTATATATTGGAAAAAGGGACTCTCGTGAAAATCCTAGGGTTCGAATGGAAGGTGCTATGGGTGCTGAACCCTGCAAATCGACAGGTCAAAGGGCGGCTAGGGTTTCACCTCCCACAGGTGCTCGGTTCTGCTTCCCGTGACGGCACGTGACTGGTGCTCAGTTTGCACGGTATTTGACCGATTGGGGTTCTTTCCGTCTCGTTATCTGGTGGATATGCTCCCATGGGCTGTGCGGCTTTTCCCCTGCCTCTTTCAGTGACGACGAAGCCTTCTTTGGGTTGGGATTGCTAGTTTTCTTTGTTGGTGGCCTTGCCTGCGTCGTTTAGGGGTTGGATTTGATGCTTCATATATACTCTGGTTATTGTCATGATGGGAGGGTTTCTTCCTATTGGTGGCACCTTCTTTTGGAGCTTTGGTGGACTGGTTTTGAGTCTTTGGACTTGGGATCTTTTGAGAATGCAGTGTAAATCTATGGATCTGCACTTTGAGATCTTTTCTTGGACTTGTAGTTCTGGTCTATCTTTTTATTATATAGTTTATATATTATATATAAACTATGTTATAGATTATATATTATATATAAATATAGATAATTTATATATTATATAAAAATTATATTGTATGAGAAAGAAAGTAAACAAAGAAATGAAAATATTAAAATATTAAAAGTTAAAAAATATTAATTAAATAAATATTAATTTAATAAAATAAAAATACATAATCTAAATATTACATTAAATACAGGAAAATAACCATGTTCAAAGTTGGAAATAAGAGATTATTATAAAAATGTTTTTTTGGGTAAGAAAAGACATAAATACTTACATTGTAAAATAAAACTAGATATTCTATGATAATAAAGACTAATATCTAATTATATGGAAACACTTTCATATAAATATTTTATTTTAATATTTTTGTAGACATGGATGATAAAGATTAGAACATTGAGCAGACAGTTTCAGCAAATCAACAAATCAAAGTCCAACATATATATAGAATTAACTTACAATCAAGTGGGTGATCGATTATTAAAGGAAGCACTGTCTTGTGAAAAAGGAGACATATATTATACACAGGAAGGAAGCAGATAGACACCAAAATTTTTTTGAAAGAATTGAAATCAATATTTAAGATAGACATTAATAAGTGTTTTGTAAAATTGAGATATAAAGAGGAAAAAAAAGGTGTAAAAGGTAAGAGATAAAAAGCTTCCCTAAACACTTTTATATTTACTAATACAAGAGTTTTTTAGTGAAAAAAAAAATGAAATATTTTATTTTATTATATATCATATAATTTAATTGAAATTTAAATATGTTTAATAAGTATATTTATATCTTTTAATATATGTCTAAGTACAATAGTTTTAGCCAGAGAAGGTGAATAGGAAGAGTAATACATAAGATCGTAGAGTTGTAATCTTATCCTAATAATTTAATTATAGATATATATAAAAAACATGACGAATTATATATGGAATTATTTGAAAACTATAGAAGATAAAATCTTGTGAATATTTTAATCCAATATTATTGAAATATAAATGGTTTGAAGTTTTTAATGAATTTTATTAAATATAAATATTTATATATATTTTTATAATTAATTTTAAAAATATTTATTTATCAAAACTTATTTATATATTTATTTATTTTTAAATGTTTTTCACATAGAAATTTTAAAGGAAAAAATATGATTTTTATTCTATGTATAATTAGAAAAAAAAAAAAAAATCTTATTTCATATATAACTAGAAGCTTAAAAAAAATTCATACAAATTTATATAATTATAAGATGGGAAATGAATAAAAATATAAAGATATAATTAAATTATGTATCAAAATTTATGTAAGTCATTTATATATTTGAAAAACTGAAAGTGAATTTTAATTATTGTATTCACAATTTTAATATATTTTTTCTTTTATATTATTTTTTATAAATTTATATAGTGGAATACAATTTTTTTAATTAATTTATAATTCATTTTATATTTATGATGATGATGATGATGATTAATGTTCACTAAGAACTAATTGGTCTATATGACCTTAAGAGGGTAAGTTATTATTTGTGATTCTTTAGAATTTTGTGCTAGAAAAACATTAAGAGAATTTTTCCAAGATCACCATACTTTTGTTGAGTTAAGAGGTTAGGAAGATTGGTAGTGTGATAAATATTTTGAAAATGAAATCTAATATGGGTATAGGCTGGACAATCTAAGAGAAAATGTTTTTCATCTTCAACATTCTTATTGTCACAAAGGTGACACACTCTTTCATCCCATGGCATTTTAGGAATTGACCAACGCCCAGTTTCACTATGGAGCTAGTGAGAATTTGTTCTTATCTTAACAGTGCTTATTTTTTTCTTTACACTAGAAAAAACATATAGATAATTTTGATCTTCTAGATTAGGGTTGATTACATCTTTATAATACCTTGATTTTCTTTTTTCCTCTAACACTTTATCACACCACATTTTCTCTTTAAATTTTGATTTGACTTTTTTTTTAATAGTATCTTTATTTTTTCAATTTATAAACTATAATTAATTAATTAATTTTGATACATTTATTCAAAACTCAATTATTAACCTTTAGACAAGCTAATTTTCAAAATAATACCAAAACCTATTATGAATATATGATTTATATATTCATACGAATATAAGTTTGAAACTAGGTTTCACTTAATTATTTGAACAAAAAAAAACAATCAAATTCATAATATCTTATATTACATTTTCACAAAATTAAAAAATATTAACTATTTACGAGACCGTGGGAGGATCCTTATCTTCAGGATGACCATCCAGGTGATGTGACCACAGAGGAATACACATATCTGGGTTGGAAGCTACCTGGGATTCCATCTCCTCAAAAGTTGAGTTTGTTCATTGTAGAACAAAGAGCCAGAAATAGATAACATTGTGGTCCAACTGCCCCCATTATGTACATCCATAGGTTGAGGAGTCATGGTCGGTGAAGAATGGTGGTCTTTCTTGGTTGTCTCGGCCTTTTCGTACTGACCTTTATTTTTCCAAGGAGGGCCTATGTGCATATAATTTCTAGGGATGTTCAAATAAAGTCTTTCATCTTTGGAGATGGCTCCATCCTTTTCCCATTCAATCCAACAACACTAGGAGAACTGATCCCCAGAACCGCCTACATGTATGACCCCATCTCTTGAGAATGTCGATCATCATGCACGATATCATTATGAGTTCGATTGAAGTTGTGGCTCCCTCCTAGAATCACCTGATGGTGGTGCCAAACCATCTTGTTGGGTGTTCCTTTTCCAAGAAGAATCCCTGCGAATTGCGAGAGGAAGAAATCTCAAAATGAAACTCAGGGGGATGATAATCTTACCTTGAACCAACAACTATATCTCTAAGAATCATGCATCCAGGAAGTGACCATAATAAATAGCTGCTAGTCATACCTCGTTGGCATCATTCTGGCACAGTCGAACCACATATACACCATTAGCATATTAACTATCTGAATTCTTTGAATGTTACGACCACACTCATCACCTTTACCTTGAACCAACACCTCACACTTCAAACAATTGATCACCACTAAACACATGGTGGAGGAGATGCTATTGTAACTAGTTACGCATCCACCTAGGGAATGACAGTGCAAGTGGTAGAGTATTAAATTTTCCTATGAACAATCATCAAGCTTGCACTAATACCCAATCCGAGGACAAAAAAATTGAGTATTTAAATTTAAAGTTATTACATTTTTACTGAAATGTTTAGATACTGAAAGTTGTGAGCATCGGCATTGTGTTTTAATGTTTTTATTATTTATATTTGTATTGAAATGTTTACATACCAAAGGTTTAGAGAATTGACACTCTTTTTGAGATACTTGAATATGACTGACAACTTAAATGTTTACATAGCACGAGGCCCTTAAACAAGCCTGGTAGTTTAAATGTTTGCATACCACAAGGCCCTTAGACAACCTCACAGCCTTAAATGTTTTTTTAAATAGGCTTCTCACAATACATTTTTCCTCAAATGTTTCCATACAATGTTGCAGTGTATTTGGATAATATTGTTGCCCACCGCTAGTTGCATAGCCATTGTATTTTTCATACTTCTTCTATGCTTGGAATGCAATTTGGTCATCATTGAAGATACATACATTGTTTACTGGTTCGGTGGGTGCTTCTTGTTTGTTGGTTCCTCGGTTGTTGCTTGTTGTTGTTTGGTTCAACTTTGCAAGGTTGAGGACCTGCACCTGCAGTTGGACCTGTTGGTGCTTGTTTCTTTCTTTTGTTTTCTTCAACTTTGCAGGGTTGGGGTCTTGCATCCGCAGTTGGAGCTATTTTTTTTACTTTGTAGGGTCCAAGTACTGCATCCACAATTCGACCTACGCTTCTGTCATTCATCGTCACAGAGTAAGTTTTGATTCCATAATTTAATCTCAACCATGTTTAAATTGCATTCCATAAATTAATAATTGTCCTGTAATTTTATGAGATAAGAATACTTCTTGATTGTTGAAGGGTAAGGATGTTCTTCAAAAAGGGATTATGGGCACTGAATTGAAAGAACAAATGATTCCTCTATTGGGAGGGAAGTGTTACTCAGTTGCTTCTAAACTCCCATGACCCTTTGAAAAAGATCCATTGTAGATCCTTGATTGGTTAATCATTACGAATCCTAGATTCAATAATGAAGGGGCAGGTTACTTGCATGCATGGATAACTTTCCGTTGTGTGTCTGAGCCCGCAGAGATTTGAACTATTTCGTATGCATAAAAGAAAAGACTCACAAAGAGTCGTATCCCACTCTATCTTCTTGTTAAATTTATGTATGTTGTATTATCGTTTACCTTTGTTAGAGCTCACCGTGTATTGTAATTTTTCTTTTGTTTAATTAATTCGTTTGAGTATGGGTCTTCTCTTGTACACTCTCTTTGAAATAATTCTTATAGAATTTTTTAAAATTCTCTTTCCTTCCTGTATCATAAAGGGATTCTGTTTATAATGATTATCTCACAATATTTGGCCATCTGTAATATATTTAATCCCTCTTTCCAAAGTACTATTCTATGGTTATTAAAACTTGTTTATGTGGGTATCCATTTTACTTTATTAATCCTTTCAATTTATCAATTTAATTCCTACAGGTTATCAAAATTTTTGTTCTTAAATGAAATATTTTACTTATGTTTTCTTCTTGTGCAATTGATAATATTTTCACAAGTATATACAATAATGATGGGTCCCTTTTGTCTTGTGATGGAACCCATCAGGTGAAAAATGCACCCACTTCCCTCCTCTGTATTGGATTGGTGGCTTCTCAGGCTGGCGAGGATGCCTCTTTCAGCATCGAAACCCAAGTTAAGTAATTTTTATTCTTTACTTTGTTGAAAATTTAGTACTTTCGTACTTTAATGATTTACTAAATATCATTTATCTGTTTGTTACAGTTTTGGGAGGCACTACATACACTTGGTGAGACACTCCACCTATCCGTAGAAGGTATTCGGGTTCCATCTTCTTCCACCAGTCTTTGCGATAATTTGTAGATAGTTTTATGTAGTCCGTTTACATTTAAGTTTACTTAGATAGAGAGCTCTTCTTTTTAGAAAACACAAATGTTGTGGAACTCTTGGGTCCTATGCTACCCCAACTTTAATGTCTGGATAAAGACCCATTGACTATAATAGTCACTTTTTCAAGATAGTATGAAGTCTATTGTATCAACAATATTTCTGAGTAATAGATGTAAATAAAGAATGTACTTGGAATTTTATTCTTTTGACCTATTCTCACCATGATGGTAGCATATTAACAATACCATTTGATTTTCTTTATTTTTTTGCAGTGTTTAATTATGTACAGATTCAAATAGAAATCAAAATATATTTTCTTAATGGCCAATAGGAATATACACATAGTTTTCTATTTATTTCTATATGCATCCCTATATATATAGCCAAATGTATATATATATATATATAACAATCATATTTCAGATAGACAGTATTACCAATATTATTATACTGTAGCAAGCCATAAAATATAACAGGGTGATACAATCTTTGTACAACAGATTTCACTTATGTGTATACTAGCCAAATATATTCCTAACAGATAACAACCATATATATAACATCAATAATGAAATTCATAGATGGGATACATATATGAATAAGATGATGTTGGAAAAAAAAAGAAACAACCATGTTCCACCCAACCGTAGAACATAACAACCATAGTCACTTGTCCTAATCACGCGCTAGCCTGACCATGAGTCCCTCCTCAACTATAGTCACTATCAACATATAATAATATTCCTTTCCTCTCACTACAAGTGCTCATAACAATAACCAATTCTCAATTCTTCCCCAACATACTAAGAAACGTCCTGCCTCCCACATATGTTGTATATAATCTTGTGCCTAGGTCTTTGATTCCTTTCCCTCGAAGAAATTTGCAACTTTATAAATCCCTAATTTTTAGGGGCTGATAGTGGTGAAATTAAAATTCTTCCACTTGTAAAAATCATCCCTGAGGTAACTCAAACCTATTCCTCACTCATGGAGCCATGGTCAACTATTTTTAACCTGGTTGTTCCATTTGTCTTCCAACATTAGTTTTATTAAAAGTTTTTCTCATGCATGTGTCCAATAAAAGAGGATGGTTGGGAAAGTCAAATATTTTCCCAACTATCATCAAATAATTGATTACATAATCACAAATTCCAAATTCAGATTTTCCATAAATGGAAAATAATTTCCAAATCCAAATTTTTCAAAAACGGAAATTTATTTCAAAATTCAACATAGAATTAATTTTTCTAAATTTTGAGGATGTTACAGTTGGCTTCATGCACTCCTTGTACTTGTCTTCCCTTGATATTTCACACTACTATGGGTGTATGATCACTCCTTGCGCTTTCTCTATGCAAACATGCATTATCCATTATGATCTTAACTGGTTTTTGTGTTCCCACTTGGCACACTCCTCCTGAACTTGAAACTAAATTATGGCGCACTCCTTCCGTTGGATTCTGATATTTCTCAATAAATTTTGTGTGCACTACTTGCACTACCTCGGGAGCGTAGAACACTCAAAAATTCACACAGATGGGGAATTTTATATATTCCTGCAAAGAGGAATGTTCAACCGTTCATGTATTAACAAACATTTAGTAAACATTCAGAAAAAAAAAAACGCCCACTCACATAAATAACACACACAAAGATTCCTATGTAGGAAAATATGATTTTCTATTAAATTTGAATGCCTTTACAATGTTTACATTGTTTAAAATACTGGACTACAATAAATTCTAATTTATTCTCCTCTCCTCCTCTCGAGAACTCTCCTAATCTATCCAGAGAGAATAATAACAATCATCCTCAATAAATTTATTCTCATACAAAAGAGGGGCTTCTCGATCCTCCCTCACCTAATTACATTAAATTACAATTAATTTACAATCAAATCCACATCTTGGTGGATCTCCTAAGATCTTCGATCTACTATGACCAATAAAGAAGATATACTTACAAATTGACCCATTCAATGGATCTTTTGCTTCTTGATCCTCCCATCACTTAATTAATTAAATTAGAGATTAAAACAAAATGAGAAGGACACACCCTCTCTCCTCGATATTTGTTCCAACCCTCATGTGTTTTTGTGCTAGTTGTTGACTTGATCCTGAGTGGGAGCGATGCTCCTACATTAGAATCCTCTACTAAACAAATCATGAGAAAAAATCTCATACTCATGGTTCCTTCATTGCTGTTGTTCAGATCCTCTAGGGTCCCAAAATTCAGTATGGATCTCCTCATCTACTCCTCTTCTCTTATGTGGTTGTTGTTGTTGTTTTGGTTGTCCTATTTCTATTGCATCTCCTCTTCTTTATCAATCTCCAACTTGACTTGTTGGGTGATCCTCCTCTAGTTAATTATATTCTCCTCTAGAGATTCAAGTTCCTTGCATAGATCAACAAAATCCACATTGTTTTCTCTCTCTTATGTTGTAGATTCCAATTCTACAGTTATCTTTTGTTCTTTTCCTTGGCTGCAATCCATGAGCATTTCCTATGAATTATTTTCTTCTCTCCTCCTCCTTTCTTCCAAAATGATAGGATCCATGGGATATCTTTCACCCTCCTTTAAAACAACATCTTCATTGGCCTTTCCTCCTAGGTCCTTTCCAAGAGATACTTTGATCTCCCCTACCAGCAGAACCTAGTTATGGTCTTTTCTTCCCTTCAAATTTTGGGAAGGTGTCTCTCCTTCTTCCTCCTCTATATCTTGCTTCTTTTTTCCATCATCATGGACCAATTACTCTCTTATGTATTCTATTTATGCATAAATTTGATCATTCATCTCTCCTTGAACATTCTCTTGGCTCACAATTGTGTCGGGATCCTCCTCTTTCATTTCTTGCAAAGATTTTAGTGTTTTCTCCTTCTCCTTTTCCTTGAAAGTATTTTCTAGTTTTCCTTCTTATTTTGCACCTGCATTTACACATACATTGTTAGTTTAAAAAAAAAAATCCCAATGGCGTCTTCTTTGGATTCCTCCTACATCACCTCCTCATGTGCAACACATGTAGTGGCCTCTTTTGAGATTCTTGGAAGGGATATGTTGATTCCTCCTATCATCATACTACAATGTTTATGATCTTATTTTTCCTTATTCTCCTTGAGAGTTGAAGTATTCAACTTCTTATTATCTTCATTCATGTGGCTTGCAACCCCACATGAATCTTCATTCTCATGAAGCTGCTATAATGCCTCTTCCTCCACTTTTGTCAACACTCCTTGCTGATCTGAATTCTCCTCTAAGTTCCTGAGACTCTCATATAGTCTCATATTGCCTTTTCCCTCTGGGAAATATGATTTGTCCTTTCTTCTCTCCTGGAATTTTATGAGATATTCAACTAATATCTCATCACTATCAAGGATTTATCCATCCTCAGGTTTGCATGTGTGAACCATTTTCTCTTATGAATCCTTGAGACTTTCTATTTTTCTCAACAATATCCTCATCATTTTATTTTTCTTCATAACGATCAATTTCTAGATAGGCCACTTCACCTTTTTCTTCATGGGCCACTCATACCTCTAGCTCTCTTTCTCTCCTTGTTGCATTCTCCTCCATTGCAACATAAATATGTCGAGCTCTTGTCTAGTATCCTTGACCTCTTTATCCATCTCCTCTTTTTTCATCTTCTTGTGGATTTCTCTTGAGCATTGACAATGATCATCAGTGGTCATTTCCTCCTTTTCTCTGTGATATTTCACTTGCTCAATATGAGCTACAGTCAACCTCTATTAATCCTCTCCTTGCTTAGCCTCTAGGTTCACCTGTTGCAACCTCCTCTGAGCTTTTACACCCCTAATGAGTGGAGGCACATACCTTGCACTCGCTCCTTCTCCTAAGAACTCCTTTCTCTTTGGCTATTGCACTCCAATTTCTCACTTTAAGAGCTCCACAAGATCTTTGCTTCTCCAAGAACACATCTGGTGGTTTTATTCAACCCACCTGGTTGTTTAATTTCCTTTTGCAAACCTGCAAACAATTCTTATATATCATTGGTACTCTATTTCTCCTCCCCTTTTCCTTTTGTTTGTAGACAAAATCTCTCTCTGATACTACCTAATGAAAATGCATGACCTCTCGGTCTTTGTGTCTTCCTCTGGAGACCCAATATGACTCTGAGATCCCTATTAGATCCTTCTTTGACGCAAAAAGGTCCCTTAAATTCCATTGCAGGCTCAACAAAAAATGTGTTGGGTGCTTATACTAAGCCCCTTTACTCCTCAATTTTAAACCATAGGAACTAGCCCTTTTACCCTGATGCGCTGGCCAATTAAAGGTGTTATTAAGAGCTCCAGGACTCTGGAGCTCTGCGTACGCTTGCCAAACTTTACTAGAATTTCCATAGAGTGGTTATCGGTTGAACTCAGTCATAAATTGATGTCACCGATAACTTTGGGTGTTACCCTACCCTTCCACTCCATCAACTCACCATGGTCATCTTTGAATTGTCCCTTGATCGAACGACTCGCGGGGATTTTATTTCCCTTCCTGGAATCTACAGTGGATATTAAATTCAAGACTTTGGGATTCAAAGTTCCCTCCACCAAACAACACAACTCCAAACTCCCATATCACTGAATCTTCGAATTACCGATCGGATCGAAGATCAACGGTTCATGCTCCTCCCTGATCGATGGTGGAGATTTAATCTAGACTTCAGATATTCGGGGCTTCCTTCTCCACAAAATATGATGGCCAAACTCTTGGAGTGGCAAAGTGTGTCAAGTCACCGAACCGTGAGATCTACGATTCATGTTCTCTCTACTTGATCTACGACTATAATTCTCTTCGAGACTTCGAAGCTTATTCTCTCTAACCAACACTCCAGAAGACTGGCCAGAGTGTCGAATATTGAAATCTAAGGGCCTCGGGGATATATGGAGAATGTTCTCCTTTGATCAAGGCTTAATCCAACAACCCACATCAAATATCATGGCTAATCTATGGTTGTTGTAGCTTCCTCCCTTATCGTGGCATTGCTTCCTCAAAGGGATTTTTCTCAGGGATTTTCAAACGCTGCGAACTTTTTCTTATATGCAGATATGAATCTGTGGCCTCTTCTTATGCCAAAAATCACTATCCCTCCTAATCTTGAAACTTATAATAAGTTCTTTGGCACACACTTGAGTTATCTCTCATGAGCTTGTAATTTCTCAAGGTTTTAAAGGTTGCGTCATTTTTCTACGTTTAACTGTAACACTCCCCCCCCATGATCTTTTCAGATTCTTTGAAATTTGAAGGGACTCAACCCTTTATTCCTTCAAACAACTCCTTTTCTCTCCTATCACCTACACTCTTCCTCCTGAGCTTATGAATACTGTTAAAGTGTTCCTTCAGTGCCCTCCTGGCACTTTGTCCTCTTCCTGCTGAACTTTACCAGCACTTTAACGAAGAATTGGCTCTATGCACTCCTTGCACAGGCCTTCCCTTGAGATTTTACACTACAATGAGTGCAGGTGCACTGCTTGTGCTCGCTCTATGAAAACTTGCACTATTCATTCTAAGCTTAACTCGTTCTGGTGTGCCCACTTGGCACGCTCCTCCTGAACCCAAAACTGAGTTCTTGCGTACTCCTTGCCATGGCTTGTCAGAGTTCTCAATAACTCTAGTGTGCACTCCTTCCACTGCCTCGGGATCCCAGAACACTAAAAAATTCACACAGACATGGACTTCTGTCTATTCCTGCAAAGAGGAACGTTCAAGAATTCATGTACTGACAGACATTCAATAAACATTCAGAAAAAAACACTAATTCACATAAATAACACACACAGAGATTGATATACAGGAAAATATGATTTTCTATTAAATTTGAATCCATTTACAATGTTTACAATGTTTACAAGACTAGATTGCAACATAGTCTTAGTTATTCCCCTCTCCTCCTCTCCGGAACTCTCATAATCTATCTAGAGAGAATAATAACATTCATCCTCAACACATTGATTCTCATACAAAAGAGGGGCTTCTCGAGCCTTCCTCACCTAATTGCATTAAATTACAATTAATTTACATTCAAATCCAGACCTTGTTGGATCCCCTAAGATCTACTATGACCATTAAAGGCGATTTACATGCACCTTGACCCATACAATGGATCTTTGGATTCTCGATCCTCCCATCACTTAATTACAATAAATTGGAGATTTAAAACAAATTGAGAAGGTTTCACCCTCTCTCCTCAAGATCTGCTCCATCCCTCATGCGTTGTTTCGCTGGTTGATGACTTGTTGTTGAGTGGGAGTGACGCTCATGCATCAATAGATGATAGGAAAAGTACCTCTGGGTACACATTTCACTTTTGAACAGGTATTGTATCATGTGCATCAAGGAAGCATCCCATTGCAACTCATTCTTCGACAAAAGCTGAGTATGTCATAGCTACAAGCGCAACTTGTCAAGTAGTTTAGATGAGAAGAATGTTAATATATATGTTGCAGGAACAACATGAACCAACTATAATATTTTGTGATAACAATTCTACCAGAATGTTGTCAAAGAATCATGTGTTTCACAAGAAAACCAAGCATATTGATACATGATATAATTTTATCAAAGAATTAGTGAATAATGAAGAAATTTGTTTAAAATTTTGGATGTTGAAAGAACAAGTCACGTATATTTTCACAAAATATTTGGAAAGGGATGTATTTCATAAATGACACAGTTGTCTAGGAATCGGTGCAGTATCAGATGTTTTGATAGTTCTTGTCAATTAAAATTTTTGATATAAATTTTTGTGTTTAGTAACCTCACCTACTTATAATTAAGGGGGAGTGTTGGGAATATTAATTACAAGTCGTGAGCTTCACGCTTACGCAAACTCTGTATGTCAAGGAAAACAGATTTGTTTAGTCTATCAGACACATCAAGCAAGAGCGTTAGCAGGAGTTTATTTAATGAATCGATCTTTATCTTTCTTGAGCTCTGTTATGCAAATGAGAGTGAATAAAAATTTTTCTTTAATGTTTGAGTCGGTTAGCTTCTACAAGAAGTCTCAGTTTTAGTCTTTATACGTCCAAGTATGTAGGTAGTTGCAGAAATACACAACATAGAGAACATAGTCACGAGTTAGTGATCAACAACAACTGCGAGGAGTCTAAGAATTTTGAGAGCACAAGGTATGGTTCTGCAAGTTTGCAGAATTGTTCAAATTGCAGAATTGTTCAAAAGTTGTATTTATGAATTTTACAGTGTTAAATCATCATGAAAATATCTTCTTTCTATTTATGCTCGAGCTTAAGTTCATAATTTATATGCTAAGTATAGCACAATGCTGATTTTGTTGACAAAATTTGTTTATTAAGTGTTTTCATCACATCACGCACTATATTGAGTGGATTGTGATCTGAACGGTAAGTCTATAAGTTCAGTCACAAAGTTTTGTGGCGTGCAATATATGTCAGTGTATTGTGCAAAGTTTGCCTGCGCGTTGTAAATCCGAGACACTCTAGTTGAGCTTCTGGGTTTAAAATCTCGTCTATGTTCTCCACAATTTATGTCATCAATAAATCTCAAATATTATGTGCGTCGAAGCATAGTTGAATAAATAAAACAAATTTGAATTGTGATATCTCAAATATTATGGGCGTCGAAGCAAAGTTGAATAAGACGTATTTGAATTGTGATAGCATAACCTACAATCCAACAAACTCTCTCATGTTTATCATTCATATTGTTGTGAGTCTTGAATTCTTCAATTTTTTTAATAACACCATTTTTTGGCATAGTGATCCGTTGTCGTCTAGAGAAAATTGGGGAAAATTCACATGTTGCAGTTAAAAGGACTTTCTTGTCTTATTGACCTATACTCACCTTAGCTTATGTGAGAAGAGGTGAAATTTGAAACGACTCAGAGGTGGCATCGCTCGGTTTAATTGAAACGACAGTCATGGCATGCTTAGTCCACATAGTCCATTACCAAGTTAATTATATAGTTAATTATATTAGGAATTTTGTTAATCATTAACATGGTAGTCATTTCATTAGCATAGTGATTTTCAAATATAATTAAGTAAATATAAAAAAATAAACATATAAACCGAAGTTAATGGTTGAAATCACAATCATTCATTTATTGGGATAACCAAAAATATTTCATCAGTATTTAATTAAATGTGTACATTTATATTTAATTTAGATATAAAGATGCTTTTTATTGACTTTTTCAACCACACAACACATAAAACCAAAAACCAAATTTAAATTAGATATAAAGATGTTTTTTTATTGACTTTTTCAACCACACAACACATAAAACCAAAAACCACCAGGTTATATTGCTTTCAATTTTGAGAATCTAAACACAGAGACAAACTAAACACGAAACAGGCATTCCCGCTAGCCTCAAAGAGCCTACATTATTACTGCAATATATGGGACCCTAGGTCGACTCTAGCTGACACTGTGATCCCACATGCAAGAGACGAGCATTCTCGCCAAAAGTGGATTGCCTGGTACATACCGGGTACCACAGTTATGATCAGTTGAAATTAAAACCATGAACAGACCAAATGATTACGTATTTAGTTGAAATAAAAACTAAGAAAGGCCAAATGATGACGTAACTATGAACACATTTGGTGACGAAAATAGTGAAAAATATATATCTGGGCTGAACCTTAGCTAATCCTATGAAGAGAGAAAAGTGTGAATATATTCATAATGAATTAGTACAAACGTGAAAACAAAGGCATCTTGAACCAGTACTTAAAGAAGGCGCACACACAAATACAGACAGACTGTGCTAATCAATTAATATTAGTAACAGCTTGTTTTCCCGGCAGATAGGTTCCAGGCTTTAAATTTAAGGCTAAGGGTTAAATTTTAATTATAAGGGTTTACATAGTCTTATATCAGAATTTGATATATAAAATGATTATCTGACAATCTATTAATGGTAGAAAATCTAGCTCTTGACAAGTCATTACTTGACACAGATGACAATTTTGACTAGTCATTACTTCT
>ML783250.1:436489-451210 GCA_009831015.1 Picea engelmannii | reverse complement strand
ATGATGAAAAAATACAACAAACCAAGTTTTATTTCAAGTTTGGTTTATTGAAATCCATTTTATATTTCCAAATAAAATATACAAGATAAAAGTCTAATTAAACCAAGGTGGAAAGGATAATAATCATTCCTTACAACCATCCAAACTACAGTCAATTAACTCATTAATCTTAACTCACAATAATTATAATCCTAAAATATAATCATTCAGCCGAAAGTATTATTGATCAATGTTAACATTACATATTATATTGCAAAGCTATTGCTTTCTCCCCCACTGGTCAATAATCACTCTAGTATGTACCAAAAAAATCAACTATATCGAAATTGTCCAATGAAAATCAACAAGATTGAGAGAAAACAAAATACAAGAAGTAGAAGCTGAAGGGTTAAATGAAATGCATGCACTTCTACAAGAATGTATATGTTCATATACAATTAAGAACAATGAGATTTAATAAAAAAATTCTAACCTGTGTTTGTTGGAGTTTGACTTGTATTTTTTTTTTGCAAATTCAGTCAATGTCTCTTCAAACCTCTATCACAGTAAATCAGTAGGTGGTTCAAAGTTGTAGTTTTTAAGAATAAACTATGTAAAACTAAAAATGTATGTAGATTGAATTAAATACAATTTTTAAAGTAAATAAATGGGAAATACATGTATGCTAAATAATAGAGATAAACTCAATGATAATGGGATTTTATTCTATAAATATGATAACATTTTTTCTTTTCAATACAATTATATAACGAAAAATTGATTTCCGTGTATACAAATAATGATAATTAAAACATATTATAATAAATTCATTTCCCCTTCAACTAAACTTTTTGGAAAAATCTTTATTTGAGATTTAATTACTAATTATTTATTTTAAATTTTATTTCCATGAAAGAAAATTCTATTCCATTTTATTTCCATGAAAAAAAAAATTATAACCTTCTATGGCGGTCTGAAGGCCTGCTGACAGGCAATGACGACTTCCCTGCTTGGAATGGCCACCCATATCATGGCTGCTGCTGGGGAAGGTGAGACGAAAATGGTCATTTACATGCACGACAACTTAACGGAATCCACTGGATCTCTGCATATTCTGAAAGATGAGCGTGGAAATCATTAAAAAAAAATCTGAGTCGACCCACAATATTGTCGGAGTCGGATTCAATCCCGCGACGGGAAAGGCCGTGTCGTTGCTTCCACGTAAAATACCATATTCATCTGACCTGCCACCGCGGCAGCCATGACGGGATACGTAAAACACCATATTCATCCACCGCGGCAGCCATGACGAGGGTGGTCATGGGTGTTGCCAAAGGCCTGGAAACTATGAGCCGGGAGTGGAAGCTGTTACAAATCTGAATTGATTAGCACAGTGCTTGGGTGTTAGTGTCGAGAGTGTTAAACGAACAAATAGCTGCGGCTGACACGAAAAGACAGTTTCTAGTGGCCAAGGATCTTCTCGACCGGGTTGTTGAAGATGCCCTTATTTTGTTTTCACATGTGTACTAATTCACGAGGACTATTTTCACACTTCAATTTTTTTTTATAGAAATAGTTCGAGTTAACCCAATATATATCTTTATTTACTGTTTTCTAAAGCTAATATGTCCATAGTAACTTCATCATTTGGTTTTTTCTTTGATTTTAATTTCTATTACATGGTAAATTTCAAAAAAAAAAATCTAAAATCAATTATCATTCACATTGGTTAAAAAAAATCATTAACATAATAAAAAAGGATGTGTAATCAATTTTTATTTCACATGTTAATTATTATTTTTAAATATTTTTTTATATAGAAAGAGAAAGAATAGTTTGGTTTTCTATTCAAATAAGCAATAAAAACAACTAAAATGTCTTTAATAAATGGCCAATAACTAGCACAGCCGTGAGTACTCACGGCTGGTGAACGCCGAAAGGCTTAACATTGGGTGGCATTTAAAACGCAGGCAAAACCTGGCATGGAAGTGAAAAGCGGAAGCGGAATCGTGGGTAGAGGAAGTGGAATCGTGGGTAGAGGAAGCCATAAGCATCCGCCCTGGTTAAAAAATGACGGCGCACTACAAAACGTTTTAATTTGCATCCAATTCCACACCAATGAAACGGCAGCAGTTCACATTCACGCGGCCATCCGCATTTGTCCAGTTTATTAATCACTGTTGTTATTTTTTAATATTTTTTAATCATTGAACGTGGCAATCTGGTGATGAGCAAGTAATTTTTTAATTTTATTTAGTAAATGTGAAAAAGTAATCACATAAACGGACGTCTTTATAAATGAGCGGAAGTTAATTTATCAAAATCTCATCCATTGATTAGAGAGGACGACGAAGAATATGCCAGCATCTTCAATTGCCAACCCTAGGATTGAAATTTATGATTAAAAGGTGATTAATTCTGCCCATTGTCAATAGGTATACGCCTTTCGGCTTAATAATAAATTCACATGTTTTATTGAATAATGAAATGCTTATCTTTACTGTCATTTGCAGTCTTGAGAAATGGTTCACCATCCAAGATTTTCTATGCTGCAAGGGGTTCTAGATTCTGTTTGGATTAGAAAGCACGATGTAAAGTTTAAGAAAAATGTAGATCTTAATTGCAAAGCTAAGAAGATGGAATTGGATGTTCATTAGTTGTCAATTTTATTTAATGGACTTGACAAAGAATCAGAAAGAAAATTTGTACAATTATTGCGTTTTACATGAATTCCTTTTAACATTGGGATTACCTAAAACTTAATGACAATATATTTATATAACTTTGAAGATTGGTTTTGGATTTATGAAAAAATTGGATGAAGGGTGATTAATTGGTGTTATATCTACTTATCAAGGAGAAGTAGGTTAACGCCAGTGAAATCAATACTAGAAAGGAGTGAAATCAATACTAGAAAGGATAGAGAATCCAAAAAAGAATCCAGTTGGCAAAGTGGAAAAAAAATTCACACCTATAAAAGGAAGGAGTATGGGGCTTGGAGATTATATACTTGTTTGGACATGCATTGACAACAAAACGTTCGTTCAGATTCATGCAAAGTAAAGGTGGTTGGAGAAAAATAATGTATCATAGGAGACAATGGAGGATTGGATTAGAAAAAAGGTAAAGGGTTATGGAGAGGCTTTGTCATCTAGTTTGGGCTCTAGAGTATTCCCATTGAAAGTGAAGTGGTTGGTTTATAAGGTAGAAAGAGGAAATAGAGTTAAAATATGGAAAGATTTTTGAATGGGCCAGGGAGGTGGTTAGTGTAAAAGGTGCCAAGAGGAAATAGAGAGGAAATAGAGTTAGAAAATGGAAAGATTTTTGAATGGGCCAGGGAGGTGGTTAGTGTAAAAGGTGCGAAGAGGAAATAGAGTTAGAATATGGAAAGATTTGCAAAAAAAATTGATATTCTCAAAGAAATTCTCAATTTGATGGTCAATAAAGCATCACGCATCCTAAGTTTGAGAACAAAGTTGTCAAACGAGATTGCGAATATGCCACCCTTGTCGTCAATCAGTCCTCCTACCTAATCCTACCTAATCCACTCTAATGTTTGCTAAAATCATTTTTTAACCGCCTGATCCACCCTCCTTTGATCCGGCGGTCCATATCATTTCAGGAGTCATCAATCAAACTATCGGAGGAAATTGAAATGAACTTCAATCAAAGTATAGGATGAAATTGAAACGAAGGTTGAGTCCTCTCGTTAATAATGTTTCCCTTTTAGGTCAATATTTTTTGGGTGGATGTTCATTTATCTTTTTTAATTTATTTGAAAAATGTTATACTAGAATAAGAACAAATTGTTTGTTGATTTATGGTTCTTTAATCCTATTTCATGAAAAAATGTTATGTTAGAAAAAGCTTATTTATCCTTTATTTAATGGAAAAATGTTATGTTAGGAAATAGGAAAAAATGGTTTATTGATTTATGATCTTTGAATCCTATTTTATAAAAAAATCTCATGTTAGTAAAAAGACCATTTATCCTTAATCTTATTCCATGGAAAAATGTCATGCTACTAAGTAAAAACAAGTGGTTTGTTGATTTATGGTCATGTTAGAAAACAAGAACATACTGGATTGATCATTAAAAAATTCCCATGTTAGTAAAAAGACCATTTATCCTTAATCTTATCCCATGGAAAAATGCCATGCTACCAAGTAAAAACAAGTGGTTTGTTGATTTATGGTCATGTTAGAAAACAAGAACATACTGAATTGATCATTATATTAAATCCTTTGCTTTACCAACTTAAGTTGCTTATGAAATTAATTAACACATGATTACATTAAATTTACATACTACTTTCAACATTGTTCCTATTTCCCTACTTTAAATTTATTTCATAGCAACCCATCACATGGACACATCAAGGTAGGTATAACTTTGTGTTCTTCTATCTTCATTTTGTGCATCATGACCTTTAAGAATTCAATGTTCAATATATAACTCATTGTCCATTTATCTATAATTACATGCTCAATAGTCTAACTTGCCATAAGAATTTGGAATACCTAATTAGTACCACTCAGAGAGAAAGTTCATCTCGATGACCAAGAGATCCTCCATACATCGCATGCTTACAAAGCATCTTATCTAAAGATACAAATAAAAATAGAATTTTGTCCTAGTATCCTATAAGTTCCATGAAAATGATCCATTAACAATACAAGAGTTACTTACTAGTTAAATTTTCAAAATTACTTTTTAGTTTACATTGTAAGTTAAAAATATAATAATAAAGACAACACCAATACAAAAATTTACATTATAGAATATTATTTCACCATCCCTTATATCAATCTATGACAATCATGTATAGAAGAAGAATCTTGTAACATAATCATTATGAATCCTAGAAATTTTTTATAAGATAGAAATATTCAAGATTCCCATTCCTGAATAACCTATCAATTACTTATTCAATTGACACATTAAATAGTCTTTTAGGTTTGACACACCATTGAAATATTAATATGAATGTGTATACTTTCTAAATATGAATGTGTATACTTTCTAGTTGTTTTCTATTTGAAAAATCTATTTTCTTAATAATTTAACCTTGTAACATAATCATTATGAATCGTGACAAGATAGAAATATTCAGGATTCCCATTCCTTTTAGGTTTGACACACCATTGAAATATTAATATGAATGTGTATACTTTCTAAATATGAATGTGTATACTTTCTAGTTGTTTTCTATTTGAAAAATCTATTTTCTTAATAATTTAACCTTGTAACATAATCATTATGAATCGTGACAAGATAGAAATATTCAGGATTCCCATTCCTGAATAACTTATCAATTACTTACCCAATTGACAAGTTAAATACTCTTTCATTATGAATCCTGACAAGATAGAAATATTCAGGATTCCCATTGCTGAATAACTTATCAATTACTTACCCAATTTACAAGTTAAATACTCTTTTAGGTTTGACACACCATTGAAATATTAATATGGATGTGTACTTTCTATTTGTTTTCTATTTGAAAAATCTATTTTCTTAATAATTTGTTTAATTAATAATTTGTTTAATCAGATGTTTTGTATGATGTAAAAAACATTAATTAAGAATTCAAACCATTACAAGGGAGTAATCACTTTTTCATTAACAAACATAATGATTTTGATTTAATGTCAAAAATATAATTTACATATTAAATTATATTTTTAGAATTTAAAAATATAATCTATATCATTAAATTATATTTTTAGTTATATAATATATAGTGAAAAAAAATTTATATGAACTTTTATAACAGGTTAATACGTTCGATTAATACGTCCGATCTCAAGTTTTTTCCGCAATTATGTTTATACTAGCACAGCAGCAAAATAGCTTCTGGTGAACGCCGAAAGGTTAAGAAGATGAAACGAATCCTTAAAAGAATATATTAAATTTTATTATCTATTAACAAATAAATTGTTGGGCTTCATTTATCTGGTGTTAATATTTTAATTTTTGTTAATCACTTAAGTGGCAATCAATTAGCTATCAAAGTAAGTTTTAAATATGATTAGGTAAATGTAAAAAAGTAAACACATAAACTGGTGTCTTTATAATAGCTAGGAAGTTAATGATTGAAATCACAACCATTTATTTTGTGTGATTACTAAGAATATTCTAGCCATATTTAATCCTGTCCATAGAAAACTTATTAAGCACTAAACCCCTATTAAATCTGCCCATTGTCAATAGATATACCCCTTTCGACATAATAAACTATTTTTATTAAAGTTCCAATTTTCTTTTAATATAAATACTTTAATTTCACAGAAAATAAAAATGATATGAAATTTAATGCGGACAAAATTACATGCAAACTGAATTTGTGCATATGAAATTAAGAGTAACAAAGATTGTCCTCGGTTATTCAAAAGGTCTCATGTATTGATTAATGCAACGATACAGAATGAGGCCACAGAAAACAAGTGCAAAAGTTTTGTACATGGAAGAGCTTGATAATGGCGGCCTCAAAGAGTGCCTGCAATACACGGAAAACATATCTCTATCTGTCAGAGTTTTCGCTTTAACTTGAATGGCCGTTTCCTGAGTACATGTGAAGAACTACAAGTAGATTATTGCCCCTGGTTTTCAAATGTTTTATATTGTTTTTATCCATTTTTATTGTGAGAACTGGAGTCACACAAATGCAAATGTAAGAAGTGTCGCAGGAAAGATAAATAATAGAATATGAGAGAGATCCTAGAGATTAGAGTTTAAAGTCAC
Source organism: Picea engelmannii (assembly GCA_009831015.1). Taxonomy (NCBI): domain Eukaryota; kingdom Viridiplantae; phylum Streptophyta; class Pinopsida; order Pinales; family Pinaceae; genus Picea; species Picea engelmannii. The sequence continues at coordinate 444,486 of ML783250.1, read as the reverse complement.
TACGTCAAGCAAGAGTGTTATCAATAGTTTATTTAATATCCAATCTTTGTATTTCTCGAGCCATGTTGCCCGTCAAAATTTATTGTCGTCTTTAATGTCTGAGTCGGTTAGCTTCTACATGAAGTTTCCGTTTGAGTCTTAGTATGTCCAAGTATGTAAGTAATCAAAAACCTACAAAACAAAGAGAACATACACGTGAGTTAGCGAGCAACAACAACCGTGAGGAGTGTGAGAAGTTTAAGAGCACAAGCTTTGGTTCTACAAGTTTTTGTAAAAGTTGTTCAGAATTTGTTGAAGCATAAGCTCGACATATTAGTGTAGTATGTAAGTTCATAATATATTAAAGTTATTTTTCTGTTGAAGTTTTTTTGAATTCTATAGTGCTAAATCATCGTGAAAATATCTTCTTTATGTTTATGCACAATTTTAAGTTCATATTTTATATGCTAAGTATAGCATAATGTTGATTTTGTTGACAAAAATTGTTTATTAATTGTTTTAATCACAACACACAGTATTTGATCTCGGTGATAAGTCTCGAGAGTTCAGTCACAAAGTTTTGTGGTGTGCAGTATTTGTCACTAAGTTGTGTAGAGTTTCTTTGCACGTTGTAGATCTGAGATCTGGTATGAGAGAAGGTTCTATTAGAGTAGGTTCTATCAAATTAGATTGATCAGAGAAAGTTTCAAGAGTAGCAGTTCTATCGTAAAGTGAAAATATGGCTTCTACTTCAAATCTGCAATCTCCCACTTTCACAGGAAAAAATTATGAGCTATGGTCCTTGACCATGAAGCCACTATTTCGGGGTTGATATCTACGAGAGATAGTGAAAAATGGCTATGTGGAACCATCATATGAGGCAACATACAATACGCTCAAACAAGTTGATAATGATTCCTTGAAAGATCAGAGGAAGAAAGATGGAAAGATGATTTTTTACATACATCAAGCCATGCATGAGATCATACTCCCAAGAGTTGCATCAATAAAGAAATCCAAGGAAGCATGTGACATATTACAAACTTCTTATCAAGGTATGGACAAAGTCTATACTTCAAAGCTACAAATTATTATTAGAGATTTTGAAACTCTGTCATTGAAAGACACAAATTCAGTAGATTCATTTTACACCTATGTTATTGTCCCGATAAATTAGATTAAGTCATCGAGAAACCATAGAAGATAGGAAGGTTGTTGAGAAGGTACTTAGGAGTCTTTCTCCTAAATTTGATGTTGTTTCTATGACTTTAGAAGAGAACAAAGACATGAGCCAATTTAGTCTAGATGACATGCAAGCTTCCCTTATTAATCATGAACATGGATTAAATAGGTCAAATATGTCATTAGAAAATACATTTTCCATGAAGTCATCTATAAGTTGTGGAAGAGGAAGGGGGAGAGATAACTCTAGATGAAGAGGAAGGAGTTCTGCTAGAGGTGGACAAATTAACAGTCTTACAAAGACTCGTGGAAGTCAAAATCCAAATAATAGTCAACCAAGTAATCAGAATTTTATAAATCAAAGATTTAACTCTATTACTGTAAAAAGTGTGGACATTATGCATATGAGTGCACAAAGAGACAATATAATAAAAAAAAAAGCAAGGTGAAGATCAATCAAACACTACAAATACTCCCTCCAATCCTATGTTGATGGTATGCATTTAAACAATTCCTATAGTATCACTAGTTGAACGCAATGTTTCTCAAGAAATTCCATGTGACATATGGTATTTAGATTCAGGCTATAGTAATCACATGACAAGAAACTTAGAGTTGTTTTCTAGTTTGGATAAGACAGTCCAAACTAAAGTTACACTTGGAACAGAGATCCAAGTCATTATCTTAGGCAAAGGCAGTATTAACATTTTAACTAAACAAGGAGCAAAAAAAGTCATGCTTGATGTATATTATGTTTATGGTCTAAAGCATTATTTGATGAGAATAGGACAATTGTTACTGAAACGATACACAATTTACATGGCAGATAATCACTTTGTTAGTATGGATGGATGTCCAAGCAATCAACTTATTGGAAGAATTTAGATGATAAGAAACATAATGTTTCCATTGACATTGAATCCAACCATAAAAAAAAATACAACGCAAGTTGTGTGTGACACAAAATATGTGCACTCTGACATTGAATTCAAAGTAGAAATGAAAGAAGTAAGTGTGCATAGTTCCAAGGAAGGATAAGGTAGTGCACAGAGTTTTAAAGGAAACAAAGACAATGGTACAGAGATGTAGCAAGCATTCCAATCTATTGTACAAGATGATTCTTGGCTATGGAATTTCATATTTGGAAATTTAAACTTTGTAGGTCTGAAGTTTCTACATAAAAAGGATATGGTAAAATGTTTTCCATTAATTGAAAACCGAGAAATAATATGTGAAGGATGCATCTTTGGAAAGCAACATAGAGAATCATTTTCAGTTGGAAAATCATGCAAAGCAAAAGCTCCATTGGAAATTGCACATTTAGATATATGTGGACCAATGCAAACATTATCTATAGGAGGAAATACATATTTTCTAACATTTATTAATGATTTCTCAAGAAAAACATGGATTTATTTCCTAAAACATAGATCTGACGCATTGAGTTGTTTTTAGCAGTTCAAATCAATTATGGAGAAGCGGAGTGGTTATTACATAAAGGTTCAAGAACTGACAGAGGAGGTGAATATGTTTCAAGATATTTTCAAAACTTTTGTAAAGTTTATGGCACTACAAGCAATTCACTGTGTGGTATAGACCACAACAGAATGGTGTCACAGAGAGAAAGAATCGAACCATCATGGAAGTGGTGCAAAATATGTTGGCAACCAAACATTTGTCAAACGAGTGTTGGGTTGAGGCAGTAGAAAATGAAGTATACCTCATGAACAGATTTCCAACAAAGAGTGTGAAAAATAAAGTTCCTCAAGAATCCTAGACAAGTCTGAAGCATAATGTGGCGCACTTAAATTTTTTTGATTGTGTCGCATACGTACATGTTCCATATGAGTTGAGAAAGAAGCTAGACAAAATAGGACAAAATTGTGTATTTGTTGGATATTATGAAGACACAAAATCATACAAACTATATGATCCTATTACAAGGAAAGTCATAATCAGTGGCGATGTTCAATTTGTGAAGAATGAAACATGTGATGGAAGCATAGAAAGGATAGTTAGAATGATTAATGATATGGGTCACGATGACACAGAGGATGAATTGGTTCAAACACCAGTTATAAATTAGTCTGCAATTCCTTCTACTCATGGAACTGTGATGCAAATCACAACACAAACTACTCCAGTGAGATTTGCAGGTGCGTAGTCCACACCTAGAGCACAACAAACTCTAGAAACAAGTCCAAGTAGTTCTACATATCCATATCCAACATTAACAAGTTTGTTAGCAAAGAAGAAAAGAAGTCTGTGTGACGTCTATAATGTTTACATAGCAAATTCATTTTCATTTTTTTCTTTGTTTTCACAAACATATGATCCATTAACTTTTGAAGAAGTTGTCAAACATGTTGTATGGGCTCAATCCATCGATGAAGAATTCAGATGCATAGAGAATAATTAGACATGGAAGTTGGTAGATGTACATGAATATAAGGATGTGATAAGTTTCAAGTGGATTTATAAAGCCAAGAAATATGCCAAAGGAAATGTGCAGAAGAATAAGGCAAGGTTAGTTGTAAGAGGTTTTACACAACAACCTAGAATTGATTTCAATGAAACATTTGCTCCTCGTGCACGCATGGACATAGTCAGAACTATGTTAGCCATTGTTGCGCAGAACAAATGGTTTGTTTATAAAATGGATGCAAATTCATCATTTTTGAATGGATATTTAAATAAGAAGTGTATGTGGAACAACCATAAGGCGATGAGATTCCGGGATAAGAAAACAAAGTATACAAGCTGAAGAAAGCACTATATCGATTAAATAAATATCCCAGAGCTTGGTACAGTCACATAGATTCCTGTTTCACACAGAATCGATTTAAAAGAAGTGAATGTGAGCCAACTTTGTACATCAAAGAAAATCAGCAAGGTAATATGTTAATTTTTGTCTTATATGTAGATGATTTGATTTTTACAGGTGATTTTGGCATAGAAGAATTTAAGTCAGGCATGAAGGATGACATTGAAATCACTGATTTGGGGCTTATGAGATATTTTCTAGGTATTGAAGTTCACATGTCCAAGTGTGGTATTTCACAATCTAAATATGCGCATGAAATTTTAAAAAGATTCAACATGATAAATTCCAAAGCATCCCCAACAACTGTCATAACAGGATTAAATTTAAGTAAGGAAGATGAAGGGTCCAAGGTGGATCCCACATTGTTTAAAACAATGTTAGGTATCCTTATGTATCTGATAGAAACAACACCTAATATTATGTATGGAGTGAGCTTGATTTCAAGGTTCATGGAAACTCCAAAAGAATCCCATTGAAAGGCATGTAAAATAATTTTGAGATATATAAATGGAAAAAAAGACTTTGACATTATTTATTATACTTCATAAGATTTCAAACTTATTGGATACACTGACAATGATTGTGGTGGCATCATAGATGATGCAAAAGGGCGACCTCTCAGTGTCTGTATCTTCCTCTGGAGCCCAATACCACTCTCAGATGCTTGTTGGATCATTCTCTGACACAGAGGTCCATTAAATTATGTTGCAGACTTAAAAAAAAACATGTTGGGAGCTTATACTAATCCCCTTTACTCATCGGTTTTAAACCATAGGTGCTATCCCTTTTACCTTGACGCGTTGGTTAATAAAAGTTATTTTTTGGAGCTCTGGGACTACGACTCTCCGTGTACGCTCGCCAAAATTTACCATAATTTACCTGGAGTGGTTAGAGGATGAGATCGGTCATAAAGTGACGTGACCGAACACTGTGGGTATTACCCTATCCTTCCACTCTGTCAACTCACCACGGTCATCTTTGAATCATCCCTTGATCGAACGATTGGAGGGGATATTATTTCCCTTCATGGAATCTAAAATGGATATTATATCCGAGACTTTGGGCTTCCAAGTTCCCTCCACCAAACAACACAATGAAAAACTCCTGGATCATCGAATATATGAACTGCCGAAGGGCTTTGTTATCCCCTATCCTAGGGATAACTAAGGAGATCAGGTCTCAAGGCCCACATGTCGTTCACATGGAGTACAAAGAGACAAATGACTTGAGCATGCCTCCAGAGGGTCCCTCTTTTCTTCATTTCATTCCACTTATCACCAACAACAGTATCCTTCACACCAGCATGGTCCTGAAGTAGCGGTGACTCTTTCTCCATGAGGTAATGAGTTTGGGTATCATGGTATGTATCACTCTAATTTTTGAAGTACTTGAATATGTTGTATTGAATCCTTACTCAATTTCATGATGTCTTCTTGGAAATTATTCTCTTTTCCTAGTTCATACCTGGAAGGGTGACATGGTGTCCTACTAAGTTGATTTCCCTTTAGGATGGGTTTCTACTAGGTGGATCCGTGTAGAAAATTCATCGTCTCTTCCATCCATTCTTACCACTTTCCATATTTATTCCTTTCATCTCCCCCATCCTTATTTGTGAATTAGGATTGGATACACTAGGAAGGGTTGTACCTTACCTCATGGGAAGAATGGGTTAAATTTCCAGAGGGTAAAAGTAGTTGGCAAGAGTTAAAATACAATGTTGAAACCTTCAAGATGGTTCACCCAAATATCCTCGAGAAAGAATTGAAAAACATCTCAGTAAGAAAAGAGGACCCACAAGATAACATAAGAACTCGAGTTACTAGTTAATGTATAGGAGGTCTCATCACGAGCCAACCTATTATGAACATGGGAATGTAGCGGTATGACACTACCACCTATCTAGTCACCAAGCCAGGGTAGTGTCTCTTGGTGGAATATCCAAGAGAAATGGGGTCTCATCATGATCCAACCTTCTCATTTCTATGAAATTATTATGGATAATGTTGTCACCTCTGCTCATCAAGCCAAGACAGTGTCGGTTAACTATTTCCTTGAAGAATAAGAGAAAAAGAGAAAAATAAATAAAGCTAATCTAGTAAAAGGAAATGAATGGTCTAGGAAACAATTGCATTCATGACAAGGTGCAACTCAACCTATACAAAGGAATCCATAGGTAAGACTTTACATTTCACTATTATCACATTCACCCCATGCCTAAATATTTACCCAATGCCACCTTATACACTTACATGGCTTGTGCTAGTCTCCACCTAGGAAACACCCCAAAATTAAGAGAGGTTAGCCCAATAAGACGCCCTCGGAACCTCCCCAAACCTAACTTGACAAATTGCATAATGTATTTGAGCCTTTGTTTGGGGCTAAGGGGGGCTTGATGCACATGTTTGGGTAATTTAATTATTTTATGTGATTTACATGCTATGATCGTTGTGACTTATGAAGCCCTAGAGGACGTACTTCTTGTTGTTGCAAAACCTTTCCCGGTCGACAAGTGCACATGAGGGAATGATTAGCTCAGACCTTCATAGGGCTCAAAGATCACCTATGGATGTTGAGACCCTAGCCAAGGGGAATGCCATGGATTGAAAACTTGCACCGGGAGAAAGAAGGATGTTGCCTTTGGAGGCACCTTGGCAGATCTAGACCCAGAGGATCTTTCTCCTCCCACATGGATGTTATCCCTTGAGGGCCATGGATGTCATCCTGGGTACGCTAGATGTCATCTAGAGCTGGTCTTATCCTCTTGGATGAAATGTATGAGGTATTTTCACATGTGGGCAGGGTTTCAGGCCTTTGGAGGCCCAATGTTTCACCTTCTCTTCCTAGTGTTCCATACTTGGGGCTCAATGTCACCCTGGAGGGGAATGATGTCATCCCTAGAGTGATTCTTAGATGCAAATTAATTTTATTTTTTCAATATTTAATTTGTGTAAAAAACTGGCAAGGTCGACCCAATAATTGTGAACTTAAATTAATTTTAGGTCAAGTTTTCTATAAATAAGCAGAAAGTCGCATTCATTTTCATCATAACTTGTCCTTGGAGACAAGAAGTCTAAAATTTGCACCCTATTAGGGTTATTGTATGAAATTGTGAGGCACCACTCTTGTTTAATGCTTGTTTTTACAACTTGGATCTTTTTTTGGAGTTTTATGGTGATCTTGCATGGTATACTCATGATTATTCTTGGTGCAAGTAAGTAGAATATGAATTTTTTCATGTATTGAAATTTTTAAGGTATGGTTTTATTTTCTCATACAAGATTATGAAATTGCATGGTGTATTTAATTCTTGAAGTAAGAAACTTAAGTTGCTACTTTCTTACTTTTTATTTGCCAAGATTTCACTAAAATGATCTAGTAACTAGTGAAACCCTAGAGCCCCAAATTGTTATCACTCTAGAGGTCTACATTTGGTTATTGCTGCATATATTCTACTTCATAGAAAGGATAAGGAGATAAATGTGGTAGAGCCTAGAAGTGCCTACACCCTAGAACTTTGTCTCTTAAGGTCAAAATCTAGGAGAACTTAAGTTTCTACTCCTCCTAGACTTTTTCCCCCTTATAATTTTTTTTATCATCATTAATTTGCATACTTAGAAGGTGTTGATACTGAGAGGGGGGTGAATCAGTATCAAGTACAATTTAAAAACCTTTTTCAACTTATACTTAAACCATTCAATTATATCCAATGAGCAATGAACAATAGTATAAGAGTTACAAATACACCACAATACACAATGCACAATATATGAGAAATAATCAATAGTTTTGGTTCAAGGGAAATAATGACTTCCAAAGGTAGCTACAACTTCCAAATGTAAAGGGAGGGATAAACCTCCAAGAGGAATATGTAATCCTCCAATATCAAGAGAGATTTGAACTCTCCATCCTTGCCCCTTCCTTCCACCCAAGAATATATGAGAGATAATAAAACTTTACATTAAATCATCACCATCAACCAATCATCACATAGAACCTGATAATGCTTCCTGAG
>ML783250.1:396471-434655 GCA_009831015.1 Picea engelmannii | reverse complement strand
TTAATTGTTTTGGCACTTGAGAGTTTCTCAAGCTCATCCTCAATGAGGCAACTTCTTGTTCAAGTTTCTCACAATCTTCTTCTTTCTTTATCATTTGGACCTTCTTTACTTCTGCTATTCTTCTTGCTTCTTCGAGTAGAGTTTTCAAGGAAATGGTTTATCCTCTTACTTTCTAAAAGTATTCTAATTGTTTCTTTAAGATTACAACTGTCTTTTCACAACTAACCAATTCACTTCTTAGTTTTCTTTGCGTGTCTTTGAGCTTGCTATTTTCAATCTCAACATGCTTCAATTTTTTAAGATTCTCATATTGTTGTTGAATAATTTTTTCTTTATGATTTTCTTCTTCATCATTGGAATTTTCTTCTTCAGTGCCATTTATTTCAATCCTTGGATGAGGACATTCAAATTCAATGTGACCTACTCCTTCACAATTAAAGAAAAAGAACTTACCTCTATTTTCTTCTTTGAATTCTGAGACGTTGTAATCTTCTTCAACTTCTTCTTCTTCTTCTTCTACTTCTTCCCTTGCATAAAGTTATTGTAGCTTGTCCCAAAGATATTTTTCTGATGCACATGATCCCACCTTGGATTTCACTGAATCTGTCTATCCATCCAGAATGGTATCTATTGCCAGTTAGTTGTTCCTTTTTTCTTCCTTCTGAGCTGCAATCTTTGGTTTCTTCAAAGCATTGTATCCTGAAGCAACTGAGATCCAAACATCTATCCCAAGAGCTTTCAAGTAATTTTCCATTCTATTTTTCCAGTATTCAAAATTGCTTCCATAAAATGGTGGAATCACATTCAGAATGTTTCCTTCCATTTCTGCATATGATCTTCCTTGCAATGGTTAAACTGTACTGAAGGTAACCCGCTCTGATACCAATTGTTGATACTGAGAGGGGGGTGAATCAATATCAAGTACAATTTAAAAACCTTTTTCAACTTATACTTAAACCATTCAATTATATCCAATGAGCAATGAACAATAGTATAAGAGTTACACCAATACACCAYAATACACCATGCACAATATATGAGAAATAATCAATAGTTTTTTTTCAAGGGAAGTAATGACTTCCAAAGGTAGCTACAACTTCCAAATGTAAAGGGAGGGATAAACCTCCAAGAGGAAGATACAATCCTCCAATATCAAGAGAGATTTGAAATATCCATTCTTTCCCCTTCCTTCCACCCAAGAATATATGAGAGATAATAAAACTTTACATTAAATCATCACCATCAACCAATCATCACATAGAACCTGATAATGCTTCTTGAGACTTCTTCAATTTATGCAATTCTTCAATTCTTGGAGTACTCTGATCTTGTAGATAATATTACTCAATGTATTCTCTGAAACTCCTCCAATTTTCACTCGAATCCTCCCCAAAAAGAGGTTATAGAAAGAATGGTAGATTTTATTCAATTCCGGTCTTTTTAGAAGACCCAACTTGTACAACATGCCCCACGCTCAATATTTAACATCTAATTCTAAAACTCTCAAACAAGAAACTAAAGTCTGTACTATTTCCAATGGAAGTGGTCCCACTTCATTTGGATTTTGTATGAATAAGTTATCACTGTTTTACTCAAAACACATGTTTATTGACTAGCTTAAGGACTAGTCACAAACCCTATCTTCCACATAGTGTATCTCCATAATTATAGTGAATCAAGAGATGAAATTTTTTCCAGAGGTACCTTGATATGTATTCTCAATACCATAGCAATTTTGCCATCTTAATCATTCTAGAAAAAAAGTTATAGCAAAAATGGTAAGATGACCGGAAATTAACATACCTTAGAACACATCACCAAAAGACTTCATCCTCCCTTTAAATCCGGCCTTCTTTTACTTCTTATTCCCTCTGAAATTCGACTTGTATCAAATGAATGTATAATGATGTTTATTTATACCATTTATTTCACTTCCTTTTAACATTAGGGACGACTTGACACTTTCTTATTTTGTAATTCTTTTCTTTAATTATCTTCAGGGCCTACATGTACAATTCACTTTGTCATCTTCAAAAATTCATTTCTCCTCAACCATCAGGATCCATGTGACATGCCACATACCACCAGAAAGAACATGATGTATACTACCCATCCTTGGGTGTTGTATCTGCATGTGCATTTTCCTTCATGTCCAAATACCTTCATCAATATTGCAGTCCAAAACCCATGACTAGGGTTGACATCAATGACAACAACCAATCTTCCAACAAAAGGAGCCACCCACATTGACTCCATTTGCCCCTAAAATGAAGAAATCATCCTCCTTTGGCCTTTGACAATGATCATCAACTTTCAAGCTCAATTCCCTACTAGATACTCTACTAACTTTAACTAACTTGCTAAACTAACCTATATATACTAACAACCAAGTTGTTGTTGTCATAATCACTACTACAACTGTTATTTTGCAGCTTTTATCAGCCTACTAACCATCTAACTCATCCAATAATTTGTAAAAGGCAAGGTACTATGAATAAGTGTTAAAGTGTGTGTTTAATTTCCTTTCTAAAGTGAAAATTCTGAATTTGTTACCATTGTCATAGTTGTTGTTACAACCACTGTTTTAGCCCCTAACATCCCTAAAATCATCCATAAAACCATTGAGAATTTTTACTAAGAAAATTGTAATAAGTGGTTATTGAAGTAGTGTCTTATTGCTTTATTATAATACTTTTCTGAAGTGGTTTTGCATGGATTTCATCTTCATTAATTAATGTTTTTATAAATGTTTGGACAACCATTTAAGTCATTTATTGACTTGTGTTAATATTGAAAATTGTGAGTGACAAAGTATTATCAAGTTTGCAAGCCATTTTATATCTTGTCTTGTCATCATAACTTACAATTTTCAAGATACACTGTTGCTTCTATAATCTCATCTTTATATAACTTGTTCCAACAACACATAATTTGTCTAAGAAGTCACTGATTATAATCATTGATATCATTTTTATTACTGATGTTTGATGTTTCATTGGTAAAGGGAAGGTACAAACCTACTTTAACTTTCCCTTGTCCCTTTAAACTTTACCCAAGTGACTTCTTCTGTTGAGTAACCTAGAGAGAGGGGTGGGTTTTCACTGTGTCTTTCTGCCTTTCATAAACCAACTAGGTCTTGGGACGTCTTCCTTGCAGTGGGGTTTTATTCCTTCTAAAGAGAAATAGGTACCCTATTGGGCCAAAAATGATAGGGATAACTCTATTTTACGTCAATATAATCCTATTTTCCTTTATGTTGTGGGAAATTATAGATTATTTGATAACATTTTTGGCGCAGCTGCCATGGAACATTGATTCAATTTTCCTCGAACGACAATTTTTAGGTAAGCCTTTATCCAAACCCTTTACTTCACAAATATTACCTGGTGAGTCCACTGAGGGTGATTCCCTCTTTTCCATTTGATGATCCCTAGAAGAAATATTTGGCGACAACACTAAGGACAAAACCAACCATGGCTTCTTAATGGGACCCAGGTGATATAAAACCCTTAAATATGAGTAAAATTATGGGTTACCCTCGACAAATTCCTCTGAGGTATGAAAATTGGCTCCCTAGATTCACTGTTAATGATGGGGTTAGGGTCGAAGATCACATGGATAATTTTTTGGCTTTATTTCAAGTCCACCCTATCAGTGATGATGTTGATGATTTGGAAATGAAACTTTTCTCTGCCACTCTTCATGGAAATGCTAGGAAATGGTATGATGATCTCCCTAATGCTAGCATCACATCTATGGACCAGTTAGAATAAAACTTTATCGAGAAAAGGGGTATTAATTTAGAATATATCCACATGCTAATAAAAAGGCTCGAGTACATGAAAAAAACTAAGAACTAGACTATCAAGGAATTCCCAACCTGTTACACATTATTTTGGTCACCCTGATGATGATTACATAAACATGTGTTCAGGTTCCCAATATAATCTTTTGCCTGAGAAAAGAAACCTCTTTCCACCCTTGCAAGATAAATTTTTGGAAGGCCACCGCAGGCTGCTCCTTTTACACAGTGTGGAAATCCCCAATTTCTACTTGTTGCACTATAGCCAGCCTGTGGGATTTCTGCAGGCTGCTATATAGGCAGGTTGCGACGATGCTTTAAAACTAAAAGAGGGAAGAAGTTATAACAACTTATAGAAGTGGAATATTCTGGAAATATGAGGTGGGGTCTATATAGTTACGATCCTACTGACTTCTCTGATTTGATGGGATCATCCTCATCTCCTTAACCACTTCAAATTCTCCTATGTAATGATAGGATTCTCATGGAAAAGGTTAGAGGTACAAGCATAAAGAAGCATAGAGACTGAAGAAAGAATAGGCCAAAGACTATGTGAAAGATTCTATTTCAAGTGATGCTTGAGGTCTCCATTCATCCATCAAGCTTTTGAGAGAAATCTTCATGCAAATGTTGGAACAGATATATGTGTGTGTTAGAACAAAAGGCCACTGAAAGGGAACTTGTGACATCAAGGCGATTCGGTTGTATCTTCTACCGTTCATTAATATAATACGGTGGCACGTCTCTTTCCCACAAAATGATTGATATTTTATTACATGACTCCTTGATCACATGTTTAGGTTGTCATTGAATTTCACTACTATTTCTTTCACGTTGGTTGATTTGTACTATTGCAGATCTGATCTCATAGGGACATCGGAGTAAAGAAGGATCAACAAAGACATAAGGAATAGATTCATAAGGTATGTTATCTATTCCTTCTTTAGTAGTGAAAATCAATGGTTTAAATCTAGGGAAAGCATCGTGTTCCGTCTTGTTTTGTTCTAGATCCAGGTGGATCTAGAGGGATTAGTTCATGTCTACATCTACTGATTTACCCGTTAACAAAATTGGCGACTCCACTGGGGAGAGTGCAAATTGATTATGGTTTTTTATTGGCCATTCATTCTTAGCCTATCTCTTACACTTTGTTTCAGTCTCTAAGTCTGTGAGAGATCCAATTACACTCACTAGCTTTAAAATTTTCCAAAGATCCTTTGTCCATTTTGAAAAATTTTCTATTTTGTGAAACGAGTCCGCAATTCACCTTATTGGTAGCCCATGTAAACCTTCCATTTCCGCACCCTAGTGGTTTGTTTCAGTGCAGGATTTCCATGACCTACATGATTATTGGCCTGCATAAACCACTCATTTTCACACTGTGTTATATTGCTTGCTCGCGGCGGCATTTGAAAACCTTTTGGATTGGGTCTTGACATCTACTATTGCCCAGTTTTTTCTTCAGTCAACTGGAAAGGGATTTTAATACCATTTCTTGAGTGCTTCTGATTGTTTCAACTTGGTCTTGATTGATTTTAGAGATCAAACGCCTCTCTTTGATATTTTTTCGATTCTTGTTTTTGATTTTTTATCGACAAGTATATAATCTCCAGACTTGCGTCTGAGTGTTGGATCAATTAAAATTCTTCATTTGGAGTTGGAATTATAGGTTGGTTACACCTTCTGGATTTCTTAATGATTAGAAAGACATTTCTTGTTCATATTTGAAGAGACATTTTCTCGTCAATTTGTGTTTTTATCTTCATTGAAAGATTGATTTGGGTACTTGTTGAGTGTTTTCTTTTTATTGATTGCTTATCCTTTCTTAGTTCCATCCCTGTTTGGTTTTTCAAAAGGAAAAAATTAAAGTCTTCTAAGTCTTTTAGGAGATCATTTATACATAAAATATTGGCATTCCAAAGAATTTGAAAAAGAACAAATAGTGAAATTATATCATTTATGATTGTTTGGCACTGCATTTAAAACAAGAGAATTGTACATCGTAGTTCACATTGATCCAGAAAATTTGTTTCTCCCTACTGTAGATAGAATTCATCGAATGAAAGTTTGTTTCATTCATCTCTATTTACACATTATTGTTTCAAAGTCTCACATAACATTGGTTTCATTCCCATCTCCCTCTTGCGTAACAACAACCTTTAATAATATTGCGCAACTCTAAAATTCAACTAGTAACTTTTTCTAGGGCTATTTTACACCAACATTAGCTAGGATAGAGCTTTGGAATAGGCAGTGAGACATACTCTCTAAAGCACAAAACACACCATAGTATCTTGTGATAGGGAGTGGTCAAATCCATTTGCAACATTTTGTCTTGGGAAGCCCTTCTCACACAAGGGTCAAACCTGAGGTCACATTAGGATTGGCAAAGTTACTTACCCTTCTTTGTTGATCTCAGTGTAGATATTACATGTATTATGGGGGTCACTTGAAGGTATACCCACAATGATGAGTGGAAACCTATCAAGTTGATTTCGGGATAGATACCCTACCCTTGCATGTGGATCGAATAGTCGACTATTTCCCCAGGCATCACTGTTGTTTGTGGTAACTTTAGTAGCCTATTTACTTAGGGTCTTACACAAGGTGACTATGGAGGGGAAAGTATTCATGGTAAATGGAATCGACGTTGGCCAGACTCACTCAGGCTCCTTGGAGGTTATACAATGACTATGTGTGGGAGCTTGCACCTGGGTGTAAGTCCATTAAGCAAGTCGTCAACGTAACTTTTCCACCCTAGCATAATCCCTTCTTGCCTCAACTTCATGATGTTGGATTTTATCACCAAATAGTGACTTTGGAATAGGAAGGTCTTGTTTTCTTGGTTTTGATTCCTATATTGTACTCGCGAGTGTTGTTTGTTTACGTAGTTGGCCATCAATTTCTTTCGTCAGATTTTTAGTTTGGCCAACATTGACCCTCCACGTCATTCACGTAGGATGTAAGGACTACCTCCGAAAGATCTGGAAGTTTCACAACCCTTGCCTCCTAACCCATCGAAAGCTTCTCCTCAACACAGTGAGATCTAGGACAACATACCTTAACAACCAGAAAGGACTGATTCCCTAAACAATTTTTGGCTTCTTTCTGACCCTATAGAATATTTTTACCTACCTCTTGGATACGAGAGACATGTTCTCTGCCTCAATTCAATAGGAGAACTTGTTGTTGACACCTCTGTATTACCTCCTGATATTGTCGCCTACTTAGACGAGGATCCTCTTGAAGCCACCGACACAACAACTTCTAGACGAAACCTTCCTACCTCGGAGACCGAAGTTAATATACCCTCTGCCTTTGAACCTCTCGAAACATCTTACACATTCATGATACCCCTGGACCATTTTAATACTACAACGTGCTATTATGTTTCAGGTTTAGAAACGCTATCAGTTGGCCCCAATTTGACCACCCCTCTCTAGCAGGCTCATTCTACAATGATCCCCAATACTACAGCTATTACCACTAGAAATATGATGGCCGGCCAAAGAACTATTGGCACATGACTTTTACCTGTTTAGATCCCATCCCTTCCTCTTGGGTATAATGCGTTGAATGATTCTATTCTCGTTCCTACCCAAGTTCCATCCGGAACTTCTGGAGTCTCCACTCCTTCTAGGCACAATATTGTTCCTGGTTTTATTCCCACACTTCCTCAACCACCTTTCAGAGGGTCTTATCCATTCCCCATTGCAGGAACCGACCCTAGTGGCACCACTCAGTATTTCACACCTAATTACCAGATTCCTGTTGGCGGACAATTTCACCTTGGGGGGCAAACACAATCCCCTTTTGGAGGTCAAATCCCAATTGGGACACAACCCCTAATTGGAGGGAAATCCCCACCTACCCCACCCTATGGAAAAAATATACCTGTAGCCTTGGCCAAATATTGGAACTATCTTACCCAAAATAATCCTCAAATGACTGGGGAGAAACAACCTCAAGCTATCTCTTTCATACCCCCTATTACAGGCCAACCATATCTAGGTCCATCCAATCCCATTTGGGGTTCGAACGTTCGACCCAATGTCCATGTTCAAGGGAACAAACTTAACTAGTACAACCATATGGGTTACATGCCTCCACACCAACAACCGAATCTACCCGGATCTTTGCATTATATGCAAACTTCTTACGGTCCTACTGTATACCTACGGGACTTCCTCCCCAAATTCACTAGAACCCACACGTGAATAGACAATTACCCTTCTTAGCCACCCTGGACCTCCTTGATCTGTCTAGAATTTTAAATCACCCTATTCATCACTCTCCTCAGTGGCTCGTAATACCGGCCAAACTACCATCCAACATTCCTAAGTTCAATGGTAAACCGAGAGAGGACCTGAACAATCACGTAATGAATTTCCGCCTTTGGTGTTCATCAAACTCTTTGATGGATGACTCCATTCGATTACGTCTTTTGCAACGAACTCTCACAGTTTCAGCCGTGAAGTGGTATATAGAATTGCCACAAGGCTTCTTTACAGATTTCAATACCCTAGTTATGGCTTTCCTCACTCACTACCAGTTACCAATCTGTTATGAAATGGAGACCGAGATTTTGAGTTCTTTGAAGCAAAGTAAAGCCACTCATATCTCTGATCACATTCATGAGTGGAGATGAAGACGTTGTCTAATCAAACTCGATCTTCCCAATCAGTTATTGACAAAATGGTTCACTAAATCCTTCATGAATGACATATCTAAAGACATTGCTATGGGTGGATTTGTCACAGAACAATAGGCCATCAGTCGTGCCCAATATCTCAATCTCATTTATTCACAAACATGTATTCTTTACGATTTTCTCCCCGATGCACCTCATCCTTATACCACAACCACATCAATGACCCCAACAGCTTCTCATGCTACTGATGGTGTGATAAGTACTTTCCATACTCAACCTCAGTCTACACAGACCTCTCACACCATGCCCAAATCCCAGGCTTCTAATGTTCAAACTACTCCGATGCCCACTCCTCCCACCAGTAAAAATTCAGAAGTGAATGCCATTCAATCAAATCCTATCAGTAAGAATAAATATAAAAAAGGGAAGAGTAGGAATAAGGATGATAAGAATAACAACCCGAAATCCTACAATACAAAGACACAACCTGTTGAAGATAAGGATAAACACAAACCTCACTATCATTGTCTTATCTGTGGTAATGATCACTACACGAAGGATTGTCCAAGACGTGCTGAGGTCACAAAGTTCCTCCAAGGGACCCCAAAACCTCCTATCCTTGTTGTCTTGTCTCAACCCTTCCCTTCTCAACAACAGGCTCAATTGGTCATCCATGATCAACCTTCTTCCTCCACCACCTCCTATGTACTTATGTGTAACGATGATTCAAACAAGAATGACATCATACTTACCACTTGTGCCAAAGATTACCCTTCCTCCAAGGAGAAATTTTATGACATACCACCTTCATTGGTTCAGAAATCTCCCTCGGCTCCACCTTCCAATGGTCCTCTTCATCTCGAACAACTGAACACTGACACATTTCTTCACCCTCCTCCCAAGGGCGTAGTTCGAAATTCTACTTTCAATCCTCATGCGTGTGCTACCTAGAACTACAGTATAGTAGAAGACTTGGCACAAACACCGTCTGTGATGCCAACCCTTGAACTCCTTCATAGTTTTCCTACACAATAAAATGCACTATTGAAAGCTATCGGTGGAATCGACCCTACGGATACAAATTTAATAATCTTTGACTTGGAAGATGACATTCCAAGGTTACCCCCTCAACTTGCATTTCAAATACAGGTTGTTGTCCTCGACAAGAACATTTGTAGAATCGTTATTGATAAGGGTGCCTCCACGTGTGTCACGTCTATTGCCTGCTGGAAAGCCATCGACTCTCCTCCCTTAACTAAATCACACAACACTCTCAAGGCCTTTAATGGATCTAGATTTAATCCCTACAGTGTTCTCCCTTCATTGCCTATTACATTAGAAGGAAAAAAAATCAACGTTAAAGTTGAGGTCTTTGACTCACCTCTTGATTACAACCTTCTACTTGGTCGTAGCTAGTTTGATTTTATGCGTGTAGTCGTGTCTACTCTTTTCTGGATCATGCATTTTCTGCATCAAGGAAAAGTAGTTATAGTGGACCAACTAGCCTTATTCAAATCTGAAACATGTACCAACAATGTACCTTTCATAGCTAAGACACCCCCCGGGTACGAGAATGTCGACGTGGTTCTACTCAAAGATTCCACTCTGATGGGTAGATTTTCAATCCCACCACCCGACGTTCCACCACCTCTCGTTGCCTCGATCAACATGATTTCCACCTCCGTTCGTGAAACCCATTCATCTTCTGACCCTTGGATAAGATGAAAACCTGGTGATTATTCACGCTATGGTGACCGGATTCCTTTAAGCCCGATTGAATCCTCCTACCACACCATTCAATCGACTGACCCTTCTACTCCCTCTCTCGGGGATTCATCTCTTGATCCATTCCATGTTATTTTTCCCATGGATGAGACGATTATGTCAGTTCTGTTGATGGCATATATGCCTTGGGATGATGAACATCATCATTCCATTCTCTTCCTGGAACCACACACACTCGAGAGTTACCAATGGATCTCGACCCCGTCGATTGTTATCGTTATTGGTTGAGTTCCCGACTGCCCACACGATGTGTTATATGAAGGGAACTTAAGCAACATTTCACTCACCACCCCCCTCGACATCTCTATCAAACCTGGAGTTGTTGAAAATGTGCACATTGGAGCTTCATGTTCCATTGATGAAGTTGTCACATATACATCCCTTTTTCAAGAATTTTGTGACATCTTCACATGGAGATATGAAGAGATGCCTGGTATTGACCCCGATATTATTGTACACGAAATCAAGACATACTCGAGTGCTAATCCCGTCCGGCAAAGACTTTGCCTCGTCCACCCTCGCAAAGCAGCCACTATCAAGATTGAATTCGAGAAACTTCTTAAAGATGGATTTATTTATCCCATGGATTTAACTGATTGGGTATCCAATCTAGTTATGTTTAACAAGAAACAAGGTACAATCCGTGTCTGTGTTGATTTTATGGATACCAACAAAGCTTTTCCTAAAGACAACTTTCCTACCCCCTTCGTTGACCAAATCGTCAACAATTGTGCTGGAAGTGAAATCTTCTCTTTGATGGACAGTTTCTCCGGATATAATCATATCAACATCTTACCCGCGGATCAACACAAAACTGTTTTTATTTGTCCTTGAGGAACTTTTACCTATCGGAAACTGCCCTTCAGTTTAAAGAACGTCGGTGCCACGTTTCAATGGACTATGTTTTATGCTGTCCATGATATTAAACACATTGTTCAACCATATTTAGATGACCTACCAGCACATTCCATGCATCGTAGTGATCATCCGGCCCACCTTCGAGCCATGTTCCTTCATTGTCGGTTCTATCGGATATGCTTAAACTCACACAAATGTGTCTTTTATGTGGAGTCAGGCCGACTCTTAGGATTTATTGTGTCACATCAAGGGATCAGGGTAGATCCTTTGAAGTTTGAGGCAATTCTCAATCTCCCTCCTCCTACTTCACTTCACCAGCTACAAAGTTTGCAAGGGAAGAAAAAATTTCTACGTTGTTTTATCCCAAACTACTCTGAGTTAACACTTGGATTTACTCGACTATTAAAGAAAGACTCTGAATTTTTATGGGACAACACTGCCAACAAAACCTTCGAAGCTTTGAAATTGACTTTAAACCGTACCCCACTACTTTTCCCGTCCGATTATAGTTGATATTATTTCCTTTATCTTGCTACTTCGGATTTGACCATCGCCATGGTTCTGGTCCAAGAGGACGATTCTCATGATGAACATGTCATTTATTATTTGAGTCAGAGTCTCACAACTACTGAAGCCAAGTATTTACATGTTGAAAAACTGGCCTTGGCAGTTGTTTAAGATGTCCAACATTACTAACAATATATTTTTTTATGCAAGACCACCGTGATTTTCGATTGCAACACTATGCAACACATCCTAACACCCTAGTTGCTAGGGGGAAAATACTCCAAATGGATTGTGATACTCCAGGAGTTTGACTTAGATTTTGAACATGATAAGTCTAAGAAATCCTTGGTGTTTGCCGAATTGATATGCGACCTTCCCTGTTCTGAGATAGAAAATGTAGCAAAGGATTCATTACCCGATGAATCCCTTTTTCTGATCAGTTCTGATGACCTTTCATATGGAGATGTCATTATATATCTCCAGATTCAGACTTTTCGACTTGATTTGTCTAGTACTGACCATCATCGCATATGTTACCAAGCCCCTCAGTATATCCCTCGGTGATACTCTTTATTGTCATGGAGTTGACTCTGTTTTTCGACGATGTCTCACTTATGATGAGGCTGAGAAAGCTTTGAATGACTGCCATTCTGGAGCATGTTGTGGTCACAAGTCTGGGTATGATACTACCCAAAATATCTTACGAACTGGATATTTTTGGTCTTCTTTATTCAAATATTGTATTATTTCCGTCCAAAAATGCCACGCTTGCCAAGCATACAACAACAAAATAAGATCTCACCCCGCTCCTTTACATCCTGTAGTTTCTTTTGGACCCATCTCTAAATGGGGCATTGATTTCATGACATGTAACCTTGACTTGTCCGAGGGACATGGGTACATTATTGTAGTCATATATTATTTCACGAAATGGGTTGAGGCAATGCCTACATTCAACAACACGGGAAAAACTGCAGCCCTATTCATCTTCAATAACATTATTACATGATTTGGAATTCCACAGGCTATCGTCACTGATCACGGTAACCACTTTCGAAACTTTATGATGTCTGAGCTTACAAAATATTTGGGTCTTCGACATGAAAACTCAACCCCCTACTATCCACAGGCCAATGACCAAGTCGAAGCAATAAACAAAGTACTTATTACCATGCTTCGACGGATTATCGAAATTCACAAAATGAGCTAGCACACAATGTTGTTTTCAGCATTGTGGGCCTATCAGACATCTGTGAAGTCAGCCACGGGGTTTACACCTTTCCAATTAGTGTATGGTTTAGAAGTTGTTCTACCGATTGAATGTGAAATTCCATCGTTAAAACTAGCCATCAATCTTCTCCCAAACACCTCTATTGAGGAGGAACGTCTGTTGTATCTCATGCAATTTGATGAAACTCGTCACGATGCCACGCTAATTATTGAAACCCAGAAGAAACACATGAAATCCCAATATGAAAAACATGTCAAGCCATGCGTATTCTATGAAGGTGATCTAGTTCTCCTTTATGAACAAGATCATGATTTGCTAGGAGCCAGAAAATTTGAGGCTATGTGGCGAGGCCCTTATATTGTTAAAAGAGTGTTGAATAAGGGAGAATATGATTTAGTAGATTACGATGAAATTCCTTTGAGTGAACCCAGAAATGGACTTTACTTGAAGAAGTACTACGCTTAGCCTATCTCTGCATAAGCACTTGTATTTTTACTGTATCATAATCTCGTGTGTTATTTTAGTGTTTTTTGCTATTTGACTTTTACCCCTGGCTACTTACCCTGCATTGTGTTTGGTCTCTAGATGTAGGTGTTTTCACTACCTTACATTGTCTTCGTCGATGGTGCTAGTCGTAGTACCCAAAATTTATCTTCCGTTGTTTGGGCAATTTATGCACCCTCAAACGAACTTATTTGTCTACAAACTTTTTGTCTCGGTCGAGTGACCAATAATATCACAGAGTATAGTGCGGTCATCGAATTATTGACTAATGCTATTTTGCTTGGGATTCGTCGCTTCATTGTACAACTTGATTCGCAACTAGTAGTACTATAGTTAAACAATATCTATACTATCTGAAGCCCTACTCTATTACGAGTATATTTACGAATCCACCTCTTGGAATATAATTTCAATTATATTGAATATCAACACATTCATAGATGTCTAAATACATTAACTGATGCTCTAGCTAATTATGTATTAGACAAACATTTGAGACATTTGTAATTCCAATCACATTTCACATATTGTACAAAAAGCAGAGTAAACCGGTAAAAGCCTCATGTATATATATATAATGATATAATGTTTACAAAAATGGTTTTCATCCGAAGATCAAAATATCAAAATATAGAGACCTTGGCCCCTACAAAATGGCATCATGGATGCCTTTCGCAATAGCATACTACTGATCTCTCTACTCTATGTAGTAACTGGCTAAGTGAGCCGGATACGCCTACAGTATGGCATTGATAATGCCTCGGGATATCCTCAATGGATGTATCAAGGATGTACATCGTCAAGCCTTCCAGGTTCTTCTCTATCACATCATAATCCTCATCATCCCATCCAGATACTACACGTGTCTCTTCTCACCTATGAATAGGAGAAGATCCTGGGGGTCGGTGTGGCCCTACATCTGCATGATTGGAATTTTTTTATTAGTGTTTTGATTGGAAACACAAAAAAATTAAATATTTTAAAAGTGCATAAAGACATTGTAAAAAACAAAAACAAATGTCTTTCTTACCTAGATCTCCCCATTGAGATCCCTCAGGGAGAACCAAATCTGGATCACCCCAAAATTCTAGATCGGCATAAGCATAATCATCAATCATAAGGATTTGTGGTCCCAACAAGTTGAAGAATGTATCATCATACTTCACAATCTGGCCCGCAACATGCCATGTCATCATATCACACCATGTTTTCATTGGTGGATCTCTCGGGGCTGGTATTCCCCATTCCACCTGCATGCGTAAGTGTGGAATTCTTTCTGGGAATAAAGATACTAAAATGGACCCATAACCGAACTATTTTAGGTCCCCATTCTTACTTTCCATGAGTTGATTTTTCATGCTGCGTAATACATCGTCACACCAATTGAATACTCGAGGCTCCAAGCATTCAATAGCATATTGAAATTAACTTTGGAGTTCCATGTGTGCCGAAGCACTCCCTTCCATCCATGCAACAGTAAAAAGGATGGTTCTTAGGGTCAAATCTCTCAAACCTCAGATTGCTACTTTTCCTTTACGTCTTTCGGCATCAGGTTTACAATGCCGACGAATTTACTCACTCATGGGCAGTGCCCCACCTTGACCACCTATCAAAGTCATGCATGCCCCATGATGTGACAACCTTGTTAGGAAATAAATATCCTCGATATACAAAGAGAGGACATGAACACCCACATGGAACACTTGTTGTTATGAATCCCACATATGAACCAGATATTCTAGTAATCTCCATTGGTCTCTCATGCCCTAAACTTTGAAGAAATTTAATAGAACACATTGCCAGAGGGAGTTCACAGTCCCTGGATCATTTAAAGCCATGAGATCATATTCTTTGTGCTTTCTCTCTCTCCATTCCAAAACCTTTTCAAGAAAACACCTGCATGGGAAACAAAGAAGATCTTTTGCGCAATTTTTCAACATTTATTGGGATTTTTGTTGAGTCAACGTTCACTTTTCATTTTAGTTTTTCGACCGCCACGATCAACCTTCAAGTACAGTGTGTAATTTCTGCGAGCCTGCCTTAACGCACCTGCGGAAATCATTGATTTCTGTAGGGCCCGTTATAGGCCACTCGTGGCGGCCCCAGTGCACGACTAGTAGTCCCAAATCATAAAACAATCTTGATTTTTTACCATCAAAAAGAAAAATTAATCCATTGAAAAGATAGAAGATGAGATGCTTACCTCTTTTTCCCAATCCGTTCGTTGAATGATTCCCTGTGGCCTCTGTAATCTGTCATCGAAGTTGAGGTAAAAACCAAGGGTTTTTGGTAAGTTTTTTGAACAAGTGAAAATAAAATGGTGAAAAAGACTTTTTGCTTCTATTTATTTATTTTTATCATTTTTCTAATATTTTGTTTTATATAAATACATTTTCGTCAAAAACCCATTAACTCTAAAGGTCTTTTAAGTGTTTTGTTCCTTGAAGGAAGAAATTTAGGACCTTGCACAACGAATTATGGACATTTTTTTATTCTATTTTTGTCGCATGTACAATTACTTTTTAGCATTTTCAAAAAAACCTCTAGCACATGCTTTGTTTGTTCTCGAGCTTGAATACCAACGAGAACATAACCGAGTATACTTTTGTCGTCTTTTCGTACTCGTTATGGTAACACAAAAATGACGAAACCTATGGAGAATTCTTTAATCTCTTTTCATGCTCCCTAAAAATGAAAAGATTGTCAAGCGACCTTGTTCTTTTCACGCCCGTAAAAGTATTTGAAGAAAATGTTTAATGGGTGATAGTTTATCACTTTTTTGGTCCTGTCAAACTATTTTACGAAAAATGAACTGAGAGAGTTCTCTTTTAAGTGCTTTTCCAGACTCTATAAACATGAAAAAACTTCGAGCTTCCTATCTTTGGAATCGTTAAACAAACATCAACAGACCTATACGGGACCAAACCACTCCTTCTTAGGGTTCGTTAAATATACTTTGAGGGACTCATCTGAAAGATGAGCTTAAATTGATAAGCATATGTTATCCTCCTCAATCTTGCGTAAAAATAAAGAGGTACTCGCCAGAAATGGTGGGGGAAATTTTGGGAAAAGAATGTGTCTCTGTGTCTATATTAATGACAGTAAGCATCTCTCTTGAACATGACATCCCTCTTCGTCATTTGAATCTGGGTTGGGTAATTCATTTGTCTCTTGTCAGACTTTCTACAAGTTCATATCTTGGGTCATCTTTGAGGCAATACTGTCAAGACCATTGTCGTGCCATTCATATGTTCAAGAGAAGTTCAACTGGAACCTTCTGTCAAGTCGGCCATCTACAATTGTCCATTCTTACCATGTCGGCCTTTCTTATGTCAGTCAAGTCACATATGTATTTTTCTCTACCCTAAATCTGTTACTCATTTCGTGTCATTGATGGGGGATACATCAAGGCCCTTCTGTGAGGAGTTTTTTCTTGTCGACTTCAGCTCATTATACAGGAAAAAGACTTAGAAATTATTTAGTACCTTAGAGCCTGCATGCCTCAATGACAGGTTTCTTCGATTTCGACAATGGAATCACATCATTGATCCCTGATCAAGAGATTCTATCAAGTGTTCGACTTCAACTCATTTATTCACACTTGTTGGATTGTACATGAGTACCTTAGGGGTCATTGACATCATTGGTGATTTCCTTCACACTTGTTAATAGTTTTCATCACTGACTGGTAATCAAGTGGTTTCTATTTACATTCGACTTCAACATCTGTAATCACATGACTAGAATCGTACTAATGGACAATGGATTGAAGACCCTGGACTTCACCATTTTTGGTCCAGGTTATGAAGGAGTATTTGTGATTTGTTTTGACACATAGACCCATCTTGTATGTCTTATGGCTATGTTCGCACTAGATTTTTTGATGCATGGATCCATAGTGTATTCCTAGTGGCTATGCATAATATTGTTGACATGGATCCGTGTTGTATAATTGGTGGCCATGACCTACATTTATGATTTCAATCATTTATGGTCAGAACATGGGAATGACTACTTCAAACATGGTGTGATATTGTATAGATGCTTGATTGTTTGCAGGTTCTTGATTGGTGCGCCCCTAGTTCTTGAAACACACACACTTATCTTACAAAGTATTTCGGTTGTCTTGAGTTCGAGCCTCATGATTTGGGGGGCATTCTGTTACACATTATTTTGGTCACCCTAATGATGATTACATAAGAATGTGTTTAGGTTTCCAATATAATATTTTGCCTGAGAAAAACAACCTCTTTCCACCATTGCAAGAAGAATTTTTTGAAGGCCTTCGCAAGCTGCTCCTTTTACACAGTGTGGAAATCCACAATTTACGCATGTTGCACTAGAGCCAACCTGCAGGATTTTCGCATGCTGCTACATAGGCAAGTCGCGGCGACACTTTAAAACTAAAAGAGGGAAGAAGTTATAACAACTTCTAGAAGTGGAATCTGTTGGAAATATGAGGTGGTGTCCTTATAGTTACAATCCTACTAACTTCTCTGATTTGATGAGATCATCCTCATCTCTTTAACCACTTTAGCTTCTCCTATATAATGACAGGCTTCTCATGGAAAAGGTTATAGGAAAAAGAATAAAGAAGCATAGAGACTGAAGAAAGAATAGGATGAAGACTATGTGAAATATTCTATTTCAAGTGAAGCTTGAGGTCTCCATTCATCCATCAAGATTTTGAGAGAAATCTTCATGCAAATGTTGGAATGGATGTATGTGTGTGTCAGAAGAAAGGGCCACTGAAAGGGAACTTGCGACATCAAGGCAATTCGGTTGTATCTTCTACCTTTCATTAATATAATATGGTGGCATGTCTCTTTCCCATAAAATGATTGATATTTTATTACATGACTCCTTGATCATATGTTTAGGTTGTCATTGAATTTCACTACTATTGCTTTCACGTTGGTTGATTTGTACTATTGCAGATATAATCTCATAGGGACATCGGAGTAAGGCAGGATCAAAAAATACATAAGGAAGTGATTCATAAGGTATGTTATCTATTCCTTCTTTAGTAGTTAAAATCAATGGTTGAAACCTAGGGAAAGCGTCATGTTCCGTCTTGTTTTGTTCTAGATCCAAGTGGATCTAGGGGGATTAGTTCATGTCTGCATCTATCGATTTACTCATTAACAATACCATGTTTGAGAATTTGCTACAACAAATTCCTAGAAGCCATCATCCTGAATACAAGTACCTCGTTTACCTCTATACAAATGAACTCTTAGTGAAATTAGGGTTTCTCCTGAGTGAAAAAGGGCCAAAAAAAATCCAAGAAACATATCACATGGCTATACAAATCGAGGAAAATATCTCTTTGTTCAAGGAAGAAGACCTCTTTAGTCCAGAAATCCAAGTTGATGACCCCAAAGATACCCCAGGTACTCTTAGTCTGGAAAGATTAGTTTCCCTTGAGATGTTTGTTAGTAAATTCTGGGAAAGAAGGGAACAAGTCATCGACCAACAAGATGTTGATGAGAAGTATCCTCTTCAAGGTTTCCAATCGCATGAAGAAGAGAAATAATTTACTCATGTTTCTACCGAGGATAATCAAGACCTGGTTGAAGAGAGAGAACCTACAGATATCAAACATGATGATGAAGTATTAATGCATGCTCCTCCCTCCGATGAAGCCATCTGATATCCTATTCCTCATGTAGAAAAATAATAAGATGAGTTTATTCACTTTCCTTTTTCAACTTTTTGATGATACCCTATTCTATGATTCAAAAGGTGAAGAAGAAAGGGAATCCTTGGACAAGCTAGACCCTTTGTATTATGAAGCTAAATATGTAGGGGCAAGTCATGAGGATGAAGCACTAATTCTTTCTCTTTCATTTGATGAAGTCTTCCAAGTCTGCAATGCTCCTTCACAACAAGAAGTGAATATGCTAAGTTATTTCTCTTTCCAAGATTTTGAAGATGCTTTAATTTGTGATTTGGAAAGTGAAGAACGGTTAAAGGATCCCTTGGATGTTTTAATCCCTTTGTGTTATGATAAATTTAATCACATGGTTGATAATATTTATGAGTTCATACACGTTCGGAGACGTAAATGGGATGTTATTAGGGATCCCATTTATGACTTTGAGGGTCATTTAAAAATGTTTCCTTTAAAACTATCATATGAAGTTACTACTAATTTTGAAATTTGGCAACAAGGAGATGATGTAGTTGCAGATGTTTTCCAAGCACCCAAGGGTGACCTAGTTCTATGTTCTCCTAATGATTTTTGGTCATACCTTGAGTATTATGAGAAGTATTCCTTTGAGCACTTGGATTTATTCTATGAAGATTTTTATCAACCACCATTGTGCTCATATCTTGATTAGGGTAAGGGCTTTGCTTGCCTAAATTAGGATGCTTGTGACAAGGTTTTCCAGTTCCCTTTTATTACTTTACCTTGTTATTTCACTAAAGATGTAGTTGGGAAACATGTCCCTTTTCCCAAGTTTTCTCTAGGGAGTAGCCTTATTTAGAATTCAAGGGTAGGTTGAATACCTTAAAAAGAAGTTTGTTATCTCAGTATTTTAGAATTCCCCTAAAAAAATTCCAATCATCCTCTAGGTTCTTGCTAGTCCCTTCCCAGACCTCAGGGCATGATGACGTCCAAGGTATCCAACCTTCAGACTCTTTGAGTCACTCTTTTGAGCCTTTGATTTTTTATGATTCCTTTCTAATATGGATTGTGCACTTTCATAGAAGTGTAACTTGGCATAATTTTATCCCTCCCTCTTGCTTCCAAGAGCTAGGCTTTACGATTTCCTATGATATGATGTATTCTCTAACTCATGTTATTTTTGTGCTTGACTTGTCATTGTTTTTGTCTATGATGAAGCACAAAGGAAAGTATTATGCGGTATTTCTAGGATGGTTTCATTGGTTATATGACTACACCTAGCATTCAACCAACAAGTAAGTAGAGGTAGGTAGGCATTTTCATCCATTGTATATACCATTTTGCATATCATGTTAGCATAGTTGTAGTTTCATTTTCATATTTTCTTGATTCATTATGTATATATGTATTCCCATAATCATATGTTAGACTAGAGATTATTTTTATCATATAGGGACAAGGGGTGACATCACCTCCCTAGGGATTACTAATATCGTTTGTTGAGGTTTAGCAAGAAGATTTCATACAGGATATGTTGAGGTTCTCATGCACTCTATGACGAGAACATGTCCCCAAGTTGGAGCCAAATGTTATTCCCTAGACTAGAGATAATTAAGGAGATCATGTCTGGAGGCCCACAAGTCCTAGACATGGAGTGCTAAGAGCCATACCACTTGAGCATAGCCCCGAAGGGCCCCTATTTTCTTCAGTTCATTCCACTTATCACCAACAATAGTATCCATCACACCATCCTAGTATTGAAGTAGTGGTGAGTCTTTCTCCATGATGTAATGAGTCTTTGTATCATGGTATGTATCACTCTGATTTTTTAAGCACTTGAATATGTTGTATTTAATCGTTCTTCAATTTCATGACGTCTACTTGGACATTATGATTTTTTCCTTGTTCATACCTCGAAGAGAGACATGGTGCCTTAGTAAGTTGATTTCCCTTTAGGATGGGTTTATATTGGGTGGATATATGAAAAGTCATCGTCTCTCCCTCCATACTTACCACTTTCCATCTTTATTCCTTTCATCTAACCTATCCTTGTTTGGGTATTGGGATTGGCTACAATTGGAAGGGTTGTATCTTACCTCGTGGGAAGAATGGGTTAAAGGACCAGAGGGTAAAACTAGTTGGAAACAGTTAAAATTGAATGTTGAAACCTTCGACATGATTCACCCAAAGATCCCCGAGAAAATAGTTAAAATATTCTTAGTAAGAAGAAGAGGGGACCCATAAGATAACACAAACACTTGAGGTACTAGTTAATGGATAGGATGTCTCATCACGAGACAACCTATTATAACCATGGTCAAGTAGCGGTATGACACTACCACCTATTTGGTCACCAAGCCAATGTAGTGGCTCTTGGTGGCATATCTAAGAGAAAGGGGGTCTCATCACAAGCCAACCTTTTTCATTTTCCGTGAAATGTTTGTGGATAATGTTGTCAGCTCTCGTCATCAAGCAAGGACAGTGGCCCTCAACTATTTTCTTGAAGAACAAGAGAAAAAGATAAAAATCAACAAAGATATGAGTGAAAGGAAACGACTGGGATAGGAAACAATTGAATTCATGAAAATGTGTATCTCTCCCTATACAAATGCACCCATAGGTAAGACTTTATATTTTCATGTAATTACATGCACCCCATGCCCAAATATTTACCCCATGTCAACTCATACACTTACATGAATTGGACTAGACTCCACTTGGGAAACACCCCAAACTTAAGAGAGGTTAGCAAAATAGGACACCCTAAGACCTTCTCCAAACCTAACTTGTCAAATTGCATAATGTCTTTGAGCATTTGTTTGGGGTTAAGGGGGGTTTTATGCACATGTTTGGGAAATTTAATTATTGTATGTGATTTACATGTTATGATTCATGTGACTTATGAACCCTTGGAGGGTGTACTTGTTGTTGTTGCAGGACCTTTCCCGGTGGATAGGTGCACATGAAGGAATTAATATCTTGGACCTTCATAGGGCTCAAATCCCATTGATGGAAGATGAGAACCCATCCAAGGGGATTGACAGGGAATAAAAACTTGCACCAGGAGAAAGAAGGAAATTTCCTTTGGAAGCACCTTGGTACACCTAGACCAAGTGGATCTTTCTCCTCACACATGGATGTTAGACCTTGAGGTATTTGGACGTCATCATGGGTACCCTAGATATCATCCAGAGATGGTATTGTCATATTGGATGACATTTATGAGTCACTAGCACATGTGGGCAAGGTTTAAGTCCTTTCAAGGCCAAATGTTTCACTTTCCTTGCAAAGTGTTCCATAGTTGGGGCTCAATGTCATCCTAGAGGTACATGAAGTCACCCCTGGAGAGATTCTTGGATGAAAATTAGTTTTATTTTGGCGAGATTTAATTTGTGTAAAAAATTGACCAGGTCGACCCTGTAATTATGAAATGAAATTAATTTTAGGTTAAATTTTCAATAAATAAGTAGAAAGCGACATTCATTTTCATCATAACTTGTCCTTGTAGACAAGAGGTTTGAAATTTGTTCCCTATTAGGGTTATTAGATGAAATTGTGAGGCATTACTCTTGTTTAAGTCTTGTATTTGCAACTTGGATAAATTTTTGGAGTTTTATGGTGATCTTGAATGGTATACTGATGATTATTCTTGGTGCAAGTAAGTAGAATCTTCATTTTGTCATCTATTCAATGGTTTAAGGTGTGCTTTTATTTTCTCATACAAGATTATGAAATTGCATGGTGTATTTAATGCTTGAAGTAAGAAACTTAAGTTGATACTTTCTTACTTTTTATTTTCCAAGCTTTCACTAAACTGATATAGTATCTAGTGAAACCCTTGATCCCTAAATTTCTATCACTTTAGAGGTTTTCATTCGTTATGATTGCATAATTTCTACTCCATAGAAAGGTTAAGCAGATAAAGGTTCTAGGGCCTAGAAGTGCCTACACCCTAACACTTTGTCTCTTAGTGTCAAAATCTAGGAGGACTTAAGTTGATACTCCTCCTAGACTTTTTCCCTCTTAGAATTTTGTGTATCATCATTAATTTGCAGTTTTAGAAGGAGCCTCCCACATTGACTCCATTTACCCCTAAAATTAATTATTCATCCTCCTTTGACCTTTGACAAGGATCATCAACTTTCAAGCTCAATTCCCTACTTGATACTCTACTAACCTTAACTAACTTGCTAACCTAACCTAGAAATACTAACAACCAAGTTTTTTCTCTCATAATCAATGCTACAACTATTATTTTGCAGCTTATATTATCGTACTAACCATCTAAGTCATCTTAGAATTTCTATAAGGAAAGGTACTATCAATAAGTGATAAAGTGTGTGTTTAGTTTCCTTTCTAGAGTGCAAATTATGAATTTGTTACCGTTGTCATAGTTGTTGTTTCAACCCCTAACAACCCTAAAATCATCCATAAAAACCATTGATCATTTGTATTAAGAAAACTATAATCATTGGATATTGAAGTAGCATCTTATTGCGTTGTTATAGTACTTTTATGAAGTGGTTTCCATTTTTGTCATCATCATTAATTAATGTTGTTATAAATTTTTGGACAACTATTTAAGTCATTTATTGACTTCTTTTAATCTTGAAAATCGTGAGTGAAAAAGTATTATCAAGTTTTCCATCCCTTTTATATCTTGTCTTGTCATCATAACTTGCAATTTTCAATATACATTGTTGTTGTTATAATATCATCTTTATATATAAATTGTTCTAGCAGTACATAATTTGTCTAAGAAGTCATTCATTACAATCATAGATATCATTTTTATTACCGACGTTTGATGTTTCATTGGTAAAGGGAAAGTACAAACCTACTTTCACTTTCCCTTTTCCATTTAAAATTTACCCAAGTGACTTGTTTTGTTTAGTGACGTAGAGAGAAGGGTGGGTTTTCACCATATCCTTCTTCCTTTCATCAACCAACTAGGTCCTGGGATGTCTCCCTTGGAGTGAGGTTTTCCTCCTCCTAAAGAGAAAGATGTACCCTATTGGGTTGATAGTGATAGGGCTACCTCCGTGTTACATCATTATAAGTGTATTGGCCTTTAGGTTTTGTGAAAGTATAGATTGCACGATAACATACTCGAATATCAACAATCCACGCTCCTCCCTCATCAATGATGGGGATTTACTCTACACTTTTAAGCTTCATAGATTCCTTCTCCACACAATAAGATGACCAAAATATCGGAGTGGCGAAGTGTGCCGAGTCGTCGAATCGTGAGATCTACATATCATGTTCTCTCCACTTGATCTATGGTTAGAATTCACTCTGGGACTTCGAAGCTTCTTCGTTCTAACCAACAATCGACCAAACTGGCTGGAGTGTCGAATCCCCAAATCTAAGGGCCTTGGGGATCTATGGCTAACGTTATCCTTTAACGAAGGATTAATCCAATGGCCCGGATCAAATATCATAGCCAATATACGACTATTGTAGCTTCCTCCTTCATCGTAGATCCTCTTCCTCAAAGGTATTTTTCTCGGGGATTTTCAAAGGCTACAACCTTTGTCTTCTCTATAGATCAGACTCCTTCAACTTTCTGGCACACACTTGCACTATCTCTCCCGAGATGGTAATTTCTCAAGGTTTTAAAGGCTGGGACTTTTGTCTGCATTTAATTCTAACACTCCCCACCTAAGTTTTTCATATTCTTTGAAATTCAAAGGGACTCAACCCTTTATTACTTCAAACAACTCCTTGTTCCCTCCTGACACCTATTATCTTCCTCCTGATCTTATAAACATTGTTAAATTGTTCCTTCAGTGCCCTCTTGACACTTTTTTCTTTTCCTCCTCATCCTTACAAGCACTTTAACAAAGTGTTGGTGTAGTGTACCCCAAATTTCATAAATATATATATATATATATATATATATATATATATATATATATATATATATATATATATATATTATTAGGGAATACTATCATCTAAAATGCACGAAAAATGTTGTGACACAATGAATAATTAAATCTTAATCCAGTTAATGTATATCTATACATCCAAAAGTCATAACTCCTTCTGAATGGTGCGCAAGGGATCTTAATATCAAATACACTTTTTGCCACTAGGTATTGCTACTAACATTATCAATGTAATTGTTAATATAATAATGGCTAGGCCTTTCAAGGTCCATAGCCTGGCCTAACCAATGAAACCCACTCATATAAGTCCTATATATGTTACTAAAACATATCACAAGGAACTTAAAAAAAAAAAATTGACTATACACCATACTCTAACTATACTTTAAGTAATTCATACTTGAACACTAGCGTGCATTGAGAAAGGGCCTAGGTCCTAACCACCAAGTCCTAAATTCCATGCTAGGGGTTTGGGTGAGGTTATGAAGTGTCTCTATATGTTGAAATAAACTTAGAATTAAATACATATAGTTGAATCCATGTTTACATATAACCCTGGTACATATCAACCATAAGTTCTAGCCTGTACACAATCCAAGAAGCATTAACAAATCGACTATCAAATAGTCGAATCCTAGCCTCGAGCATTAAGTTGGTTGTATCCATTAATGGTGGTAGGTCACCTTGGTTTCCAAGCCTGACATTTTTTCAGGGAAGAGCCACTACGGGCTTTCCATCTCGACCGACTTCACATGGCGGTGAGAGGTTGGCGTACCCTCCAATATTCTCCATTATCGGGAGGCACACGGTGCCATTACCCACCGCATTAGTTTCATTCAATTTTGTTCTCTATGTTTTTTCTCCACGATAGTAGGGTTAAGTGATTGTGGTAGCATGGTATTTGTGGGCTGACCACTATATTTGATAATTTTCTTGACTCTCCAGTTAGGATTGATAGCAATATACTTAGTCAGTTTCCTTTGCAACATTGAGTTCATCGGTCTTTCAACACGTACCCTCGTCTTGTACACGATAATATTTCCCCCTCTGTATCTCATATTCCATGCTTGTTGGTTCAATAGGGTTTTTTATTTGTGTCTGAAAAGAATACGTTCCTATTTTTAATATGATTTCACCCGGAGATTTCTTTAAGAATACTCTTTGTGCCACGAGAGTTCTCATCCCCGAATCTTGATTTATAATATGCACTTCTTTACATTATCTTTCTATGTTTTACAAACTCTGAATACTGTATTTCCATGGTGTGAAATACGTTTATTGTGTTGGGTCGAGCTCTATATAATGAATTTCTATATATAAGTAATACTTATCGTGATGAGCTCTGTATAATGTATTTCCATGGTTTGCAATATGTTTAATGTATTGGGTCAATCTATGTATAATTATATATATATATATATATATATATATATATATATATATATATATAATAATTTACTGTGTTGGGTTGAGCTTTGTATAATTGCATTTCTATACCTCACTCTTTGTTATGTTGATATCAAGTTGAAGGGTTCGTTGTGTAAGTTTCCAATTCTTGTTTCTATTATTACAACACTATTCTCCATAACTCATTCTATTATAATGATATTGAGTTTTCCAGGGTCCTTTACATAGTCCAACACCTTGCTCGAGTTTTGTGATTCCTTTACAAAACTATCGGTCTTCCAGACCGTAAAACTTCGGGTTAATATTAGTTCACCCATGGTTGGAAACCCTAAGCCCTTGTAATTTTTTGGTTTTTCTTTGGGTCTGTACAGTGGCATAGACCATGTTCTTTTAAAGGTATCTCACTGTGTAAATGTTGTTCTTTGGCAACTCACTGTCAAAAATATAACTTATTGTGTAACAGACAATGTTTTATTTAAACTTGTTGATTTTTTACATGCCCATCCTTTTGTTTAATCTCAACCATGTTTAACTTACATTCTGTAAATTACAAATTATCCTGTAATTTTATGAGATAAGAATACTTCTCGATTTTTGAAGGGTAAGGATGTTATTCGAAAATGGATTGTGGGCACTGAATTGAAATAACAAAGGGTTCCTCTATCAAGAGGGTAGTGTTACTTGATTGCTGCTAAACTCCCATGACCCTTCGATAGAGACCCATTTTACATCCTTGATTGATTAATCATTACGAGTCCTGAATTAAATAATGATGGGGAATGTTACTTTCTTGCATGGATAACTTGTCGTTGTGGGGTCGAGCCCACATAGATTTGAACTATTCTATATGCATAAAAGAAAATACTCACACATAGTCATATCCCACTCTATCATCTTGTTAAATTTATGTATGCTTTATTATCATTTACCATTGGTAGAGCTCACTGTGTATTGAATAATTGTTCTTTTATTTAATTAATTAGTTACAATACGAGTCTTCTCTTATACACTCTCTTTGAAATAATACTTGTAGAATTTGTTAAAATTCGTGTGCCTGCCTGTATCATAAAGGGACTCTATTTATAATGATTATCTCATAGTATTTGGCCATCTGTAAGATATTTAATCCCTCTTTCCAAATTACTATTCTCTAGCCATTAAAACTTGTTTATGTGGGTATCCATTTTACTTTATTAATCCTTTCACTTTATCAATCTAATTCCTACAAGCTATCAATATTTATGTTCTTAAAAGAAATATTTTACTTATGTTTTTTGCTTGCACAATTGATAATATTTTCACAAGTATATACACTGATGATGGGTCCCTTTTGTCTTGTGAGGGAACCCATCAAGTGAACACCACAACCACTTCCCTCCTCTGTATTGGATTGGTGGATTTACAAGTTGGTGAGGATTCCTCTTTCAACATCGAAACCTAAGTTAAGTAATTTTCATTCTTTACCTTGTTGAAAATTTAGTACTTTCGTACTTTAATAATTTACTAAATATCATTTATCTATTTTTTATAGGTTTGGGAGGCACTCCATAGACTTGGTGAGGCACTTTGCTTGTCTGTAAAAGGTATTTGGGTTCCATCTTCTTCCACGAGTCCTTGCGAGAATTTGTAGACAATTTTATGTAGTCTGTTTACATTTAAGTTTACTTAGATAGAGAGTTCAGTTTTTTAGAAAACACAAAGGTTGTGGAGCTCTTGGGTCCTATGGTACCCCAACTATAATGTTTGCATAAAGACCTATTGACTGCAATAGTTACTTTTGCAAGGCAATATGAAGCCAACTGTATCAACAATATTTCTAAGTAATAGATGTAAATAAAGAATTTACTTGGACTTTTATTCTTTCCACCTATTCTCACCAGGATAGTAGCATATTAACAATACCGTTGATTTTTCTTTATTTTCTGCAGTATTTAATTATGTACATATTCAAACGGAAATCAAAATATAGATTCCTAATGGCCAATAGGCATATACACATAGTTTTCTATTTATTTCTATATGCATACCTATACATATAACCAAATGTTTATATATATATATATATATATATATATATATATATATAACAATCATATTTCAGATAGACATTATTACCAATATTATTATACTGTAGCAAGCCATAAAATATAACATGGCGATACAGTCTCTGTAAAAAAGATTTCACTTGTGTGTATACTAGCCAAATATATTCCAAAGAGATAACAACCATACATATAACATCAATAATGAAATTCATAGCTAGGATACATATCTTAATAAGTTGATATTGGAAAACAAAAGGAACAACCACGTTCCACCCAACCGTAGAATAAAACAACCACAGTCACTTGTCCTGATCACCCCCTATCCTAATCACGAGTCCATAAAGATGAACTGAAATTATCCTCCTCAGCTATAGTCACTATCAACAAATTAGAATATGCCTTGCCTCACACTAAAAGTTCTCATAACAAAAACCAATTCTCAATTCTTCCCCAACATACTAAGCAACGCCTTGCCTCCCACATATTTTGTATATAATCTTGTGCCTAGGTCTTTCATTCCTTTCCCTCCTTGGGGAAATTCACAACTTTACAAATCCATGATTTTTAGTGGATTTTAGTGGTCAAATTCAACTTCTGCCTTTTGTAAAAATTAGCCTTGAGGTAACTCAAACTTGTTCCCCTCTCATGGAGTTATGGTCATCTATTTTTAACCTAGTTGTTCCATTTGTCTTCCAACATTAATGTAATTCCTACCTTACAGAGCCTCATATAAATAAATACTTTCTAATCTCCTACTGAAATTGATGCAACTTAGTTTAGAATTTTCTTTCATGATTTGTCTATACCAAGAAAATAAAACAACAACATAATAAAACAGAACTTAATAAAATACATAGAATGCTTACCTCAACCTGTAGATTAGTTGATTTAGTCCATTTTCTTCTTGTTTATGATCATGCCAAACTTCCCCAAACTGAATATTAACCTCCCAGCCAACTAGGAACATCCTCTCCATCTCCCTAGCTCCAAGAATCCTTGCGGTTTCCTGGCCCCCGAGCCCAAAATTTCCAGCAACAACAGTGCCCTGTGAGAGTTTCCAAAATTCTTTGTTCTCCCAATTTTCCTTCTCCTCCTTCACCTCTTGCAAAAATTTCCAATGCCAAACCCTTCCTCTCTTCCTTATCCTCCTCTCTCAAATCCCCTCATTAATTTCCCAACAACCTTATCCCCCCATTAATTCCCCAAAAAACTTATCCCCCCATTAATTCTCCAACAACCTTATCCCCCCATTAATTACTTCACCCACATTTTAATAATAAGATAATAAAAGTCTGATTTAATATATTTTAATAGTTAATTAAATTAAAAAAAAAAACTATGATAAAAATTAATTGATTTGGGTTGTTACATATACCCACCCTTCAATAAACCTCGTCCTGAAGTTAGAGTAATTTACAATACAAGGGTAATGACACATAATTCATACATCCACATCAAATAATCAACATCATCAATTTAAAACACTTATACATACTAGAGTACATGTGCAAGGCATGCATGTGTAGCTAGCACATACATGACTCACACATGCACTAATGACAATAATCATCACTTCTAAAGTAATTATTTCATGCCTCCAATCCAATAAATAGGACCATTCATTTCATAAAATATAGTAAACCATTTAAAATGCTCACAGAATCCCTCAATTATAATAATTTAGCACAATCAACATTCATTTAGATAATTGTAGTTTAGTTAAGCAATTATAAATATACATATATACATATCTTCTTTTCAAAAAGAGGGAAAACAATAAATTCTACTATAAAGATAAATCCCCACAAACTCTCAACTACTTCTATTCATCCTTCCTCCCTAACTTACTTCCATCTTCCATCCCTATCCTTCATGTGCTAGACTATCTTGGAGCATTAACTATATTGACCTAACTCCAAATAGAACCCATAAGAGGAAGTGTTAACTCTCTTGACCAAGATTACTTAACAGGTGACTGACAGTGATCATCACATGTCTAGGGGAGCATGAGCTAACACCGTCCTCACATGACTCCAGGTTTCAGATGATACATGGTGGGAAATGCCTCCACCCCTCCTAATAGAACTAGGGTAAACACCCTACAATGGAACATACAGTGGCACTGTGTTGCTGGGAATTTTTTCATTGTATATTTAGTTTTACGTAGTCTCACCACCTAAAAAACCTACACTAGTCCACATATCATATTAATGCATTCGAACCAACATAATTTCACACACAACGATTCATACCATATTTATTCTTGGTTTTTGTTCACGACATCAACCTTTTATTATTATTATCCTTTGGCTATTTCATAGCCCATTGACCTGCATATTAGTCTATAACACAAACTCATGCATATCTATGCATTATCATCATGTAAATGCATTTAACCATAATGCATTTAACAATATCCATCATAATTCAAATAACGTTAAACATTCATAGAATCGACATTCACATAGGTTCATACGTCTTAAATTTTCAAGTGTATCATTAATAGTTTCACAGTGAATAGAAACTAAAGGTGATTAGGCCTTAGGTAATTCTAGTTGTCTAAGTCAAAAGGTGGAATTACATACACCTAACCTTCAAGAAATCATATTCCCTAGGTGGTAAAAAAAGTGAGGGATGATATCTTCGTAAGGTCTCTGCATCCTCCTAAGTAGTAGATCTTGGCTATACTTGTCCCATTGGACCTTAACTTGGTCTACCAGATGGTTCCTAAGTTGTCGGACCCTATGGTCAAATATGCGTAATGGTTCGACTGTGAGGGTTCTCGCGTCCAATACCTGCAATTCCTTCCAATTCAGTTTATGAGATTCGTTAGCAACATAATGTCGTAGAATAGATACATGAAAAATATTATGATTTTTATGAATGTGCGGTGGAAGTACGGGACGATAGGAAATGATTCCAATTATCACTTGGATTTTGAATGGTCCTATAAATCAAGGAGACAACTTTGTCCCCTTCCCAAACCGAATGGTACTCTTATTAGGCCTGATACGAATGCAAACTTGATCTCCCACCTTATAACTTTGATCAGTCCTATGTGCATCAACATAACTTTTCTGTCTATCTTGTGCTTCCTTTAGTCACCATCTAATCTGAATCACGTGTTCCTCCATCTCTTGAATCAATTATGGCCCAACTATCACTCTATCTTCTAACCTTTCCCAACTCAACTGCGTCTTGTATGACCTTCCATACAGAGCTTCATAGGGTTTCATTCCAATGGAGCTGTGAAGAATGTTATTATCCATAACATACATCCTAAGCATGTCTTCCATAACTTGATTTACTCTCTCAGTTTTCCCATCTGTTTCAGGACGATAAGTTGTTCTTAAGTTCAACGGAGTTCCCAATGTTGGTTGCAAACTTGTTCAAAACCTAGATGTGAATCAGGAGTCCCTATTTGAAATGATATTCTTGGGTAACCCATTCAAATAGATGACCTCACTTATAAACATGCATGCCACATAAATGACATCATAAGTTTCTCCAACCAGAATAAGATGAGCACTCTTGGTCAACTTATCAACTATCACAAGAACGACATTGTTTCTATGTGATACGAGCAACAATCCCACAACAAAATCCATATAAATGACATCCCACTTGGACATAGGAACATCATGAAATTGTAGGAGACCTATCGGGTTGTGGTGGTCATCTTTCACTTGTTGACACTCTAGGCACTTGGCGACGAAAAGACTACATCACACTTCATGCCTACCCATAAGAAAAAATTCTTCATGTCCACGTACATTTTTCTTCACACTCGGATGTGCACAATAAAGTGCTCTATGGGCTTCTTTGAGTATGATGCTTTGAATATCCCCACCTTCGGGGATGTACATGCTTCCCTGATACCTTAACAATCCATTTTCTTCCAGTCTATATCCTTCATACTTTTGATCTACTTTCCTCCCACTCTGGAGAGTTGAAGTAACCTTTAAATACCAACTATCTCCAAGAAGTTTCCCCAACACACGCTCCATTAGATTAAATTTTAAGGGTACCAAAGAGAAGACATGTGGTCTCCTTCTCAAGGCATCCACAACCACATTCTCCTTTCTCTTGATGTACAAAATTCCAAAATCATACTCAATCATAAACTCACTCCATCACCTTTGCCTGGCATTGATATCTCTTTTAGTGAAGAGATGATTTAATCTTTCATGGTCTATTTTGGGCTCAAAGTTTCGCCCCACTAGATAGTGCCTCCAAAGTTTTAGAGTCAGCATTACAACTGTCAACTTTAAATAATGAGTAGTGTAAAGCTCCTCATGTTGCTTCAACCTTCTTGATGAATATAATATCACTCCTCCATCTTGCATTAGCATGACCCCCAATCCTTGCTTCGAGGCATCCGTGTTGACTGTGAAGCTTTTTCCCATATCCAACACTCACATAATTGATGCAATAGTTAGTAACCTCTTAAGGTCGATGAATGCACTATCACATTCTTCCATCCATTCATACCTAACCCCCTCGCGCTGTAAGGTAGTGATGTGTTTCTCTATTTTAGATAACCCTTCCACAAACCTCCGATAATAACCTGCTAGCCCCATGAAGCTTCTTACTTCATGAGCATTTTTTGGCACTGGCCATTCCATAATGGCCTTTACCTTTTCTGGGTCCATAAAGATTTCTTCACCGAAAATGATATGACCTAAATAGTGATTTTATTTATGGAAGAAAGAACACTTCGACAACTTTCCATACAATTTGTTATCTCTAAGGAATGACAACACCACTCGCAAGTGTTCCTCATGTTCTCCTTCGTTCTTGGAATATATGAGGATATCATCAAGAAAGACTCTTACAAAGTGGTCTAAGAACTTTTGGAATACACCATTCATGAGGCTGATGAATACTGTTGGCACATTGGTCGAACCAAAAGGTACTACAATGAACTCATAATGCCCAAATCGAGTTCGAAAGG
This sequence comes from Picea engelmannii, assembly GCA_009831015.1. NCBI lineage: Eukaryota > Viridiplantae > Streptophyta > Pinopsida > Pinales > Pinaceae > Picea > Picea engelmannii. Next base: position 401,385 of record ML783250.1, on the reverse strand, counting down.
CCGTTTTAGGAATATCGCCTTCCTTAATCCTTAATTGGAGGTTGGTCTTAAAAAACCCAATCTTTTTTAGGTACACAATCATCCACTGCCACTTATTGTTTAAGTACACAATCAATTCTTAACTTAAACTATACCTTACATTATTCATAAACTCATTATCTCCTTTATAGTTTTTTTTTTCCTTTTTCTTACTCCAACTACCATATGTTACTTCCCTATAATACATTTTCTACCTCTTCACAATTTATTTTCTATTTAATCTCAAAATGACCACCATCATCATCATTATACTTTCACACCTTATATTATCTCATTTGACTATACTATGATATCATATCTTCAAAAACGTTTCTTTTAATTTTCATCATATTTTTCCCACTTTTCTTCTCTCTTTTTTTTTCACTTTTATATCTTATTGATATTGTTACTTTATCCTTTACCTTCAAGATCTATAAATATTTGCACATCCCTTTGCTCTACTTTATTTCCTAGGCATTGCTACCATTTTTACTTCTTATTTAACACGCTTTACTTCACATTTCCATTATTATATATCTTTATTTTTTTGCTATATTTTCATCACCATATCTTGTATGTTGTATCTTATATTATTTATTTCATCAATCATTATTTTTATTTTATCATTTGTGTATGTTTTATTTTCATTTTGAGGATGGTATCTAGGGAAAATTATATTCCACCAATGTTCCAGGCTTTGTTACAGGTCTCAATGCTACTTACGAGAATTGAATGTGGATGGGAAGGATAACACTCCCACTCACAACCATACAGGCTAAATAATTATACCTTAATTATTTATCTTACATATGTTTACGTACATATAGTTAGTTTATTTGTTTGATTTATTTATTTATATATGTTATAATTATTATCATCTACCTCACTTTGAACATTATTACAATTTTCATTATACTACTTTTTCTATGTTTATCATGTTTTATTTTTATTTTTATTTTAATTACTATTTATTATTTCACCATACAATACCATCTTAACATATTCATTCCTACCATCCTAACATATTCATGCATATGCTTTACCATGCTTCATTTATACTAATCTTGTCATATAGTGCTTGAGAGAGGTTGAAGTGTTTAGTGGTTACATGGTTGTTTTTTAATGGTATATAAGTCATTGGTTGGATGAATATAACATGAAAATTTCATCATTCATTTACATGATTTTATGGGCCTAGTTCAGATGTTGGTTCAATATCAACTCACTTAAATTATTATTCAAGATCAATTATTGATGAGGTGCTAATTCCATAAACTATTTCTCTTATTATTATTATACTAAATACATATGTTTCTTATTATTACTATATAAAATGAATATTTTGTAGAGTTAATTAATCTCTCAAAATTTTGAGAGATTATAAGATTTCTATTTTTTTTCAAAGAAATTAGTGAAACATTATGAAAAGAGATTAATTTGAATTAAAATTCATGAAATTGAAAATGATTTATTTTATTAAAAATTAATCCTCTTTCTCTGCAACAACCATGGTCGTGAGGCTTCTTACTCATAGAATTAAACCCTTCATGAAAGATTTTGGAAAAGAAAGGATCTGATAGCAGAGTCGAAGCAAAGGAGATTTGAGGAAGAGGAAGCCTTTTACATTTTTGATCTAGGATTTCTTGCGAAGATGTTGCTCTGAATCTCTTCTAGTCCCCTCATGGGCTTGATTAATCCCATGTTACCACAGTTTGAGGCTCTAAAGGAGCTAGAGCCAGAGTCTAGCCTCACTTGATTAATCCCATGTTACCACAGTTTGAGGCTCTAAAGGAGCTAGAGCCAGAGTCCAGCCTCATTCGTTACAAATCCATGAAGATGTTGTCCATTTATTGGGCTTTTGGATCAAGGAACTGGGATTTGGAAGTTGAGCTTCATAAGAGCCCCCCCAAAGAGTTTTGAGCGGTTCCATAAGATTGTTGTTGTTGTTGATCGTATGGGAAGCAAAAAGCCAACTATATTGGGAATAAAGAATGGCCTTCTCAAGCCTGGAATGAGTATGGATGGGGCAGGGAATCAAATCTCATTTTTGTGGATCAACCGACTAGAACTAGTTTTAGTTACAACATTGATGTGCATGACCTCCTATTTCAGGGCCTCAATAAAATAATAAGACAAGTGGTAATACATATATATTTTTAAAACCCCCTTTTAATACATTGACATTTGGATGAGGTGATCCAAACAAGTGGTGGCTGCGAGGGGGAAATATTAAACCCCGTTGTATACTAAGGTCTCTTATGTATTTTTTTTTTTTTAAATATTCATTTTATTATTATTATTACTATTATTAATATATATAATTATATATATTATTATTATTACTATTATTAATATATATAATTATATATATAGTAATATATATATTATTGAAAGTTTCAAAATTGATGATTAAATAAACAAATTTATATTAATAAAATAGTTTTTTTTTAAATGAAGAAAAAAACAATTTAATAAAAAAAAAAATTATAATTATAACAATAATTCAAAATATTGGTATGCTTAAAATAAGGGTCAACACCATGAGGGCCACATGCATCCGTGTCCACATTCTAGGACATGAGAACAAATTTTAAACAAAATTTTTGGTCTCCTGAAACAATTTAGTGTTTCTCTTCTACTCAAACGCTTGGGCGTTGCTCAGTTCCATGATTGGCCACTAGAACATCATGGCCCTAGACACCATTGTCAACCTACCCCCTCCATCGCGATGCCTCTCCCTTCTTTCTCTTTTTTTCGAGCTTCATTTTTTTCCGATGGGTGGGCGTGGTCTGGTTTCAACGTGACTTCTTGGTGTGAGAGACATAGCCTGGTTTGAGCGCAACTACCTGGTGTGAGAGGCGCGACCATTGGAGAAGGAGGAATTGACCACCATATCAATGAATGGGTGAGAAATCTTAGATATAAAAACATATCCTGGGTTTGATGGTGGCGGTGGCGGTTTTAGCTGACGGTCGTGGGGCTACTAACAACAGGGGTATGGTCGTGTGTAGGGTAAGGTCGAGATTGTTTTTTTTTTTGTTCATTCTCTATTGTTGGTTGGTGTCTCCTCCATGCGAGGCTTAGGATTTAAGTTGAATGAGGTTTCAATCATGGCTTCCATATTGTATCTGTTAGCACTCTGTAATTTGCCCAAGGCTGTGAGGCAATCACAGAGGCAACATCAAAACCACTTCGAGTCTTGGATCTAGCCCTCCAAGACTCAGAGAGGGATATCTCTGTATGATATAGCTTTGTTTGAAGAGATATTAGGCTAGTTATGAAGAACATGGGTTGGGGTTTTTAAAGGGTTGTTTTGGAACAACAAGGAGGGCCATTGGGCAAATGGGGTCAGCACTTGAATACGTGATTCATTCTCAGATCTAGACAAAACTCTTAAACAGGGCAAGGTAGTGGAAATATTAGATCGAAATAAGTTTTGATGATGTTGATTTGAGGAAGAAAAGGAGAGGAAAAATCCAAGCCAAGGAGAAGCTAAGAATTCCTTAATCTAAGCTTTTTAGAAGAATAACATACAGATTATCAAAAGGACAGATGCAGAGTATTTGCCAATAAATTCTGCTCTATTTACTTACTTCTGATAATGAGAAAATGAAAACAAGCGTAATGATCACAGGAAAACACTTAACAGAGAGAGAACGCCACCAACACATCCACACAGGAATCCTGTAAAAGAAAGCATTCCCATTACTGATCATTCATTAAAAATTACAGAGAAAGTTCTCTGGCCAAACATAGCCCATTGTCCATTCAGGAACCTCACAGGTCAAACCATTTTACATTAAAATCATATGAATAAATAGGATAGATCATATCAATAAGTTTTGGAAGTCGGTTTAACCGCCTCGGCCAAAAATAACCACCACTCCCACAAAATTTGGAGCTTTCTGCCATGAAAGACGGACCGGTTTTCTGCGAAAAAGGGGTCTGAGAAGACGTGATTTTATATTCAATGATGACACCTGGGAGAAAAATGAAATAGGTTATTGTATATGAGCATGTGTTGGACAAAAAAATCCTTCGGTTTCGGCAAATTTGTCCCCAGCTGGCCGTAATAGCTCCTGGAAGATCGGGACTGTAACGGAAAATTGAGAATCTAGAAAAATGGGCCGCGAATATAGCTTCGATTATCTCTTCTCGTGGCTCCGTTGAAAAAACTGAAGGAGGTTTTTGTTCTTCATCCCGTGCTGAGAAAAAAAATCTCTCGGATTTTTAAAATCCGTCTCTGTTTGCCCAAAAATCGATCTGAAAGATGACGTGGTAAAACAGGCAAAAATGGCAAGACAAAGGCAAAAGTGGTTTTTCGTGAAACGCAAAATTCCAGACCCCCCCCTCTCGTTAAATTCCGTATGGTGAGGGGGGGTCCGGAATTTTTATTATCCGTGGATTTATTTTGAGGTGATGCATTATTAAATGGAAATGTGTGAAGTTTAATTGGGATTCCGGACCCCCCCCCNGGCCCCCCCCCCCCCCCTCGTTAAAGCTCGGAAGGTGAGGGGGGGTCCGGAAAGTTTATGGTCCGTGGATTAATTACTTGGTAAGTGGATGGGGCGCGTTGAGGTTTGAGGGAGTGGGAGTTTTGGTGGGAGTGGAGGGTGACATAGGGGTGAGGTGTGAGGGGGGTGAGTGGGAGTGGACTTAGGTTAGTTTATGTTTTTTAATATTTATGTGTTTTGTATATTATATTTTGTATTTTGTATTTTATGTTTTGTTATATTTCTTATATTGCTTTTTATTATTTTTATTTTATTTAATTTTTGTTTGTTTTAAATTGTTTTTTAATATTTTTAATTTGATTTTTATGTTTTATTTTAATATAAGTTTTATTAATTTGTTTTTTATTATTTTTGTTTAAAATATTAATTAATCTAAATACTA
>ML783250.1:381803-395139 GCA_009831015.1 Picea engelmannii | reverse complement strand
ACATGTTTGGGAACTGTGACACTTTCTTTCTCTGAAATCAAGGGACCATGATGTCTTTGGACAACAAGCTCCTCTTTTATGTTAATCTTCTGCATCAGCTTTTCCATGGCACTGGCCAAAATCTCCAGTTTAGCTTCTGATGAATTCAGCTGCTCCATTTCTTTATTCTTTAACTTTGACCTATTGATCAACAAGTTGGTCTCCACATCAACTGTAATGTTCTGCATTTCTTCAAGGCTTGCAGTGTTCCTTTCTCTTAATTGGAACACCATTTCAGGATCAAAAGCTTCTCGGAAATGCAATTTAGCCAAACCAGGAGGTGGCCTTACATCCACAGGTATTGAATGATACGCATCATTGAATCTGGTTGAGAACTGTTGTATTGTCTCCCCTGGCTTTCTTTTCAAGTGTTCATACTCTTCTAGGATGAGGAAAACATTTCCCCTGATCACCCACCTATCTAAGAACACTTGCATGAACTGATGAAAATTTCTGATGCTTGCAGCTGGCAGATTTCTAAACCAATTTTTAACTTTACCTTGCAAAGACAGGGAAAGCATCCTGATACAGACATCATCATCTTCAACCTCATAAAGGTCAAGGAAATCCTCAAGGTTTTGAATATGCTTTTCAACAGTGATCTTCTCATTTTCTCCATCAAACCTAGGCAGATTATTAATGTAATTGACAGGGAGGTCATGGAGAATAGGAGGCAAATATAGAGGCTTGTATCGGTCTGGGAATTTTGCAAGAACATGAGATGAAGAAAAAGGATTACAACCATCCATAGGTTTAGGAAGAGTAGGAAACAAAGAAGGAGGCTTATGTCTCACTAGGGTTTCTACAGGTGCATATGGGATGTGCACAGGTGTATGAGCATGTACATAATCTATAGTTTGGGGTTTAATCTCTGGGGGCTCTTTAGGCTGAAAATGGTCATCCTGAATTTCAAAAATATACTCTAGACCAGGATCATGATAAGAGACAAAGTAATTGCAGATGAAACCAAATATGTCTTGAATGCAATTTGAGCTTGAGTACCTGGTCTTTCTAGGCTGCTTGTCCATGCTTCAAGTTCTTCCTCCAATGGAGTCTTCGAGTTGGCACTATCTGGAGTTGATTGGACTCGCTAGGTGAATGATCTCAGCCTTTCTGGTGTCTGTTCACTATCCACCATCAGTGATCAGATCTGGATCTTTGAAGTGTACTACTGGGGAAATTTCCCCAGTGGAGTCGCCATTCTGTTAGCACTCTGTAATTTGCCCAAGGCTGTGAGGCAATCACAGGGGCAACATCAAAACCACTTCGAGTCTTGGATCTAGCCCTCCAAGACTCGGAGAGGGATCTCTCTGTATGATATAGCTTTGTTTGAAGAGATATTAGGCTAGTTATGAAGAACATGGGTTGGGGTTTTTAAAGGGTTGTTTTGGAACAACAAAGAGGGTCATTGGGCAAATGGGGTCAGCACTTGAATACGTGATTCATTCTCAGATCTAGACAAAAATATTAAACAGGGCAAGGTAGTGGAAATATTAGATCGAAATAAGTTTTGATGATGGTGATTTGAGGAAGAAAAGGAGAGGAAAAATCCAAGCCAAGGAGCATCTAAGAATTCCTTAATCTAATATTTTTAGCAGAATAACCTACAGATTATCAAAAGGACAAATGCAGAGTATTTGTCAATAAATTATGCTCTGTTTACTTACTTCTGATAATGAGAAAATGAAAACAAGCGTAATGATCATAGGAAAACACTTAATAGAGAGAGAATGCCACCAACACATCCACACAGGAATCCTGTAAAAGAAAGCATGTCCATTACTGATCATTCATTAAAAATTATAGAGAAAGTTCTCTGGCGAAACATAGCCCACTGTCCATTCAGGAACCTCACAGGTCGAACCATTTTACATTAAAATCATATGAATAAATAGGATAGATCATCTCAATAAGTTTTGGAAGTCTTTTTAACCGCCTCGGCCAAAAATAGCCACCACTCCCACAAAATTTGGAGCTTTCTGCCATGAAAGACGGACCGGTTTTCTACGAAAAAGGGGTCCGATAAGACGTGATTTTCTATTCAATGATGACACCTGGGAGAAAAATTAAAGAGATTATTGTATATGGGCATGTGCTGGACAAAAATCTCCTTCGGTTTCTCCAAATTCATCCCCAGCTGGCCGTAACATCTCCTGCAAGATCGGGACTGTAATGGAAAATTGAGAATCTGAAAAAATGGGCCTCGAAGATAGCTTCGTTTCTCTCTTCTTGTGGCTCTGTTGTAAAAATGGAAAGAGGTTTTTGTTCTTCATCCCATTCTGAGAAAAAACCTCTCTGTGATTTTTAAAATCCATCTCCGTTTTCCCAAAACTCGATCTAAAAGAGGACGTGGTAAAACAGGAAAAAATTGCAAGACAAAGGCAAAAGTGGTTTTTCGTGAAACGCAAAATTATGGACCCCCCCCTCTCGTTAAATTCCGGATGGTGAGGGGGGGTCCGGAATTTTTATTAGCCGTGGATTTATTTTGAGGTGATGCATGATTAAATGGAAATGTGTGAAGTTTAATTGGGATTCCGGACCCCCCCCCTCTCGTTAAAGCTCAAAAGGTGAGGGGGGGTCCGGAAAGTTTATGGTCCGTGGATTAATTACTTGGTAAGTGGATGGGGCGCGTTGAGGTTTGAGGGAGCGAGAGTTTTGGTGGGTGACGTAGGGGTGAGGTGTGAGGGGGGTGAGTGGGAGTAGACTTAGGTTAGTTTATGTTTTTTAATATTGATGTGTTTTGTATATTATATTTTGTATTTTGTATTTTATGTTTTGTTTTATTTCTTATATTGCTTTTTGTTATTTTTATTTTATTTAATTTTTGTTTGTTTTAAATTGTTTTTTAATATTTTTAATTTGATTTTTATGTTTTATTTTAATATAAGTTTTATTAATTTGTTTTTTATTATTTTTGTTTAAAATATTAACTAATCTAAATACTAACTATTTACTAACCTAGATTTATTAACTTAGTTAATAATTAATTAATTATTAAATAGTTATTTATTTATTAGTTTAACCTATTCTAACTATACTAACCTTACTTATTTAATCTAACTAACTTTATTGCTAGCATTATTAACTTAATGTTTTTAGCCTACGTCGGTTTATGCATGGATGGGTGGCGGGAAAAGTAGTCAATGTGGCCACAAGACAAGGGAGTGAGGGCGCAGCGTGTATGAGGGATACTGCAGGGTGATGGGGGATCAAGTGAAAAGAATGGAGGGAAGAAACGGGATCAACTGAGCCATACTTCATCATCATGGGAGAAACGCCAAATCAACAGTCGAAGAATCTATTCGCCTATAATTATAGGACCCCAACAATATCATACTTTATAGCTAAGTGGTAGAGCATCAGTCTTGTAAACTGAAGGTAGGGAATTCGATCCTGCCTGGAGGAAGCTTGTAATTTTCTAAACAAGTCTATCATTGGTTTCCATACATGTGTGGCCTTGGTCTAGCATGCCCTAAATGACCAAGTGGTCTAAGCCGCCAGACTCAAGTTTTGGTCCTCATAAGAGGGCATGAGTACCCAGGTTAGATAGCCCGAATGGTGGGGCATTAGACTCGGGTCTGATAAGTTACAGGTTGAATTTTTACCTCATTACGTTTCTATTTTTTTGACTAGATTAATGAACAATGAAAACCCTTGTGCTCAGGTTGTTATTGAGTTATAGGCCTCCGTTGTGAATATATTGCATTCTTGTGGCCTGGCCATGGTTCGCTGCCATGCTACCATGCGCCCAATACAAAGAATTTATTTTTATTCTATTTTATTTGTTTGATATAATAGTGATGCACACCACATGGCTAATGGTGCAACCCTGATAAAAAAACTCAATTTTTATAATTCTATGCAATAATTATATTTGCAAAGAAATTTGTGGTGTATAGCGTCCCTATCCATGACTTGAAATGGTTTTGGTTTAATGGAGAGATTGTATTGAATTTCCTTCTTCTTTTCTTTTTATGTATTCCAAAATCCTTTGTTATGTTTATTTATTTCTTAATTGCATTTATTTTATACATTAAAAAAATATAGAAATTGTTTGAAGAAAGCACTAGCAGATTCCTGTAGTTAATTTACCTAAGGGTTTAGTAGTACTACACACGATGGCTTGTTTCATACTAGTTGTTTGAGACTTGGGTTGGAGGGGAACCCACATATCCTGAAGTATCTAAAACTGGGAACGAGTCTCCATAGATGGGTACAAAAGTGTCCAAAAGTATTGAGAACTTTGGGTACTTTGCCTAAGAAAGTGCATAGAATGGTTTCTGAAACAAAACAATAGTTTTTAAGAAAACATATGTCTATATTTTAGTAGCATCTATTTATCCAATTTCTAATTTCATTCAGACAAGATCCCATAATTTAAAACACCCTATAATTGAAAACCAGTAAAAATAAATAAATCAGACCCTTGCAACATACAATCAGACTTTTGTGGTAACAACTATGAAAATATCAAAGCATAGTCGAGAGTAGTAGGCCTAGGCCCCAGTACCTTCAGGCCATAGATTTTAGGCCATAAGAGAGTGGCTAAGGTTTTAATTTTGAAATTGGCTTTGATACCATATGTAAGACTTACCTTACAAATCCTCAAATAAATAAATGCTTTCTAATCTCCTACTGAAATTGCTGCAACTTAGTTTAGAATTTTATTTCATGATTTTTCTATACCAGGAAAATAAAACAAAAACATAATAAAACATAAATTAATAAAATACATAGAATTCTTAACTCAACCTGTATATTAATTGATTTAGTCCATCTTCTTCTTGTTTATGATCATTCTTAACTGCCCCAAACTAAATATTAACCTCCCAACCAACTAGGAACAACCTCTTCGGCTCCTTAGCTCCAAGAATCCTTGTGGTTTCCTAGCCCCCGAGGCCAAAATTCCCAACAACAACAATGCCTTGTAAGAGTTTTCAAAATTCTTTGTTCTCCCAATTTTCCTCCTGCTCCTTCACCTCTTGCAGAAATTTCCAATGCCAAATGAAACCCCCTCTCCAATCCCCCTCCTCTCTTCCTTATCCTCCTATCTCAAATCCCCCTCATTAATTTCCCAACAACCTTATCCCCCCATTAATTCCCCAACAACCTGATTCCCCATTAATTCCCCAACAACCTTATCCCCCCATTAATTACTTCACCCACCTTTTAATAATAAAATAATAAATGTCTCATTTAATATATTTTAAGAATTAATTAAAAAAAAATAACAAAATAAATAAACTATGATAAAAATTAATTGATTTGGGTTGTTACAATTAATTTTATTAAAATTTTGTCTCATACATGTGTCCAATAAAAAAAGAAAATTGGTCAAATCAAATATTTTCCCAACAATCATCAAATAATTAATTACATAATAAAAAATTCCAAATTTGGATTTTCCATTAATGGCAAATAATTTCCAAATCTGAATTTTCCAAAAACGAAAATTTATTTCAAAATTCAACATAGAATTATTTTTTCTAAATTTGTAGGATGTTATATCCTATCCCTCTTAAGTAAAACATTGTCCTTATTGTTCATTCCTCTCTTGGAATAGGGTTGGATAAGATTTGAGTATATCTTCTTCCAATTACCAGGTGACCTCCTCAGGACTAGAGTGCTTTCATTGCACTTTTACCTGGGTGATGGCTTTGTTTCGTAGTATTGTTTCTTTCCTACCCAGAATGTGCAAAGGTTCCGCTTGGAAATATCCTTTTGGTTCCACCTGCACCATGTTCCAATCAATGATGTGAGTAGGATCATGAATATACCTCTTTAGTAATTAATCATGAAAAACATTATGAAGATTTAAATTTACAGGGAGTGTTAGTCGATACGCCATGGGTCCGATTCGAGTTAAAATCTCGAATGGGCCACAAAACCTTGGTGCCAACTTTGAACAACTTCCTATCTTTAGAGAACTCCTTCTTTATTTCAATTTTAGATATACATGTTCTCCAATTTGAAATTCCTTATTTCTTCTTTTTAAATCTACGTAGCTTTTCTATTGCTCCTGAGCCTCTTTTAAATTTTGTTGTACTCTTTTTACCATCCTCTCCATCTCATGGAGCATTTTCGGTCCCACCATAATCCTATCAATTGGATTATCCCAACTAATCAGGCTTGTGCATTTCCTTCCGTATAATTCTTCGAAGGGGATCATATTAGCTGATGTCTGATAACCATTATTGTAAGAAAATTCAACTAAGTGTAGGTACTCCTCTCACTCAATTGATTTCGTTCTTACGTATATTTGCAATATGTCTTCGATCATCTGGTTTGTTTGTTCTGTTTTCCCATCTGTTTGAGGATGGTATCTTGTGTTAAAATTCAAGTTAGTATATAATCCTGCAGGCAATTCCTTCCAAATATTTGACATAAGTTTGACATCTCTATCGGAAATCACCATCTTAGGAATTCCATGCAATCTAAATATTTCTTTCATAAAAATTTCAGCGATGTTAATCGCTTTATAAGTAGATTTCACAGGTATAAAATGTGCATATTTTCTTAGTTTATCAACCACTACCATAATCGAGTCATTTTGTCTTTGAGTCTTAAGCAAACCTGTGATTAAGTCCATCAAGATAATCTCCCATTTCCATTCTGGTATAGGTAGAGGTTGTAACATACCTACTGGATGATGTGTTCATCATTTACCTGTTGACAATCTAAGCATTTAGACAAATATTCAACTGCTTCATTCTTCATGTTAGGCCAGTAAAACAATTTTTCTTAAGGTTGTTATTGTTTCCTGGTATCCTGATTGACCAGAATACGACTTTTTGTGCAGTTTGTCAAGAATTGTTGTCTATAAATCAACAGAATTAGGTACATACAACCGGTTTTTGAACCTTAACAGTCCATTTTTATCTAAAATCAGATCTATTATGTTTAGTTTTTTTGTATTTCCTTGCAATTATGTTCTTGTTTTAATGTAATTTCCATCATTATTGGTTCCATATTTTATTATCTGTTCGATATTATTTTCTTCTTTGTTGATACTTATTTCATAGAGTCCATTAGTCCTTCGACTTAGTGCATATGCAACTTTATTTTCTTTACCTTTGATGTGTCATACCTCGAAATAAAATTCACTTAAAAAGGCCAGCCATCTTGTTTGCCTTGCGTTGAGATCTGGTTGACTAAACAAATACGTTGCATCACAGTTGTCTGTTAATAACATAAATTCTCTTCTGATTAAATAATGTCACCACATTTCTAATGCATGAATTACGACTGCTAATTCTAAACCATGAGTCACATAATTACGTTCATGTTCTTTCATTTTACGTGATTCGTAAAATATTATTGTCCATCTTGTGTAAATACCCCTCCTAAACCCTCTTTTCTTTCATCCACACAAACTATAAATTTTTTATCGAGATCTTCTACCTTTAATATTCTGGTTAACAAATTTTTAGTTTATCAAAGTTGTCCTGACACTTTTGTGACCAAGTAAATTTTATTCCCTTTTTTGTAGTGAGGTAATCAGATATACGATCTTGGAAAATCCTTCGATAAATCTCTGGTGATAACCGGTAATTTCCATAAATGCTATTATGTCTACTACATCCTTAGGGATAGACCATTCCATAATGGATTTTATCTTTTCTGGATGAACAACAATACCATCTTCGGGTTTTACATGTCCTAAGTACTATATCTTCCTTTGGTATAAGTCGCACTTATCAAAATTAACATACAACTTATGTTCCCTTAAAGTCTGCAATACTATTTTCAAATTTTCTTCATGTTCTTCTTCTATTTTTGAGTAAATTAGAATATAATCGATAAAAACCAACACCAATTTATCGATATATTGGTTGAATATACTAATCAGCAAGCACATAAAGGTTTTTGGTGCATTATTAATACCAAATGGGATTACGACAAAATCATAGTGTCCATAATGTGTTCTAAAAGCTGTTTTATTTACATCTTCAAACATTATTCTGACTTGGTGATAACTAGACCTTAAATCTAGTTTACAAAATATCTTTGCTCCTCCAAATTGGTCAAAGAGGTCATTAGTTTTGGGTAAGGGATACTTAATATTAATTGTCATTTTATTCAGTTGTCGATAGTCAATACAGAGTCTCAAAGTCCCATCTTTTATCTTAATGAAAAAAATTGGTGCTCCCCAAGGCAAAACACTTGGTCTGATATATTCCTTATCCAATGGTTCTTGTAACTGAATTTTTAGTTCTGTTAATTCGGGTAGGCTCATTCGATAAGGTGCCTTAGATACCACAGAAGATCCAATCAGTAGATTGATAGATAAATATATATCTTTCCTTGGAGGTAGTTCCGGTATTTCATCTACAAATACATCTTTCAACCCATGTAGGACTATAAATTATTTTAAACTTGGTTTACTTTCTTCTCTTAGGAGGTTAGTTACTTGTACAACATAAATTTGGAAACCTTTGTTCATGCATTTCTTAAATTGAATCACTGATATTTGCCTAACATAAACTGTTTTTCTGATTCCTTGTAACGTTCTAACTATGTTATTTTCATCTTTTTACACAAACAACCTTTATGATTCTACCAATATCTCCAACCATAGAAGCCTCTTGAAGGTTATGGATTGAAGTTCTTGTTGTGGGATTTAAGCATGGAAAATTTATCCTCAAGTGAGGTCCTCTACATTCCCAACACTTCAATGGTTCTTTGGGACTGTCCCCAACCTTCTTGACTCCTAGGTTAGTTGGTCTATTTCCCCCTTAGGTATTGTGTTTGTTTGAATGATAATCTTTCCTTTGAAAACTTTTCACCATATTAGGGAAAGGGTTTGGCTGGAATCCTTTCTTACACTGATTCAATCTGTCATGTTTCTTGTCTTTCCATGCCTTGGCAATTATATATATATGTTTGTATTTATCATAACACATCTAATCCTTTCTAAACACTTCATTTAAATACGTGAGATTGTCAAATTTAATTATGTCCTTGTACGAATATGGTAGACAACTCAAGAACCTTTGTATCTTTACCTTGTCTTGTTTGATGTATGGTACAAACCTCAAGAGATCCAGAAATCTCCTTATTAGATCGTCCATGGCTATTTGTCCTAGTCGCAGTTCATATAATTCCTTAGTTTTTCTTTCATAACAACTTTATGATAAGTAATTCTTCTTGAAATAATTTTTGAAATTAGACCATTCCATTCGTTTTTATTTCAATCCCTTGGTTAATTTCAGGTCTTTCCACCAAATACTAGCTTTTCCTTTTAAGTTGTAAATGGCAATTCTGAATTTCATATTACTAGAATAGTTATAAATCTGGAAGTATTTTTTTATATCAAGTAACCATGCTTCAGCCTCCTCCCCAGTCTTTGATTCCTTGTCAAAGGTGGAAGGCTTTATTTTCTTGAATTCACCTTTCGGGTGATCCACTTTTTTTCTTTTCCTTTCTGTAGATGCTTTATTTTTTGTCACGTGTGTGTCTTCAGAAGAACTGTCCTCTTTTTGTATTTCATGAACAGAGTTCTTAGAGGAATTTTGGCTGAACTCTTCATCTTTTTCATTGTCTTTTGGACTCTTCTTGATTACTATACTTCATAGAAACATTTCATTTATTTCTTGTTGGTCTTCCCGTGCTTTCTCCAGTTTCTTGTTATCTGCTTTAAACACTTGTAATTCCATGATAAGGTTTTTCATTTTTTTCAAAACCTGGGGGGGTGAACTTCCTTCATTGTTATGATATAGGTCTCTAGGAAGCCCTTGATTTGGATTCCCTTCAGGTTTGTTTTATTCTTCATTTTTTGTTGACATTTTCACAATAGACAAATTGTTTTTTTTTTTCTATTTGTAACAATAAATGTGTTTTTTATATTTTCTTCAAGGAAAGGAAAAAAAAAAATTGAATTCTGGTGTTGCCCTGAGGTTTAAGCGCTGTAACCTACAACTCTGATACCATATGTAATGTACCCCAAATTTCACAATAATAATATTTTTTTACAGGGGAACACTATCAATTAAAATACATGAAAAATGTCGTGACACAATGAATAATTAAATATTAATCCAGTTAATGTATATCTATGCTTGACAAAGTGATAACTCCTTGTAAATGGTGTGCAAGGGATCTTAATATCCTTACACTTTTTTCCACTAGTTGTTTCTACTAACATTATCAATGTAATTGTTAATATAATAATGGCTAGGCATGTCAAGGTCCATAGCCTAGGCCTAACCAGTGCAACCCACTCATATACGTCCTAGCTATGTTACTAAAACATATAACAAGGCACTTATAAAAAAATCAAATACTATACACCATACTATAACTATACTTTAAGTAATTCATACTTGAACAATAGCGTGCATTTGGAAAGGTCCTAGGTCCTAACCAACAAGTCCTAACTTCTGCACTAGGGGCTTGGGTTAGGTTCCAAAGTGTTTCTATATGTTGAATTAAATTTATAATTAAATACATATAGTTGAATCCTTGTTTACATATAACCATGGTCCGCATCAACCATAACTTCTGAGCTGTACACAATCCAAGAAGAATTGACGAACCAACTATCAGAGATTCGAAACCTCGCCTTGGGAATTAAGTTGGTTGTAACCATTAATGGTGGTAGGTCACCTTGGTTTCTAGGCCTGACATTTTTGCAGGGAAGAGCCACTATGGTCTTGCCACCTCGACTGACTTCACATGGAAATGAGAGGTTCGCATACCCTCCAATCTTCTCCACTATCGGGAGGCACGCAGTGCCATTACCCTTCACATTTGTTTCATTCAATTTTGTTCATTGTGTTTTTTCTTTGCGATAGTAGGGTTAAGAGACTATGGTAGCATGGTATTCGCGGGATGACCACTATCTTTCATAATTTTATCATCTATTCGGTTAGGATTGATAGAAAGACACTTAGTCGGTTTCATTTGCAACATGGAGGTCACTAGTATTTCAACATGTACCCTCGGCTTGTACACGATAATATTTCCCCCTCTATATCTCATATTCCATGCTTTTTGTTTCAATAGGGTTTTGCATTTGTGTTTGGAAAGAATGTGTTCCTCTTTTTAATACGATTTCACCCAGACCTTGTTTTAATCATACTCTCTGTGCCACGAGAATTCTCAGTCCCGAATCTTGATTTATAATACGCACTCCTTTACATTATTTTCCTATGTTGGCCAAGATCTGAATAATGTATTTCCATGGTGTTCAATACGTTTACTATGTTGGGTCAAGCTCTGTATAATGAATTTCTATATATAAGTAATAATTTACCATGATTAAATCTGTATAATGTATTTCCATGGTGTGCAATATGTTTTTTGTATTGGGTCGAGCTTTGTATAATTTCATTTCTATACCCCACTCTTTGTTATGTCAATATCACGTTCAAGGGTTCGCTGTGTAAGTTTCCAAGTATCGTTTCTATTATTACGACACCGTGTTCCATATATCATTCTATTATAATGATATTGTGTTTTCTATGGTCCTTTACATAGTCCAAAACCATGCTCGGGTTTTGTGATCCTTTACAAAACTATCGGTCTTCTAGACCGTAAACCTCTGGGTTACTCTCACTTCACCCGTGGTTGGAAACCCTAAACCATTGCAAGTTTTTGGTTTTGTTTTGGGTCTGTATAGTGGCATATCCTATTTTCTTTTAAAGGTATATCATTGTATAAGCGTTTTTGTTTGGCAGCTCATTGTAAAAAAATAACTTATTATGTAATGAGTAGTGTTTTATTTAAACCTGTCGATTTGTCCCATACCCATCCTTTCATTTAATATCAACCATGTTTAACTTGCATTCTGTAAATTAATAATTATCCTGTAATTTTATGAGATAATAATACTTCTCGATTGTTGAAGGGTAAGGATGTTCTTCGAAAAGGGATTATGGGCGTCGAATTGAAAGAACAAAGGGTGTCTCTATTGGGAGGCCAGTGTTACTCGGTTGATGCTAAACTCCCATGACCCTTCGATAGAGACCCATTTTAGATCCTTTCTTGGTTAATCATTAAGAATCCTAAATTCAATAATGAAGGGTCATGTTACTTGCATGCATGGATAAATTGTCACTATGTGGCCGAGCCCGCAGAGATTTGAACTATTCCATATGCATAAAAGAAAAGAATCACACAAAGTTGTGTCCCACTCTATCTTCTCGTTAAATTTATGTATGTTGTATTATAATTTACCATGTATTGAATATTTTTTCTTTTGTTTAATTAATTCGCTAGAGTACGTCCTCTCTTGTACACTCTCTTTGAAATAATAATTGTATAATTTTTTAAAATTTTCTTTCCTGCCTGTATCATAAAGGGACTTTGTTTATAATGATTATATCACAGTATTTGGCCATCTGTAATATATTTAATCCCTCTTTCCAAATTATCATTCTTTGTTTATTAAAACTTGTTTCTGTGGGTATCCATTTTACTTTATTAATCCTTTCATTTTATCAATTTAATTCCGACAGGTTATCAATATTTCTTTTCTTAAATGAAATATTTTACTTATGTTTTCTTCTTGTGTAATTGATAGTATTTTCATAAGTATATACATTGATGATGGGTCCCTTTTATCTTGAAAGGGAGCCCATAAGGTGAACAACACACCCACTTCCCTCCTCTGTATTGGATTGGTGGTTTCGCAAGATGGCGAGGACGCATCTTTCAACATCGAAACCCAAGTTAAGTTATTTTTATTCTTTACTTTGTTGAAAATTTACTACTTTCGTACTTTAATAATTTATTAAATATCATTTATCTATTTCTTATAGGTTTGGGAGGCACTCCATACACTTGGAGAGACACTCCACCTGTGCATAAAAGGTATTCATGTACCATCTTCTTCCATCAATCCTTACGAGAATTTGCGGACAATTTTATGTAGTCCTTTTACATTTAAGTTTACTTAGATAGAGATTTATGTTTTTTAGAAAACTCAAAGGTTGTGGAACTCTTGGGTCCTATTGTACTCCAACTGGAATTTTTGGATAAATACCTATTGACTGTAATAGTTACATTTGCAATACAATATGAACTCTATTGTATCAACAATATTTCTAAGTAATAGATGTAAATAAAGAATGTACTTCAACTTTTATTATTTCCACCTATTCTCACCATGATAGTACCATATTAACAATACCGTCCAATTTTATTTAATTTCCGAAGTATTTAATTATATACAAATTCAAATAGAAATCAAAATATAGATTCCTAATGGCCAATAGAAATATACACATAGTTTTCTTTATTTCTTTATTTCTATATATATATACATATATATATATATATATATATATATATATAT
>ML783250.1:291177-345421 GCA_009831015.1 Picea engelmannii | reverse complement strand
CTGAAGAGTTCTCCTCTGTGCCACCTTCGTCCTGTGCGGCCTCCACTGGGTCGTAGTCACGTGAATCAAAGGAACTATCCTTCCCGAGCTTTTGTCAATTCGAACTCCTTCAGAGACTTCTCGAATGTGCTCACTGCGTTCGGTCTTCACCCACTCTTCAAGTGTTAAAGTTCTTCATACCTCGCCCACTCGCTTGCAACAGAGATTTACGGCTTCCTCTTCTCAGACTACCACTGAGACTTCACGTCCAACCTGCACTCACCTGCATGGCTCGAACAACCCAACATAAATCCTGGGAAACAGAGAACAAAAGTTCAACTGCTCAGCCTCCTCGACGCACTCTATGCGGAGGAATTCAACTGCACTCTATGCAGGAATCTCCTGGCTCAAGCAGAGAAACGATTGAAACTCATTCCCTTCGGTTCCTAACCTCATATGCAACTACATAAGCAGCATATAACAGATAAGCATAGAAAGAAACAAGTAAGAAGAAGCATAACATCAACAACATGAAAGTATCTAACACCTCTATGGAATTGAATCAAAGCTCTTCCTATTAATTCAATAACTGTACATGGAGGTTCTTCACAGACTCTCTGCTCTTTCTCTTCTTTCTCCTSTTGCTAATACTGAATAATAATCATACAATGATACAAGGGAGGGTGTCTATACTCCGTTTTCCCTCTCGAAAGGTGACTGTCTAATCTACARCTACTTTCTATCTACCAGCCTTAATTGTATTAAATGCCTTCCTATCTGTAACATAATACAATGCGCCTGGCTTTGAATGCCTTTAGTAAATGGCGGCGCAACGAATACCAAGGTGAAATTCAAAATCAAAAGAAAAAAAAGGTTTGTTGGCTTGTCCAACTGTACAATTCTTTTCCTCCTCGCGCTGGTTCATATGATGAATTTCGAATGTTGCGGATGCTCCTGCATCACTAAAGCTTGCTTCCACTCAACTTGTCTTGCACTTAAAACACCATAATCATCTCACCTGCCACCGCGGCAGCCATGGCGAGGGTGTTCATGAGCGGTGCCAAAGTCATGGAAACCATGAGCCAGGAGTGGAAGCTGTTACAAATCTTAGTTGATTAGCTTAGTGTTTGGGTGTTAGTGTCGAGAGTGTTAAATGAACAAATACCTACGACTGAGACGAAAATACAGTTTCCAGTGGCCAAGGATCTTCTCGACCTAGTTGTTGAAGATGCCCTTCTTTTGTTTTCACATGTGTACTATTTGTTAAATATAATGTAACCTCAACAGTCTGACTGTACATTGCCAGTTGTCCTGGCCAACTGTACTTTCTATTCTTGATTTGCTTGAGCCTATTTAGCTCAGCTATTTCCCATTGCATTCTAATCTCTTCAGTTCTTCATATATTCTAATATACTATTTTCTGTTCTATTCTTTCTCTCTGCATTTATTGCTTCACAATTTATCATGGTATCAGAGCTACAGTAGTAAGCCTCTTGACATAGGTTGGAGAGCAACACAATCCTCCCAGCGAAGAGCTTCATGGATCTCGAGAAGCATCTGACACAGACTTTTCACAAGGCTTGGAGAGTTGTCCGTCATACTCTCAAAAGATTCTTGCAGGAAAATTCCACAACGAAGTTGTCTGCTCATACGCTCAAAGATCAGCGTAAGAAGTTCACGTGACAAGGCAGAGCATACAACGCTCGAAATATCGAGGAAGAAGAAAGTGAAGAAGAGGAAACTTTAAAGACTCTTGTAATTTTCAAGAATCATTAAAGATTTACAAAGGAGAGCTGCAGGAGGTGGGAACTCTTGAAGAATTCAAAGAATCGTTCAAATTCGCTAAATATTCCTGTAGAAGGAAGAATTGTTTAAAGATTTACGAAAAATCGCTCAAATCTGTCAAAGATTGTAGCAGAGAACAGAGAACTCATGAAATTCTTTCAAATCTTTGAAAGATTCATGAATTTTTCTTCTGCGGAAGAAAATCCTTGCAAAGACAGTAAAGAACGTGTCTCAGGTTCAAAGAGAAACCATTGAGGCCGTAAGATTCATCTTGCAAACGGATCCGAAGAGGGAAACCAGTTCAGAAGGGACGAAGAGAGCGCGGGAAAGGAAAAATAATTTCAACCGTTAGATCTTGCGCAGAGGACCGATAGCCATTGGATCAATGAGAAAGTGCACGAGGTTTAGTCCTCTGGAGCGCACATGAGAAATTTTTGACTTGAGAAGTCACAAAATCCCGACATCATCTAGAGCATCCATCAAGAGACACATGGCGAGATCTCGGCATTTTCACTGACTCGCAAGGTGTAAAGGTTAGAAGACTGGTGTGAGAATTCGCAAATCGTGAAATCACAAGTCATTCTAGACCGTTGGATCAAGAAATATCATGATTCGTCGATCTTATCCCATCGCAAAATCGGGAATCAGGAGTTCGACGAGCGAAGGAGACTGCTCTCCAAAACTCCGATACGTGAAATCCTGACATCAAGAATCACAAAATCCCGAGAGGATTGTGATCCGTCCATCTCAGAGGACAGGTGGCAACAGATCCAAGTGTCGTCAAATCGGCATATCGGAGTTCGCGGTTTTGAAAGACTGTCGCAATAAGAGTTCTAAACTTGCGAAATCGCGATTCACAAAATGGAGATAAGATCACATTCATCCATTTGTTTGGACACATGCAGGACATCGAGGAAACCGTCAACATTTAGGCAACCGGGGTTTTCAAGTTGACAGAAACTTTGGAGTCGCAAGTCGCGAACTCACGAAACGATGAGGACCGTCCATCTTGAGGGGACACATGGCGTAAATCCGAGGACTTGGGAAAAGTCCCGAAAAGGAAAGGGCCATCGGCACATCGAGATTCAGCGTTTCGTGAATCTTGAGGACAAGAAACATGAGCATTTGAAAACTGCGAAGTCTGAAATCCCCACAGAAGGAAAGCTCCATTTTGGGGCCTAGATGACATCATCTTGTCAAAAAGAGGGATTGGGAATCTCCATGGTGAAACCCCCGAAGCAGACTTGAGTCGTCCATCTGTTGGGACGCGTGGCGGAGATCAAAGAAATCGGGAAAGTCCCAAAAGGAAAGCGCCATCGGCAAATCGAAGATCGGGGAATCGAGGAGTCATAAGAGTTCATCATCAGGGTTCACGAAGTCTCGATTCACGATATCCTGATAAGATCTGGACCATCAGATCACAGGAAGATCTGGACCATTAAATTATCCAAAGGCAACTTTCGCATTTTGGCAAATTGAAAAACAAAGAACCAACAAATCCCGTAGCGCTTTAACTCAAGGCGCGTGGTCACATTGCACCATGAAAAAGGAAAATTTAAGGCTGATAAGAACTCATCGACAATCGACGTTTCGGCGATCGGAGGTAAATATGAAATTTCCCTCTATTTTTTCTGCAAATTTCTTTTTATGGCGTCATCTAGCAATTTAGGACCAACTCAGGGTCTGATTCTTCTGGGTAAGAATTATGAGTTTTGGTCTCTTTGGATGAGATCCTTATTGCAAGAACAAGAGTGTTGGGATCCAGTGGATCTTGGATATGTGGAACCAGATCCAGCCGCCCTTTCTGCCATGACAAATCTATAGAAAATTGCTCAGTCAACACTGAGGAACAAAGAAAATAAAGCGAAATTCTGGATTCAAAATTCTGTGGATGATTCGATCTTCTCAAAAATCACAGGCATTGGTACTTCCAAACATGCCTGGGACATCCTTAAATATTCCTACCAAGGAAATGACAGGGTCAAAACAGTTAAACTGCAGACCTTGAGGACGCAATTCGAGACTCTAAGGATGACAGAGTCCAAAAATGTGGATCAGTTCATGACCATAGTCATGGGAATCGTGAACCAGATCAGACTGATTGGTGAAACCATCACTGATCAATGAATTGTTGAGAAAATTCTTAGAAGTTTACCAAAGAAATTCGAAATGGTTGTAACATCAATCCTTGAATCCAAGGATCTGTCAATATTTTCAACAGATGAATTAATTGGTTCTCTGGTGACACATGAGACCAGACTGCATCTCACAGATGAGTCAATATCCAATGCCTTCAAAAACCAATTCTCCTTCAGCAGAGGGAGAGGCAGAGGAAGAAGCAGAGGTCACCAAGGCAGGGGGAGCAATCAAGGTAACCCTCACCACAATGGAGGTAATAGACAATAGTATCCGAATCAAAACTTCCAAGGTCAAAGGCAACAACAACAAAATCAACATCAGAATTTCCATCCTCAAAAAGGCAGAGGAAGAAGATCAAATGAGAAATCAAGCATTCAATGCTATTACTGCAAAAAGTATGGGCACTATGAATCTGAATGTAGGAAGAAGCAAGCAGATCATCTCTTAGGAAAAGCTCATGTGTCAAATCATACGAGAGACACCTCAAGAGGTATGTTTCTCTCATGCCACAACACTGAACAACAAACTAAAGATCTTTGGTTGTTGGACAGTGGATGCAACAATCACATGACAGGTAACAAAGATTTACTTTCATGCATTGATTCTTCAATATCATCTGATATTACAGTTGGAAATGATTACTTAGTCAAGGTTCAAGGAAAATGAACTGTTCCTATTCTTACTAAACAGAATGTAAAGAAAGACATAAACAATGTCTATCATGTTCCAGATCTGAAACATAATTTGTTAAGTGTAGGACAACTCATTGAACATGGCTATAAGGTAGTTTTTGAGGGAGCATCTTGCAGAATATATGACAAATACCCCAGCAGAAAATTGATTTCTGAAATCCATATGACTCAAAATAGGATGTTTCCCCTTACCCTCAGAACCGCAAATCTGATTCAACCATATGCACAAAGTGCATCAACCCTAAATGAAACTATGGTTTGGCATACAAGATTTGTACATCTACCATTTCAGAGTCTAAGTATTCTACAAAAGAACTCCATGGTCAAAGGTCTACCTATCTTTAAAGAGAAAATTCCCCCATGTGAGTCTTGCATACTTGGAAAACATAAGAGAACTAGTTTTCCACAGTCTTCCAATCAAGCCAAACATGATCTTGAACTTGTTCACACTGACCTATGTGGACCAATGCAAACAAATTCAATAGGTGGTAGTTTTTACTTTCTAATGTTTATTGATGATTTCAGCAGAAAAATATGGATCTATTTTCTCAGACATAAGTCTGAAACTTTTGTAAAATTCAAAGAATTCAAGGAAGAAGCTGAAAAATAGAGTGGAAAATATATCAAAGCACTAAGGTCAAATGGAGGAGGAGAATACAACTCCAGAGAATTTGCAAATTTCTGCAAATCACATGGCATTATCATGCAAACAACAGCCAGATATACTCCACAATAGAATGGAGTGGTTGAAAGGAAAAATTAGACAATAATGAATATGGCAAGAACACTTCTCAAAGAGAAACGTTTGTCAAATAGGTTTTGGGATGAAGCAGTAGCATGCTCAGTTTATCTCCTGAATAGATCTCCAACCACCAGTCTAAAGATGAAAGTTCCCCAAGAAGCATGGAGTGGGACAAAGCTGAATGTAGAGCATCTAAGGACATTCAGATGCATAGCATATGCTCACATACCTTCCGAATTAAGGAAGAAACTTGATGACAGAAGTGAGAAATGTATTTTCACTAGATATAGTGAAACATCTAAAGCTTACATGCTTTACAATCCAATCACCAAGAAACTAATTCTCAGCAAAGATGTAAAATTTCTAGAAAATCAATTCTGGAATGATTCAGAAAATCAGCAAATGGACAGCCAAAATCCATTGCTGCCAAGTTCTGAAAATGCAGAAAATTCAGAACAACAAGTACCTCAAACTATTCTTCCAATATTGCAGGTACAAAGGCAATCTGAAAATTCTCAGGATAACTCAACTTCCAGCAGAGAATCATTCTCTGAACCACAAAATCAAAGAACTCGAAATTTGGGAGAAATCCATCAGTAGTTGGATGACTTTGAACAACACAATCTTTTTTCTTTAATGTCATGTCAACCTACATCATTTAAGGAAGCAGCTAAGAAGCCACATTGGGTTCAAGCTATGAACCAAGAAATTGACTCCATTGAGAAGAACAAGACATGGGATCTTGTTGATTTGCCAACTCACAAGAAGAGTATTGGTGTCAAGTGGGTTTACAAAACTAAACTCAATGAAAAAGGGCAGATTGAAAAATACAAGGCAAGACTTGTTGCCAAAGGATTCTCACAACAACCAGGTACTGATTATGGTGAAACTTTTTCTCCAGTGGCAAGATTAGACACTGTAAGGACTCTATTGGCCATAGCAGCCCAACACAAATGGAAAGTATACCAGATGGATGTCAAGTCAGCATTCCTGAATGGTTTTTTAGAAGAAGAAGTTTATGTCGATCAACCACCTATATTTGAAGTCCAAGAGCACCCAGCCAAAGTATATCAGTTGAAGAAAAACTTGTATGTCTTAAAGAAAGTTCCAAGAGCTTGGTACAACAGAATTGACACTTATCTAATCAAAATTGGTTTCAGCAGAAGCCAAAATGAGCCAACTCTTTACACCAAAACAGATCAACACGGTAAAATTTTGATTGTATGTTTATATGTTGATGACATGATCTATACTGGAAATCTTGAGTTAATAGATTTTAAACATGTCATGCAATCTGAGTTTGAGATGACAGATCTTAGCATAATGAAATATTTTTTAGGAATTGAGGTTGATCAATCAACCAAAGGCATTTTTGTCTGTTAGCAAAAGTATGTAGTGGACATCCTCAAAATATTTCGCATGGAGGAATGCAATCTAGCAGAAACCCCCATACCACTAGGCACAAAATTGAGAAAGAATGATGAAGGTCCTACAGTGGACTCTACCCTGTACAAAATTTTAGTAGGCATTTTGTTGTATCTTACATCAACTAGGCCTAACATTATGTATGCAGACATCCTTGTTTCCAGATTCATGGAATCACCCAAAGATTCTCATTGGAAAATGGTGAAATGAATTTTGAGATATGTTGTAGGAACTCTCAATTTCGGCTTATGGTACACTAAATTTGATAGCAATCAACTTTCTGGTTACACAAACAGTGATTTTGCAGACATCCTAGATGACAGGAAAATCACATCTGGACATGTTTTTCAACTGGGCACAAACCTAATCTCATGGGCATCAAAGAAGCAACCAATTGTTTCAATATCTTCTGCAAAGGCAGAGTATGTCGCTGCTACCTTAGCGTCTTGTCAAGATGTGTGGCTGAGAAGAATCTTGAAAGATATGTCACATACAGAAAAGGATGCAACTCCTATTTTTTGTGATAATACTTCAACAATTGCTTTATCCACAAATCATGTGTTTCACAAGAAAATCAAACACATTGACACTCGTTTTCATTTCATACGCGAGCTAGTCAATAATGGTGATATTGCACTACAATTTTGTGGTTCTTGAGATCAGCTTGCTGATATCTTTAAAAAGCCACTAGGAAAGTTAGTTTTTGATTTTCAGAGACAACACTTAGGCATAATCAGTGCTGATGTTTGTAACTATTGAGTTTAAGAGGGAGTGTTAAATATAATGTAACCTCAACAGTCTGACTGTACACTGCTAGTTGTCCTGGCCAGTTGTACTTTATATTCTTGATTTGCTTGAGCCTATTTAGCTCAGCTATTTCCCATTGCATTGTAATCTCTTCAGTTCTTCATATATTCTAATATACTATTTTATGTTCTATTCTTTATCTCTGCATTTCTTGCTTCACAATTTATCACTATTCATGGGGACTATTTTCACACTTCAAATTTTTTTATAGAATTAGTTCAAGTTCACCGAGTATATATCTTTATTTACTGTTTTCTAAAGCTAATATGTCGATAGTAACTTCATCATTTGGTTTTTTTATTTGATTTTAATTTCTACTACATGGTAAATTTGAAAAAAAAAAATCTAAAATCAATTATCATTTCTTTTAGGTTTCAGGTTTCACATCGTTTAAAAAAAATTCATTAATATAATAAATAAAAAAATAAATCAATTTTTATTTTACACATGTTAAATATTATTTTTAAATTTTTTTTATGTAGAAAGAGTAGTTTGGTTTTCTACACAAAGTCATGAAGCAATAAAAACAACTAAAATGTCTTTAATTAATGGTCAACGATAATGAATTCATCTGTTTTATTGAATGATGAAATATTTATCTTTACTGTCATACAAATTCATGAAGCAATAAAAACAACTAAAATGTCTTTAATTAATGGCCAACGATAATAAATTCATGTGTTTTGTTGAATGATGAAATGTTTATCTTTACTGTCATTTGCAGTCTTGATAAATGATTCACCATCCAAGATTTTCTATGGTCAACGATAATAAATTCATGTGTTTTGTTGAATGATGAAATTTTTATCTTTACTGTCATTTGCAGTCTTGATAAATGATTCACCATCCAAGATTTTCTATGCTGCAAGGGGGTTCTAGATTCTATTTGGACTAGAAAGCACTATGTAAAGAAAATGTAGATCTTAATTGCAAAGATAAGAGGATGGAATTGAATGTTTAGAGTTGTCAGTTGTATTTAATGGATTTGACAAACAATCAGAAAGACAGTTTGTACAAGTATTTTCTTTTACATGAATTTTCCTTTTAACATTGGGCTAAAATATATGTAGTTTACCTAAAACTTAATGACAATATATTTATACATTTATACATGTTTGAAGATTGGTTTTGGATTTATGAAAAAATTAGAGGGAGAGTGATTAATTGGTGTTGTATGTGGTTATCAAGGAGAGTTAGGTTATTAGAGGGAGAGTTGACTTTAGTTAACTCAATACTAGAAAGGATAAAGAGAAAAATTAGAAAGAAAAAAAAATCCAGTTGACAAAGTGGAAAAAATTTATAGACCCAGAAAAAGAAAAATTCAGTTGGCAAAGTGGAAAAAATTTTCTGACCTAGAAAATGGAGCGTGAGGCTTGAAGAATATATACTTGTTTGGACATCCATTGGAAACAAAACGTTCGTCCATATTCATGCAAAGTAAAGGTATTTGGATAAAAATAACTTATCATAGTAGACAATGGAGGATTGGATTAGAAGAAAAAGTAAAAGCTTATGGAGTAGGCTTTGTCATCTAGTTTAGGTTCTAGAGTAGTCCCATTGCTAGTGAGGTTGTTGGTGTAGAAGGTAGAAAGAGGAAATAGAGTTATAATATGATGCAGGAGCATCGCCCACGTCAAGCGAGCCAGCACATCGAGCAGAAGACAACTGGATAGTGCCAGCACAAAAATTTTGGAAAACACTTGAAAGTTGTTGCGCGATCTTAAATGATTCATTTAAGAAACGACGCACTTGTATATTGTAATGGACCTTGAGCGGATAACTCACGTCCTTAGGTAGATGAGGCATTTAATAGATTTAATGTTAGTAGACAAAACATTTATTTCTAGATTTGATAGCTTTAGAATCGAAGAGGGAAAACGGACATAGACACCCTCCTTTGTACATGATAACATCACGGAAGCATTCTAAAGAGAAGGGCAACAGAGAATTTGTGTGCAGAACAACCATGTACAGATATTGAATTAATAGAAAAGATTTGATTCAATTCCATGGTTGTGTTATTCTCTGTGTATTGTTGATATTATGCTTATGAGTATTTTCTTCTGGTTATGCACGTGCTTTGATATGCTGTGTATGTGATTCCATAGTTGGATTGAAATCTGTGAGAGTAAGAAATTAGTTTCAATTGTTTCTCTATATTGGACGAGAGAATTCCTGAAAAGGGTGCAGTTGAATTTGTCTGCAAGGAGTGCGTGACTGCAGGGTTCAGGTAGAGGGAACTTTTGTTCTAAGCTCTCAGAAGTGTAGACTTGGCATCGGAGCCGTGCAAGACGTGCGCAGGCTAGACAAGACTCAGAGTTGCGATTCTGAGTGAAAGGGAATTAGGACTGCTACTGCAGCTGAGCACACAGAGTTGAGGAAGCTTCAACACTTAGTCATGTTCTAAGAGACGCCACAAGGAGTGCGTACAACAACTCCTCATAAAGACTTGTGAAGCGAAGACAAGCTCAGGAGGAATAGGCCTACAGTTCACGGGAGAAGAATTGTAGAAGTGTTGTGAAACGCCCAAGAGAGAAGCTCCACAGGTTGACAAGTGTTTGAACAAGTCTTCATGGAGGAAGCATTTGTTTCATCTCGCAGGAAATATCAAAGGAAGGACGGATCGTTGACATCTCCTGGAGAGATTTCACGAGAACCCGAGGACCGTCAGATCCTGCAAAGGTGCGCGGAGTTTACAGTTTGAGCATCTAGAAGTTCGAAGCTCGGGAGGAAGTAGTGACGTTGATCTGGGTGCGTGGGAACCATCAGATTTGCACGTGCCATCCCATATCGGCATATCGGGAATTGAAGCACCAAGACGTTGGAACGAGAGTTATGATATCGCGATCCGCGATATCCCGAGAGGATCACAACCATTTATCGTGGGGACGTGTGGCAAGGAATCCCATCAAATCGGAGTTCAGAGAATCGGGGTTCTCGATGAGAGAGAGAACTCTTGCATGATGGATTCGCGATTCGCGATATCCCGAAGGTAACGTGGCAGAGTGGGACCCCGGGATCTAGCGAAGTACAGGTGGCATTGTATCGGAGGGTCGGCATATCGGGGTTCGGAGTTTTAAAATTCAGAGTGTTGACATCGCGAGTAGTGATATCCCGATAGGGAAAACTTCGATAATAGAAGGGAGAAATTCAACGATTGACCCATATCGGGGTTCGGTGACTCGTGAGGCATAAGGCATGCGGGTATAGAATTTGCGATATCGCGAATTTCAATTTTTCGATTGTTAAGGGAGATCATTGGAAAGTGCTATGGGTGAAGAATTCCCGACGGGGAATTAGAGGATCATTAACGCTCTTCGGGCCAGATATTAGAGAAGGTCCTGGTGGGAGCAATCGTTTCCTGAGGAGTGGGAAAGGTTGCGTCAAGTGGTATCAGAGCGGGATTTTTCTTTGCTTTCCGTAGCAGATAAGAGAAGACATCATGCCGCCAAGGAGAGAGAGGCAGTCACCTGGTCCAGAAGACAGGGATGCGCGAAGAAGAGGCAAGTCAGCAGGAAATCCAGAAATGGAGCGCCAGATGAGAGATCTCCAAGCAAGGCTTGAAGAGATGCAGACTGCACAAAGATGCGGAGCTGGTGCAGGGGATCTTAGTGATTCCGAGGTTGAAGAAGAAGCTGGACACGATGAAGAAGTCACAACAGAGGATGCATCAACTGAGCGGTTGATCAAGGCCATTTCCAGGATGAGTTCCAAGACCAAAATGGACATTCCAGTTTATGAGGGAAGCCTGGATGCAGAAGAGTTGCTGGATTGGATCCGAGCTCTTGACACCTACTTCGATTACGAAGATATCGAAGAGGATAAAAAAATAAGGCATGCTGTCACTAAGTTGAAAGGACATGCAGCATTATGGTGGGACGAGCTACAGGAAGACAAACGTTCCAAAGGAAAACAAAAAATTAAAAGATGGGATCGAATAATTGCGAAGATGAAGGCAAAATTCATCCCGAGGGATTACCGGATCACACTGTTCAGGCGAATGCACAACCTGAGACAGAATTTGATGATGATGAAGGAATACACCGAAGAGTTTTACAAGCTCAATATCAGAGCATGTCATAGGGAAAGCGATGATGATAAAATTGCCAGATATCTGAATGGTCTGAGATATGACATTGAGGATGAATTGAGCATGGTAACCATCCGAACAGTTGAGGATGCGTACCAGATGGCCCTGAAAGCCGAAGAGAAGCTGAGCCGGAAGAAAGGACGGCGAGGGCGAGGCAGGAGTTAGCCTAAAGGCAAGGCAGTTGCCTAGGAGAAATCCCAGAAGCCCAAAGAGGAATGGAAGAAACCTCAGGGTAAGGTTGAAAGAGGCGAAACCTCACAACAAAGGTAGCCATATGTTGAGCTGAGAGGAAAGCAGATTGATCAACGGGGATATTATGCTGATGAAAACACACTTCCTCGTACTAGAAGCCGAGGTAGAGCAAGAGGAGGAGTTATCACATGTTTTACAAGTGGGAAGAATGGGCACAAGTCATTTGAGTGTCCATAGAAGAAGAAAGACGCAGGAGAAACTCACATCACAGAAGCGCAGAAGTGTGATGCTGAGTCAGAAGATGCCGACAGTGGAAGATCGCTTGGGATGCATAAGGTTTTTTTGACACCTGAGAAAGAGGTGGAAAGATCAGTGCAAATGAGCAGACTGTTCAGAATGGCTTGCACAGCCAAGGACAGTAAATGCAAGGTCATAGTTGACAATGGAAGCACCGATAATCTCGTTTCGACCGAGATGGTGGAGAAATTGGAGCTGAAGAAAACTAAGCACCCGAGTCCATATAAAGTCTCGTGGCTACAAAAAGGACATCAGGTAAGTGTCACTAAACAGTGTTTAGTTGAATTTAAAATTGGGAATTATAATGATCAGATTCTGTGTGATGTCATTCCCATGGATGTATGTCATGTATTGCTGGGTAGACCATGGAAATATGACCGAAATGTGATTCATGATGGGAAGATGAACACCTATACCCTGGAGAAGAATGGGAGAACCCATAAGCTTCTTCCGATAAAGGATAAGGAGATAAAGCCGAAAGTAAGCAGCACCATACTTCTCATGAGTGGGAAGGAACTTCTCACGGAGATGGGGAAGAGGGAAGATCCACAATTCTTTATGGTCAGGAAACCGAGAATTGTCTTGACTAGCACAAGAGTGGATGAATTACCGGATGAGATTCAGGAACTGCTGGGAGAGTTCGTTGATATCATTGTGGATGAATTACCTCATTCATTGCCACCGATGAGGAGTGTGAGTCATCACATCGATCTCATACCAGGAAGAAGTTTTCTGAACAAGGTTGCGTACAGGTTGACGCCTCAAGAGAATGAGGAGGTTAAGAACCAGGTCCAGGATTTATTGGATAAAGGACTGGTCAGGGAAAGCCTGAGTTCGTGTGTTGTTCCGACGGTACTTAGTCCGAAGAAAGATGGAGGCTGGAGATGTGTATAGACTCCAGAGTGATTAACAAAATCACCATCAGGTACAGATTTCCACTGCCGAGAATGGATGATCTGATGGATTGCCTGGTGGGGAAAATTATTTTTCAAAGATTGATCTGAAGAGAGGATATCACCAAATTCGCATGAGGGAAGGTGATGAATGGAAGACAACATTCAAGACAAACGAAGGTTTGTACGAATGGTTGGGCATGCCGTTTGGCTTGACGAATGCACCAAGCACATTCATGAGACTGATGAATGAAGTCCTGAGGGAATTCATCAGAAAGTTTGTAGTTGTATATCTGGATGATATACTGATCTACAGTAAGACCAAGGCTGAACATTTGAAACATTTGGCCATTGTGATGAGAAAGCTAGAGCAAGAGAAGTTGTTGATTAATATGAAGAAATCTTCGTTCATGAAGACAGAGCTCATTTATTTGGGTTTTGTTATCTCAGCAAATGAGTTGAAGATGGATCCAGAAAAGGTGGACGTGATCAAAAACTGGCCATCACTGAGAAATGTTTTCGAGGTGAGGAGTTTCCATGGAATGGCTAGTTTCTACATAAAATCCATTAGGAATTTCAGTGGGATTAGTGTAGCGATGATGGATACAGTGAAGAAGCGACATAAGACTTTTCATTGGACAGTGGAGGCTGAGAAAAGCTTCAATCTGTTGAAGCGGAAGATCACAGAACAACCAATTCTGGTGTTGCCTGGTTTTCAGAAGACATTTCAGGTGAAATGTGATGCAAGTGGATATGCCATAGGAGTGGTCTTAAGTCAGGATGACAGGCCAGTTGCATATTTCAGTGAGAATCTAGATGAAGCAAAGCTGAAATAATCCACATATGATAAAGAATTTTATGCCATCATACAGGCATTAAAGAAGTGGAGGCATTACTTGATCCCGAAAGAATTTGTATTGTACAGTGATAATCATGCATTGCAGTTTGTGAGTCAACAAGAGAAGTTGAACCAGAAACATGCAAAATGGGTAGAGTACATGCAGAATTTCACATTCGTGATTAAACACATTTCAGGAACTGCTAACAAAGTGGCTGATGCTTTGAGTAGGAAATGTTTGTTGCTGCAGGAGTTCCGAATCAAAACATTGGGTTTTGAAAATCTGAAAGACATGTATGTAGGTGATGCGGATTTTGGAGAGGCATACGAGGCAGCTGAGAATCCAGTTCTCAGAGACCGAAGCCCATGGATAGACTACATGATTCAGAATGGACTGTTGTTCAGAGGCAACCAGTTATGCATTCCGAATTGCTCCATGAGGGAGAACCTGCTAAAGGAGAAACATAGTGGTGGATTAGCAGGACACTTTGGTCATGATAAAACATTCACAAAACTGAGCGAATCATATTTTTGGCCGGGCATGCGAGAATATGTCAAGAGGTTTGTGGACAGGTGTCGGATTTGTCAACATTTGAAAGGCCGAAAGCAGAACGCGGGTTTTTATCAGCCATTGCCCATACCTGAGAGGCCATGGGAGGCAATTAGTATGGACTTTGTATTGGGATTGCCGAGGACACAGAGAGGGGTTGATTCCATCTTTGTGGTGGTGGACAGGTTTTCTAAGATGGTACATTTTATTCCGTGTCAGAAGACTAGCGATGCGACGCACATCACAAACTTGTTTTTCAAAGAGATTGTTAGACTTCATGGATTACCGAGAAGTATTGTCTCGGACAGGGATACCAAGTTCATAGGTCTTTTTTGGAGGACGCTATGGAAAAATCTAGGGACTAATTTGGCATTTAGTTCAGCTTACCATCCGCAGACAGACGGAAAGACTGAGGTGGTCAACAGAAGTCTTGGAGACTTGCTGAGGAGCTTGGTGATAGAGCACCATAGCAGTTGGGACAAAATATTGCCACAGGCAGAGTTTGCATACAATGATTCGGTGAATCGAAGTACAGGAAAGAGTCCATTTCATATTGTTTATGGGACACAACCGAGAGGAGTTTCTGAATTGCGAGATTCAGAGCAGACTGCGACTAGCAGTGATAGTGCAGAGGAATTCGTTGAAGCGATGCAAGAACTTCACAGTCAGGTGAAGCAGAGATTGATTGATTCAAATCAAGAGTATAAGAACAGAGCAGATCAGCATCGGAGACAACTTCAGTTTGAAGTTGGGGATCTTGTTCTGGCACATTTGAGGAAGGAAAGGTTCCCAAGGGGAACATACAATAAACTCAAGATGAAGAAAATCGGACCATGCAGAGTCCTGAAGAAATATGGCGAGAATGCTTATGAGATTGAGTTGTCGGATGATATCGGGATATCTCCGATATTTTATGTTTCGGATTTATACCCATACAAGGCTGGAGTAGTAGAGACTGGAACTGAGGAACCAGTGATCCAGTGGAAGAATCAATTACCAGTTGCAGAGAAGCCGCAGATGGAGTGCATACTGGACAAGCGAGAAGGAAAGAAGACCAGGCGAAAACAGTATTTTGAATATCTGGTTAAGTGGAAGAACCACCCAGTGGAAGATGCCAGCTGGGAAAGCGAAGCAGCCATACAGAAGCATGGACAAACTGTGCAGGAGCTCATGGACAGGAGCCCATGAAATTTTTTCAAGCGAGGGAGTATGATGCAGGAGCATCGCCCACGTCAAGAGAGCCAGCACATCGAGTGGAAGACAGCTGGATAGCACCAGCACAAAAAATTTGGAAAACACTTGAAATTTGTTGTCCGATCTTAAATGATTCATTTAAGAAACAACACACTTGTATATTGTAATGGACCTTGAGTGGATAACTCACGTCCTTAGGTAGCTGAGGCATTTAATAGATTTAAAGTAAGTAGACAGAACATTTATTTCTAGATTTGATAGCTTTATAATCCAAGAGGGAAAACAGACATAGACACCCTCCTTTGTACATGATAACATCACGGAAGCATTCTAAAGAGAAGGGAAACAGAGAATTTGTGTGCAGAACCACCATGTACAAATATTGAATTAATAGAAAAGCTTTGATTCAATTCCATGGTTGTGTTATTCTCTGTGTATTGTTGATATTATGATTATGAGTATTTGCTTCTGGTTATGCACTTTCTTTGATATGATGTGTATGTGATTCCATAGTTGGATTGAAATCTGTGAGAGTAAGAAATTAGTTTCAATTGTTTCTCTATATTGGACCAGAGAATTCCTGAAAAGGGTGCAGTTGAATTTGTCCGCAAGGAGTGCGTGACTGTAGGGTTCAGGCAGAGGGAACTTTTGTTCTAATCTCTCAGAAGTGCAGACTTGGCACCGGAGCTGTGCAAGACGTGCGCAGGCTGGAAAAGACTCAGAGTTGTGATTCTGAGTGAAAGGGAATTAGGACTGCTACTGCAGGTGAGCGCTCAGAGTTGAGGAAGCTTCAACACTTAGTCTTGTTCGAAGAGACACCGCAAGGAGTGCGTGCAACAACTCCTCATAAAGACTTGTGAAGTGAAGACAAGCTCAGGAGGAATAGGCCTACAGTTCACGAGAGAAGAATTGCAGAAGTGTTGTGGAACACCCAAGAGAGAAGCTCCACAGGTTGACTAGTGTTTGAACAAATCTTCACGGAGGAAGCATTTGTTTCATCTCACAGGAAATATCAAAGGAAGGACAGACGGTTGACATCTCCTGGAGAGATTTCACGAGAACCCGAAGGCCGTCAGATCCTACAAAGGTGCGCGGAGTTTACAGTTTGAGCATCTAGAAGTTCGAAGCTCAGGAGGAAGTAGTGTCGTTGGTCTGGGTTCGTGGGAACCATCAGATTTGCATGTGCCATTGCATATCGGCATATCGCGAATTGAAGCACCAAGACGTTGGAACGGGAGTTACGATATCGTGATCCTTGATATCCAAAGAGGATCACAACCGTTGATCGTGGGGATGCATGGCAAGGAATCCCATCAAATCGGGGTTCGTAGAATCGTGGTTCTTGACGAGAGAGAGAACTCTTGCATGACAAATTCTCGATTCGCGATATCCCGAAGGTAACGTGGCAGAGTGGGACCCCGGGATCTAGCGAAGTACAGGTGGCATTGTATCGGAGGGTCGGCATATCGGGGTTCGGAGTTTTAAAATTCAGAGTGTTGACATCACGAGTAGTGATATACGGATAGGGAAAACTCTGATAATAGAAGGGATAAAGTCAACGATTGACCCATATTGGGGTTCGGGGACTCGTGAGGCATAAGGTACGCGAGTATAGAATTCGCGATATCGCGAATTCCGATTTTCCGATTGTTAAGGGAGATCATTGGAAAGTTTTGTGGGTGAAGAATTCTTGACGGGGAATTAGAGGAGAATTAACGCTCTTCGGGCGAGAGATTAGAGAAGGTCCTGGTGGGAGCGATCGTTTCCCGAGGAGTGGGAAAGGTTGCGTCAGAATATGGAAAGATTCTTGAATGGGCGAGGGAGATGGTTAGTGTAGAAGGTATGAAGAGGAAATAGAGTTAGAATATGGAAAGATCCTTGGATGGGCAGGTTGGGCAATTGGATGGACTGGTTGGGAAATTTCAGAAAAAAATGACCATGAGCCATAGATATGCAGCCAAACAAATCCGAAAAACCTTGGGTACACGTGGACGCCAACCATTGATCTCTTATGCCGCAAATGGTCAATAATGGGAGCAAAGTTGTCATGGGAGCTTACGAATATGCCACCCTTGTCGTCAATCAATCCTCCCTCCTGATCCACTCTAAGGTTTGCTAAAATCATTTTTTAACGCTTGATCCCCCCTCCTTTGATCCCGCGTTCCATATCATTTCAGGAGTCATCATTCAAACTATGGGAGGAAATTGAAATGAAGGTCAATCAAACTATAGGAGGAAATTGAAATGAAGGTTGAGTCGATGTTCATGTATCTTTTTTAATTTGTCTCAGGGAAAAATCTTATGGAAATGTTATGATAGGAAATAAGATTTAATTTATCTCATGGAAAAATGTCATGTTAGGAAATAGTAACAAATGGTTTGTTGATTTGTGGTTCTTGAATCTTATTTCGTAAAAAGGTGCTATGTTAGTAAAAGACCATCTATCTTTGAATCGTATCTCATGGAAAAATGTCATGCTAGGAAATAAGAACAAATGGTGTGTTGATTTATGGTCACGCTAGAAAACAAAAACATATGGGATTGAACATTATATTGAATTCTTTGCTTTACCAACTTAAGTTGATTATGCAAGTAACTAACACATGATTACATTAAATTTACTCCCTACTTCTAAAGGTGTTCCTAATTCCCTACGTTAAATTTGTTTCCAAGCAACCCATAACATCAACAAATCAAGGTAGGTATAACCTTGTGTTCTTTTATCTTTATTTTTTGCATCACAGCCTTCAAAAATTCAATGTTCAATACATAATTCATTGTACATTTATCTATAATTACATGTTCAATATTCTAATTCACTATAAGAACTTGGAATACCTAATTAATACCACTAAGGGAGAAAGTTCATCTCAATTACATTAAATGCTTACAAAGCACCTTACCTAAGGATACAAGTAAAAATAGAATTATGTCCTAGTACCCTATAGTAGGTTCCATGGAAGTGATCCATTAACAATACAAGAGTTACTTACTATTTAAATTTTCAGTTTCTTTCTAAATTAAAAACATGGTTATAGAGACAAAACCAATAAATAAATTTACATTATAGAATTCTATTTCACCATCCTTTAGATTAATCCATGGAAATTATATAATTTTATTTCACTATCTTTTATATCAATCGATGGCAATTATAAAATTTTATTTTACCATCCTTTATATCAATCTATGACAATTACTTATAAAAGAAGAACCTTGTAACATAATCATTATCAAGCATAGAACCTTTTGATAAGATAAAAATATTCAAGATGCCCCTTTTGAATAACCATTGAAATATGAATACAAATGTGTATACTTTATGTTTGTTTTCTATTCGAAAAGTCAATTTTCTTTATAATTTGTTTAATGTCTGATTAGACATTAAATCCCAATTATATTTGAATATTTCCACTTTCCAAAAGAAAATAAGAAATTATTTGAATGTTAATAAAACTAAAATTTCAATGTCATTATATTATTGTAGGTAATGAGAAAATGGTAGTAGTTTACAATAGATTCCATTGAATTCAAATGGTCAATGAGAATTTCTAAATTGATTTGCTCCCAGTACAAATTCATTCCACCAATTCGATTGTAAATAGCTTCCTCACCTACACCTAATGAACCCACCTCCACACTCACCTAAAAGTAGCTTGGACCAAAGATTTATTAGTTTCACATCTGATCACGTATATTTACTAAACATTGTTATTTATTTTATTTTCATTTTTCTTTAATTATTTTTAACACTAGCCACTGATCAAAAGTGTGGCCATAGGAGTGAAACCATAACCACTATTTCAAAACCTATCCATTGTTTACCAACTTGACCATAGGAGTGAAACCCTAGCCAACATATGAAGGAAAATAATCCTTTTAAGGAATATCGTTGAACCCATGTCATGTCCCCATGTCATGTCCGGGTACTGGGATAATTTTGCAAATTGTTGTTTTCAAGAAACATTGAATGAAATTCATAAAATAGTTAGTTTAAAAAAATAAATAACATGGAGAATGTTAAAGTCGATTTTTCTCATAGAATAAAACATTCCTCACTACCTATCCATGGGTCAATTCTTATTCTTCTTATTCTCATTGTTATCTCATTCCCTATATTCCATAGGGACTATTGACCTATCAAACGAAAGGATAGAACCTTTTCCTAGAACCTTTTCCTCCCAAATTACAAAAGCATTTTTCCATTTCTTGATTGGAGACTTAATATAGTCTTCAAGCGAGTCAAGGTTAATTAACACCATAGATCTTTAACAACTATCAATCTCCAAACAAATTCAGTTACAAGATATTTGCTGAAACAATGAATATTATTTAAACCCCAAGCACTAAGATTTTTGGGAATTGCAATGTGATACAACTTTATAAAAGCAATCCCTTTTTCCTCCCTGCTCCCAAACCATAAGAAATTGAAACCAACTCTATGATTTCTTTCTAATACACCGTTCGAGATGATGACTAGAGACATCAATTAGAAACGAATGTCCTCAATGATATATTTAACTAAAATGATCATTCCTAATAAAAAACGAACTATTCATTGGTGAATGTTTTAGTTAGAAGTCTCTTTAGTACAATACTAGTTCAAACACCTTTTTTTTTTTTTTTTTTTAAAGAATATATTATTTCACATTTTTAGAAACTATTTATTCTTGTTCTTTTGAATCTATAGGATTTACTATTAGTGTAACTTATATGGGAAGATATGTGGACTTTGTTCAGTAAAACATAATATTCCAAAACAATATGGACATCTTAAGAAACTGCTCACACAAC
The DNA here is from genome assembly GCA_009831015.1 of Picea engelmannii. Taxonomy (NCBI): domain Eukaryota; kingdom Viridiplantae; phylum Streptophyta; class Pinopsida; order Pinales; family Pinaceae; genus Picea; species Picea engelmannii. Next base: position 325,004 of record ML783250.1, on the reverse strand, counting down.
TATATCAAAGATCTGTGTTTATACATGGTTGAAATCCTCTAGCAGAGAAATAGTCCATTGCCTCATCCAAAGTGACCACTTGAGGAAATATATTAATTCAAAAAAAATATATTTTATAGTAGACTTTCTCAAAAACAATCATTAGAAAATGACCCTGCAAGCTCTTTAAATATATATCATGGGAAAATCGTGTGCTAAGACATGGATCGATATAGCCATTGATATCAAGGATAATATGAGCTATTGGATCACATAACTACAAATCCACACTAATACAAACTAAATAAAATAACTTTTACATTAGACCATTTTGATCTTAACTAACTCCTAAGTAGCTAAATATCCTAACATCCCCCCTTAAGAACAACTTGGGATAGGATTCAAGGATTTACAAATGTGAGAAAATACAAGAAGGAAGGAGGCACTATAGTCTATCCCTCCTTAATGAAAATTTCCTAAAAACCTAACATAGATCGAAGTTTGGAAAATTGCTCTTTTGTATGAGACTTGATGAAAAAAAATTCAACTTGATCATTTGTGGGGAAAAAGAGAATTTCAAGAATGTGATCATGAATGAAATTTCTTATGAAGTGCATTTGTAAATCAATCTGTTTTCTATGCTAACATTGAATTTGATCTTCAATGAGATTTATGGTACTTTGGTTGTCACACTAAAGTGCGGTCAGATGTTGTTCTTGGAATGTAAACTCCTAAAGGATACGAATATGTGTGCTTTCACAATTAGTCATGATTGCTTTAAAACTTTACAGAAATAAATTGTTTATGTAGTTTTGAAATGTCCAACATTCCAAGTAAACACTTCATCCATCATCAAAGACAAATTAAGCTAAATGATTAGAAAATAGTGCGCTAATGAATATATTTAAAGGATAAAAGTCATGAGATGAACATTACAAAATGAGGGAACCATTATGAAAGAAAATTAAAATATTTAATTAATCAAATTTGTCATAGAGAAAACGTAAAACTTTAAATGATTAAAGTGGAAAAAGGAAAAATAATTTAATTTTTTTTTAAAGATGGATTTATGTTATATGAAATAAAATATTAAAAGATAAAAAAATAATTATTTTTAAAGATGAGATGAATAAAGAAGAAAAGGTTTAAAAAAATATTAATTAAAAAATGATTATAAGAAAAATAATGGTCACAATAAAGTATAGGAATTTTTAGGGTGAGTGGGTGTAATGGTTAAAAATATGTCGTTCCTCTTTGGAGGTCACATGTTTAAATCCAAAGGGGGGTAGCGTATGTACACTGGTGTCCTACACCAATTGGTGTCTCGCTTGACCGTAATATTAAAAATAGATTATTATTATTATTATTATTATTATTTTAATTTTAACTTTATTTTATCTTGAATTTCTTATCTTGTTCTTACCCACCTCGACCTCCTTTGGATATTTTTTTTTTCTTAGTTTATACATCATTATTGTGGACTTTCTTTTCCTTATTATTATTTATTAATGATTTTTTTTTAAATCTTTTCTTCTTCATCCATCTTATCTTAAAAAAATTGATCTCTCTATTTTTTTTTATTTCATCTTATATAAATCCACCTTAAAAGTTTCTAAAAGGTTGTTAATTTCTTTTTTCTTTTTCAACTTTAATCATTTAACGATTAATTTGTTATTTTACTATTTATTTTAATTTTTCACTCACAACAGTTCCCTCATTTTTCAATGACTATCTTTAGATTTTTATCCTTTAAACATATTCATTATAACACTATTTTCTAATCATTTTGCTTCACTTGTCCCTGATGATGGGTGAAGCATCCAGTCAAAATGTTAGACATTTATAAAATACCTACACAATTTAATTCCAAAACATTATACAACAATATGAAAGGGTCTATCAAATCTATAAGGCCTCTGGACTTACATTAACCATTTCTTGATACTCTTCCTCTACTGAAAAAATAGCAAGAGCACATTGTTTCTTACAATGCCCAGTGGCAAGTCCAAAACCAAGATTGTAAACATAACCTGCAGTAGACTTTCGATCATCAGAGTAACCATCCTAATCAAAATTAGTGAAACCTAACAAAAAAGGAGTCCCCCTAAAAATGTTATGTATCCTAAATTGAATTGTACATAAGACATACCGAAGTATCCATTTTTTTTCTTTCCAATTGTTCTCATGGTGTGTTTTCTTATAGTGAGCAACATGACCAATAGAATAGGAAATATTAGGATGGGTATGAGTCGAATACAAGAGGATACCAACTAAATTATGGTACAAATTGGTATCCACTTTAGGTGTAGTATAGGCGATAGTGAGTTTGACTCCAAGCTACAAGGGAGAAGGGGATGGTTTACAATATGCCATGTGAAAGTGGAAAAGAAGGACATGTATACTTAGACTAGGAAAGGGAAATTCCTTCCTTGGTTTGCAATACTTGGAGGCTAAGGTAATAATGAAAATAACATATGTTTGTCATTTCAAATTTGTTTTTAAGGATAGATTTCACATGATTTAAATGTTTAGGTTCACTAATATTAAGGATAAGGACATCAAAAGAAAGAATAAGTAATATGAGATGGATTCCAACTTTCATGGCATAGACATTGGGGTTAGAATGACATATAGAAAAACTAGTGTCAAGAATAAAGCTATCCATTTTAGCATACCAAGCCCAAGAAGATTTCTTAAAACCATAGAGATATTTCTTAAGGAAACATACAATACTAGAGTCATTATAAACATGGCTAGGAGTTTTTTCCATGTAAATTTATTATTGCAGATCCATATTTAAGAAGCAAGATTTAACATCCATCTAGTGGACCTCCCATTTATGTGAGGAAGCAAGGGCTAGAACAAGGTGGATTGAATTCAATTTGGCTAAAGGGTAAAATGTTTCAATGTATTCAATTCCTTCAACTTGAGAGAACACTTTCACAACTAACTAAGCTTTATGTCTTTCAACACTTCCATCTAATGCATATGTAGTTCTATACACCCATTTATATCTAAAAAGGTTTATTCCTTTCGAAAGAGGTACAAATTCCCAAGTATCATTGACCATTAAGGAATGATATTCTTCATTCATTGAAGTGTCCTAATCTGAATGTCCAAAAGATTTTGCAAATTTATCTGGATCATGAGTCTCTAAAACTTTATCCAAAAGTGAGGAGGCTCATTGGAATTGTGAATGCATACAACGTTGATCTATTAGATCACCAACAAGATCACTAGATACTTCTCATGTTGAATGGACCCATCTAGGAAGTGGTGTTGTTGGTGTAGGTTGATGTTCGATGGACTCATATGTAGGAAGGTGGGAATGTGGAGGTGGATTTTCATCCTCACTATAATAATTTGAGGAAGAAACCATAATACAACTAGAAGATGGAAAAAACACTAACTTAGGATCATAGGGAAAGAGATTTTCATAAAAAATAACATCTCTTTTTATAATTATTTCAATGGAATTATATTGAAGAAGTCTGTAACCTTTGACATATTCAAAACATCCAGCAAAAATGTGATTCTCACATTTAGGGTGTAATTATTTCCTTTTCTCATTAGGAATGTGATCCCATGCTTCACTACCAAACACACAAAAGTCGGTTACATTTGGCTTCATTTTATTCCATTCGTGTTCAAATGTTATATTTTTTAAATCCTTTGTGCGAGTGTGATTTAGTATTTAATTGGAACAATTGATAGCTTATTCCCAATAATGAAAACTTAATCCCTTAGATTGGATCAAAAAATCATCCATATCCTTTAATGTCCAATTCTTTCTCTCAGAACCACCATTTTTCTATGGTGTATATGGAACAATATGTTTCATTCAAATTCCCTATGCAGTGTAGTAACTTGTAAATTTGTTGTTCACATATTCACCTCAATTATATGTTCTCAACCTATGGATTTGATTTCCATGTTATTTTTGTACAAGGGCCTTGTGGGCCAAAAAAATGTCAAAACTTCAATGAAATTTAATAATTAGTTGCACCCAGAGAAAGAAGGATAAGGAAGAATACCATATAAATCATTATGAACAAGTTGCAAGGGGGTCGAAGCATGTGAAGACACGTGTTTTTCAAAACTATCCTAATAACATTTTCTAAGAAAAAAAATGACACAAACACCATATTTGAAAGAAACAAGAGGAATAGAAATCACCATATTTTGATTACATAGTTTCTACAATGAGTGATAGATTAGATGAAAAAACCGTACATGCCAAATTTCTCTAAATTCATCGATGTGAGCAATAAAAATTGATGGAAAATATCATGACCCATACTTGTTAAATTTGTACAACTTGGTAATATCATCAATAATTCTAGTGGCTAGGAAAATCCTAGGATCTTTTAAATCCTTTGTTACAACTTTGTGAGGTCATAACTCTACGGTTTTACCTTGACCTAATTGAGTGATATCATATACTAATACAAGGTTGTAGGAAAGAATTAGAACACAAAATAAATCATTGAAATGACCGTTATCAACTTGAACTATTCAAAACCATACAAAACTAAGAGATCTATGATCACCAAGAAATATTTGTTTGGTGTTACATTCATTAAGAGAAGAATAAATGAATTTATCCCTAGGCATATGATTAGATGCTTTAGAATCAATAAATCAGTGATCAGAATAAGAAGAAGATGCTACATTGAAGGAGAACCATAAGAATAAAGTGCATGTCCATGAGAAGAAGATTTATAAGAAGAAGAATCAAGATTGATGTTATGCGTATTATTTTTTTCTTCTAATAATTCCATCTTTTTAAAACACTTAGACTCCATATGACCATCTCACCCACAAAAATTACAATGCCTATCAGTATTATTATTTTTTTATTTTGGTCCTTTGTCGCCATTGTTAGTAAAATTTGGTTGAGAGGGTTTGGGACCATTTTTTTTTCTTCTTGTTATGAGGGTGTTCCTTCTTTAGACGCTTGGTTTTATATTTTTGTTGGGCCACTAAGGATCTCTTATATGTACTTGCAATGTTTATCGCTCCAAGATGCAAAAAATTATATTTTTATATAATTAGAGAATCACAAAAGGACTCAAGAGTGGGATATTGATAACAATCCCCTAAAGCTTCTTTAGTGGCATTAAATGTAGTTACAAAGACATAATATGCACTACCAAGCTTAAAAACAATAACATATATGCAAGGATCATCTTTCATATTTATTTTACATTCTTTAAGTAAAGGTATACATGTTTTAAACAAAATGCAAGGGAATCATTGAGATTTAAATCCATTAATTGATTTTCAAGTTGGTGGGATCAAATCACATTGTGTTTACCAGATATGATTTCTATCTTATCTGAGGATTTAACTGGGTGATCAATTCCTAGAAGGTGAAACCATAAATAAGGAGAGATGGACATTTCAATTAATCCACATGATTTGTCATTTTTATTATCCCATTTGGATTTATTTTTGGCATAATGGGGGCGTGTTCTCTTTCCAAGGTAATTTTCTACTATCATTTGCTTCTTCCTACATCCTCCATTTGGGATTTCCATGAGAAGTAGTTGGTATTAGTAAGTAAAACATCACTTGGAGTAGCCATATTAAAATATGAAGGTAAAATGAATTCCAAATATTTAACTGAATGTTCATATGGGAAGTTAACTTCTACCTGCTAAAGTGTCACATGGAAGGTAGAAATTGGTCCATGTGGTGATGTATGCATAATGAGGTGTCTGGATAAGAAAAATCCCCTCCTTCTGACTTTGCTTATAAGATCACTTTTACATATAAGTTTCTTTTGAAATGGCCCACTTTTATAGAATAAGTGAGAGTCACTTTTGCAATGATGTTTCTTTATAAAATAAACATACACGAAAAGGATATTAAAATTATTTTGTAGTCATTTACTTTTATAATTTAAGTGAAATGAACTTTATAATAAAGTTATGAGATAAATCAAGGTTGCATGAATTTTTTCAAAAAGTAACTTATAAAAATACACATTGAACTCAAGACCTCTTATTAAATAGAAGAATTTTCAACCAAGTAAACTAATGCAAATTATATGTCAAATTTGATGAAGGAAGGTCGTTTTCTCGAATTATATGCTTAACCCCAAAACCCTTGATTTTTCTTGCAAGAAAACTTCAACACATCTACCTACAAAAATAAGAGAAATTTGAAAAAAAAAAAAACTGAAGAATAATGGGGTTAGATCTCAGTTAGCTTACACGGAAAATGTAAGTTTTCTCTCTATTTATGATTTGTTGGGCTCACATAAAGCATAAAGAAAATATAATATTTAGAAAAGAAAACACTTTCCACCATGTTTTTTATTTGCTGAGATCAAACATAATGCATGACAAAGAGCATATACATACTAGAAAGAGTAGAAAGATGGAAATTGAAACAAAAAAATGAAATATTAACTTGATAAACAATAAAAAGATGTATTTAGAATTTATACCTCCATATATGGAAAAAATGGTTGTATATCGGGAAAATGGAAACCTTTTGAAGTGAAATGAGAAGTGTTTCCAACTAAAGGTAACACTCCAGACATAATGGAATAGTCCTCTCAACCAAAAAATGCAAAAAAATAGAGGAACCCACAAATTTGACAACACATGTTTAGGATCTTGATTTACAACGAGAGTATATCTTCAAATGGGATTTGATAACTTGTTCGACAAAATAGGGTATTCCAACATAGGATGAACACCTTAAGAAACCACTCATACAACTAGGTCAAATATCATAACACCGATGTATTTACGTGGCTAAAATCCTAGAAGAGGGAAATAGTCTACGATCGAAGCCAACATGGTCACTTGAGGAAATATATTAATGCCAAAGTAAAATACTTTACAAAAGAGTTTTCCACAATCGATCATTAAAAAATGATCCTCCATGCACTTTAAATGGAGATCATGGGTTAATTAGTTGTTCATCCACAAATTAATATAGCTATTAAGATCAAGGAGAATATGAGTCGTCGGATAACATAACTACAAATGTATGCTAATGCATGCTAAAGAAACAAAATTTTACATTAGACTAAATTGATATTCATTGACTTGGAATAATTGTCTAAATATCCTAATAGACTTTTAGCCTATAGGAAGAATTTTGTTTTCACAATGCTTGCTAAATTTGTTTCCTACTAAATCTATGTTATAGAAAGATTTTCCTTACCCCATGCAACGTGCTCAGAAGACCTTTTCCATTTCCCTATGCAGACTTGAAGTCCCCTTTTCCAATTCCTAGAGATAAAAATCATGTGTTTCCACATATATACATCCTAACAGATATACAACATGTGTATATGCAGGTTGCACCATTACAACCCACGTACATCAGGTTTTGTGCACAAAATAAAAAAATGGTGTCGGGTTTCAATGTCACGTCATGAGATCCATGATCCTTGACCTTCCATATACTATAAATGTTCCAACTCGGACCTTTAGTTCCATTTGAAGGATATAAATGGGCCATATCCAAGCTATGGAAGAGGGAGAAGAATTCAACTTTGAGAGCAAATTTACTCTGGAGAAATTATTCATTTCATATTGAGTTTCCATCCCTTTGTCCTTTTAAGTCTAAGCACATTGTTCAGCCCCCAAGCTCTTCCCTCTTTGATGGAGAAACTCATTGTATCTCTTATATGAGCTTGCCTTTGGTGGAGAAACAACTGGAAAGGACTTAGTTTCCTGGTTTTGAGATGTGCAGACACGAAAGTTTCTCCTTCATACACTTATGTTGATCATATTTTAATAGAAATACTCTTTTCTCATCCAATTAATGTCTTACAAATATTTGAATTGTTATTCCATGGGAATATTTTTTATGAATATTGATGGATTATGCTATTATATGTGCTAACCTTATATATTATCACCATATTCTTGTGTTTCTTGGTTGTTGAGGACAAGTTGCAGGTATATAGCTTTGAGTCAAGTGCTCAACGGTGGTCTTGTTCGAACATCCGGACGAGGTCGAATCTTTATATTGTCTTGTTAGCATCTTTGTTTATATAGCATACTTGATACTAGAGTTTATTTCTGTTGTCATTCCGTCTATTGTGCTTTACCCCATGCCATAGAGTGATTTTCCCCATAAGAAAATTGGCGACCATACTAGAGAATGAATCTTATTTTTGGGATTTGGAGTGTGTTTCTCCTTTGATTTCTCTCAGTTAACTTGAGTTTTCTTGTCTTTTGATTGTTTGACAACGTATTTTCATTTTCAATCTGAGTTTCTGGTGTTATCATTAACCTTACGGTGCTTTAGTACATATACGCAGTTTTTTCCTTGACAAGCTCATATGTACATGAGGTGTCATTCTATAGGGAGCATACACATGCATTTTTTCTTAAACATTCATGTACATCAATCTTGTTTGCTTGATTGTTGATTTTGGTGTTTTTTGGGTAAGTTTTGATGGTTGATGAGTCTTCTTGGGTCTCTGTCATGACTGTTAAGTGCCTCCAGAGTGATAGGAAACCTTTCTTTGGTTGAATTTTCGGGCGGTTTTTCTTTCTCATAATATTTTTCATTGGTTGTCCTTCCATCTTGGGTTGGGTGTTTTCTTCTTGATATACTGCTTGGTTTGTCTTTTTTTTCTTACAGTAGGGTCTATATATCAAGTTGTTGTTCAACCCTTGCATTTTCATTTCTTTATATTGAAAATACAATATATATATATATACATTTTTCATTATGGAATTTGATCTTTTGGGTTATTATAATTGATCTTGATACATGTATGGACATATTGCATCTTATTTGAATTGAAGAGTTGAATTGAAAGTTTCATTTTGAAAAGCTTATCATTTGTTGAGAATTGAAGTTAAGACTTTGCATTATATTCGTATTCATTTATTTTAATTGTTGAGTCATAACATCATCAGTTTCAAGAATACATCCTTTGAGTAAACAAATCCACTAAAACTCATGTTGATAAATTTAAAATTGATTCGAAAATATTTTATTTCTTAGGGTGCACAAACTAGCTTAAGATTTAGCGCCTTGGAATAGGATTTTGTGAGTAAACATTTCCAAGGCTATTAAACTCAACATATGTGTATGACTAAGGGAGTGGTGAAATCCATTTTATAATTGGTGATGTCAGGAGGTTCCGCTCACACCGAAGTTAAGCAGAAGGTTGTGTGAAGTTGGTTGCGAAGATTGTTGGCACAAGTTTGATTAGAACAGGGTCCTTCTCAGGTTACCAAAAAAAGGTACTGAGTAGTCTAGAGAGTTGAAATTTTCATCTCCTTCGAAGAGAAGAAGTCTCACCCGAAGCACTCCTAAGACAAATATATAGGGAAGGGTAAGGAAAATACTTAGGAGGATTCACAGAACATTCAGGATTCATCTTGGTCTTGTGCAAGACATCTAACTATCAAACAGATCTGAACCTTTTGTGTGCAAGAATCAAACCTACTTATGTTGCAAAAAATAATTTAAACACAAAACCATCATGAGGAACTTATAAACCATAAATAAGTAATGTAATGCATGAGTAAAACACAAGAAGACCAACATATTTTGAAAATTTAGATCCTTATTTATATTATCTTCATAATCTTCCTTCATTTACAAGCTCAGAAACATACAATAGTGCTCTATTACAGACTCTTGGCTCCGGAGTCGTGTTGTAGAGATATACTCTAAAAAGGGGTACAAATAACATTACAAACTCAAAACTTTACTTGACACAACTGATAACAACCCTGTAGAGAGGGAAAGATCGGACTGAACCTAATCACAATTCGATCGGACAACATCAAAAACTGAATGACTCAACAACGAACCATTTACAATTATGTTCATCCCTAAATATAATCTAGTTTGTGTCGTTTGTCTTGGCTTGCAAACATTCTTGTTTTGTTGCAACCGCTTTTGCTTAGCTTATGTTGCGTTGTCCTTTTCATAACTAATTTTTGTTGCTCTTTCTTTCTCTTCTTTCGATATTCTTATGAAGCTTGCGCAACTCGTACTAGGCCAAAACTTGTGCAATTCATTATCCCAAAAACAAAGGTCCCAACAGGCTCTGACCACAAACCTTGACTCATCCTTGAGTCAAGTTCTCGGTTCTTTTACAGCTTCCAAGAGAAACTGTTGTTTTTCCTTGTCCTCCTTTTCTTATTTCTTCTTCTATTCTCTTTGTTATTTCTCTTATTTTTCTTCTTCGAATGAAGGGCCCAACTCTAGGACAAACACCAAGGCCCACTCCCTCACTCCTTGAAAATTTTCAACTTTATCCTGCCACTTCCTGGCAAGGAGTGATGCCTCTACCATGAACTATTTGGTCACCTCTGTACTACACCCCTTTTTCTTGGACGCAACCAATGAGTTCCACTTGGAATATATTGTTTCATAAACTTGATGCATCTAAATAAACATTGTTTGAATGATAGGTCGAAAGTCACACAACTCTTTCTTTGCTATAGATTATGCCTCAAATGGAATTCAATTCATTGTCCACCTGTTGGATCTGGTCGAACTTTTGTTGTTGCTCTAGTGGGTCCATCATGGCGGCAACTTCTTCATTCAACACCTAGATTTTTGTGTGGACATCCTCCAGGACCTGGTTGCATCTAGCGATGATTCCCATCCAATCTTTGACTTTCCTGAAAATCTTTCTGCATTCCACTGTGTGCTTATGTAGTGTTTCTTGGGCATTTTTGTCTTCTAGTACTATCTTCTTCATATACTCCTACATATTCTGAGGTTGTTTCTCTGCTTCTTGTTGATTCTATCACAAGTTCACTTCCAAATTCTCAGTGTGAGTGGTGAGTTGTGTCTATGATCCTTGGAGTAGCTAAATCTAATTCTTCGGCTCTCCTACATCGCTGGTTTCAGGAAGTTCGGGTGAAACCTTACGAATCTCCTGTCAGGATTGAGTAATACTTTCCTGCACTCTTTCCAGTTGGTGCTCAACCTAGATATTTTCATGCGCTTCTTGTGTCCTTCATACTTGTGCAAGAAGTGCTTCATCCCTTGCATATTTGGCAGAATTCTCAGCCTACTTGAGCATATTCTCTAGTTGGTCAATGGATTCTTGGATCAGTCCAAACAAGTGCATCACTAGCCATTGTACCATGTCAGTGGATGAAGGGGCTGCGACTCTAGGTGCTTGAGTCTACAGTGGAAGTCCATTGGTTGTTGAATGCTCCGAGAAGGTCTCTACCTCCTCCTCTGTTGATGGTCCTGGCACAATCCTCAACCTTAGTACTAAGGGAAAGAGTGTCAAAACCTCTGTTCCAGCTATGAAAAGTTGCAACAGCTCTGCACATCGCTGAGGGTTATGGAGAACTATCTCCATCTATTCTTTCGTGGATGTCACGCTCTTCTCGGATGTTGATTCTGGTTCCTTTTGAACCTCTAGTATCTCCTGTCTGTTTCTTGCATCTGCTTCCTGCATTGTTCATTCTTGGGCACCCTCAACCTTGGTCATTGAGGCAATGTGATGGGTGTTTGGGGCTTGCAGCTCCTTCATGGTTTGGGTGTCCTTTTCCTGCACAAATGGAACAATCTACTGGTCCTAGATTTCTGGGTTCGGATGAGTCAGTTGCAGGCTCTTCTCTGGTACTTCAGGGTTTGGACCAGAAACTTCTGGTCTTAGCTTAGGAAACTCTTGAGTTTTTTTTGGGAGTTATAGCTCTTCTTTCACTAGGGGATCGAGTTGCATCGGCTTTGGGTCTGTGGCTTGGGGTGGATTGGTGGTTTCTATGGGTGCTGACTTGGGTTTTGGTGATAATGGACGGTGTTGAGTGATGATGGTGTATGGGAAGGTTTCAAGCTCAGGGTCATCCTCAATATGGATGATGTGGGTTGCTCTAACCACTAAGTGGGTATGGGGGACAAAGGATGAAATGGGTGGGGGGTTCAGAACTTTACTCGGTGAGACCCCAGTTATGAACATCTTTTCCATTGGTTCAGTAATGAACACATCACTTAATATCTTGTTTACTTCCTCACCTGTCAAAATACATTTATATGGAAACAGATGGAAGAATGAAAACATTATTTTCTTAATCTCCAATGGTTGTGTCTCATCTTCCTCCTCAGAGTCTGAATGTGTCGGCTCTTCTTTCTTCTATGGCTTTGAGCTTGTGCTCAGTCCTACCCCTACTTATTTTTCTTTCTTCTTCAGTAACTCAGCAGGAAGAATATAGTGCATCCCTGACTTGCGCGGGTTGTGTTTAACTCTCAGCCATGAAATTACCTCTTTGTCGAAAACCTCTTCATCCACGTAGAATGACAACATCGTCGAGTGGAAATGCTCCCTATTATCATACCTTTTCCATACAAATGTATGATGTCAATTGATACTAAAATAAATGTTCCTCGTGTTGTAGTTGAGGAGATCCTATGGAATGCATAGCCTCTGTGCTGCATCGATCATCCCATTGTACCACTTAGAGAATGTTGAGGTGTTGAAATTTGTATTCTCTGAATCCATCCTAGACTGCCAGGGCTCGAACATCTTCATAAGGTGCCCCTTGTCTTCCAACACCAACAGTCTTCCCTTGGGTGGTTTCCACTTGAACATTGTGAATGCCATCAAAACATATCCATAGGTGAAGGTACCTCACTTCTTCTGGGCTTCCTCACAAGCCACTACTAGTTCCTCCAGCAGATAACTACACCAGTTGAACACAATTCCAATGGCGGAAAAGTATGCTATTGAAAATGCATCTAGCATGCATTCACCCTTGTAATATGATCTCATAACCTTGCTGGATATGATGTAACAACTCGTTCTGACTATCTCTGGTAGTATGGGATCAATTATTGATGTGCGCCCCACACCCTCGTTGTGGTGAACCTCTCGTAGATGCTTGTCTCTCCTTTATTTTTATCGTTCTTACCAGGACCCTGGAATCCTTTCAACTCATCCTCACCTTCGAAGGATAGTATGGTAAGCTAATAGATGTCTTCATCATTGATTGGGTACCACCTATCCAACCAAAGACTTTGGTCATGCACACTGTTGATCAAGAATTTGGTGCACCACTCAACCTCACCAGTGGTATCAAATACTGGTAGGTCTCTAAGGTTCATGATAGTCGACTTGAAGAGGTTGATAAACTATGGTTTTGGCACAAACTACATTCCTCCTAGCTTAGTTGGATCCATATCCCAAAAGATGTCTATGTTCATCTGGGGGAATAAGATGAGATCTATTAACTCAAGATCAAGGATCTTGACCTGCTCCACCTTCCCTTTGATATCACCTATGACCTCGACTCGGGGGTCACAGGGTTCATCTTGTACTTCTTCTCTAGACATGGCGCTTCGAATTACTGTGGCTCTCAACATTATGGATTTTGAGTTATCACAACTTTTGCGGCGGGCTAAGGCTAGGGGTCACGACTAAAGGTTTTACACTTGCACAGGCTTTCGCACTCTACAGAATTCAAAAATTACTAAGTTCTTTTGAAAATGATGGGTTCTATGGTGAGTTCTTAGAGCCTTATACTCAGGATTAGCAAAAAGTTTAGCAATAACTGTTGTTCATCATGACCAAATTAATGCAACTTGGATCTGAGTTTTCCGACGAGACGATTTAATAGGGTAAATACTATCGGGCGATCCTAGCATTTACCTGTGTGAATTGGATAGGGACGTGACCATTTTTAGACCTTTCCGTTTGACGAGTGGGAATATTGGTGCGAATACTGATGGCATATTTTCTTATGGATTAAGCGAATTCAGAAAGGGTACCATAATGGAACTAAAGGTTGTGACTAGACTGGGTTCATGTGGTCACATGGACTCATATCGTACTCGGATTCATTCTCCCTCCAACCACAAAGGGGGTCCCTGTCATATTAATGACTATCATTAATGGATTCTTTGCACTTTTGATCATGTGCTGCTGAGTCAGCCATTCTACATCAGCCAACACTTAAATATAAAATGAACTACGTGTCGCGACGCAACACTACACACACCATATTTATTAATTGAATTTACAAAAATTCCAGAAAACTCAAATCTAACTATTATGCATGCTCCTTCGAACTAGAGAAACAATCATTTTAGTTCAGTTCTGATACATACAGGGTTTTAGGCGAGCGCCATTCACCCATCCTGGTTGCATCATACCATCCAATTGTGCGATTCTGACTTATCCAGAGGGTTGGATCTCTAAAATTATAAATGGTCCCAACCAATGCATGCGCAGCTTGTCAAGATACTTATGGTACCAACTATCATAGAGTAGAACCTTGTCTCCATGGGAAAATAATTTTGTTCTAATGTGCATGTCATGCCAAGATTTTTTCCTTTATTTCTCAACCGATTGATGGAAGTCTGCTAAAAACTTGGTCTCTTCGAGTTCTTGTAACTACATAAGTCTATGTGCAACTAATTCTTATTCTGACATATGTGTGATCTATGTGATGTACAAACTTGGAGTGATGAACTTTGCAGGAACCACTGCCTCTTTCCCATAAACTAGATGGAATGGCGTGTACCTATGGAGTTTCTTTGTCATTGTACTGTAAGACCATAACACTGTTGGAACTCGCTCATCCCAGTCTTCCTGATTTGCACAACAGAACTTTTTTAAACCTCTCTCGAGAATCTTGTTGAACGCTTCTACTGTTCCATTGGCCTGCAGGCGGTAGGGACTACTTTTGTGATGTTGTATCAAAAACTTTGTTGTAAGCTTTTCTATAGTGATACTAATGAAATGATCTCCTTTATCATTGGTTAGGCTCCTAGGACATCCAAATCAAGTGATAATATTCTCAAAAATGAACCTAGCATCAGTATTGATCGAACAGTCCTGAACAACTGATGCCTCAGCCCAACACGTAAGGTAGTCAGTTGCGGTGATGATGTACCTAGCCTTTGAATGCTTAGTTGTGGGGTTGATCAGTCCATGGAAGTCAAGTTCCCACTTCTCAAATGCTTGTAGAGCTCGAACTGTTTGAAGTGGTAATTCATCTCGTCGTGATGGCTTACCTACTCTTTGACAAACATCACATGATCTAGCATATCCCTTTGCATCCTTGAAGAGTTTTTCCCAGCAAAGTCTAGCTTGTATAAATTTTTGCGCAGTGGCATTCCCTCCTACATGACCTCCCACAAATCCGCTAAGGAATTCCCATAGTATATCCTGTATTTTGTGATCTAGGATGCATCTTCTGAGGATACTATCTAGTCCCAATTTATACAATTGTCCTGTGATCAACTAGTAATCCACTACTCTAACAACCATATGGTGTTTATGGGTTGCAGAATATGTTTCTGGGCAGGCCCTTGTACTTAATAAGACTTTTATGTCCTCTAGTTACTCTGGTATGGCCTTAACTCGAAACAAGTTTGCATCTGGGAGATGATCGTCAACTGCTCCACCACTTTCCCCTGACTCTAATCTAGACAAGTGATCATGTCCTACATTGCATAATCCAGGATTAACAATAAACTCAAAAGAAAATTATTTAAATAATAGCAACCATCTACAAATTCTCCCTTCCAACATAGGTTTGTTAACTAGATATTTCAATGCAGAATGATCAGTAAAGAACTTAAAATGAGAACCTAACAAATAATGTCTAAATTTCTGCAAAGCATAAATCATAGCTAAACCCTCCATTTCTGTCGTTGTGTAGTTTCTCTCTTCTTGTGAAAGCTTTTGACTCACAAAATTCATAGGATGATCCATGTTTCCATATCCAGGTTCCGCTAAGATAGATCCTAAGGAAATTCCTGAAGCATCTACATGGACATGAAATTCATTTTCACAGTTTGGAAATATTAGAATCGATGTTGTACTGAGCTTCTCCTTTAGGATCTTGAATGATTTATCACATTCTGGAGTCCATTGGAATGTTTAGGCCCTTTTCGGTAGATTTTACAGAGGTGCAGTAATGTTTGCATATTTTTGGCACAGGGGCAGACCCAGGGTTCAACGCTTAACAGTGCACCAACAAAACCCCGACTACTTTCCCTTTCGATGACACCTGTGAAGCAGACGAAGTCTCACCCCGAGGTAGAAGAAGGGGGGTTTACAGGATGCATGTGTTTGTAACCAATACGGGACACATATTTGTGATAATAACACTTCATAGGGTATTCTATTAACACTTAGAACATGGCATGCATTATTTTTCTAGTCTTATTAACATCGCAGAATATACCCAAGAATAGATCGATGCGGTAACAATACATGATTATATATCCTCGGCACTTAGCATTGAGTTAGATCTAACATTCATTTATCCTTAACATAAGTAAATCACTAAGTAACAATGGATCTATATATCATATATAATATTCAAATAACTGAGTAGATTCATAACATAAACAACACAACACAAAGAAAACCAAAGACAAAAGATATACGTGGTTCACCCCAGTGTGGGGCTACGTGCACCAACTACTTCACCTTATTTATTATTCATATGAATATTACATTCTTTCACTCCTGTGCACCAAGCCACATAGCCAATTCTCTATCAAGCACAGAGCCTTACTCACATACATTCCTTGGCACAAAGTCGTTCAAGCTACTTGCACTTAGCTCCACAAACTACTCAAAAATCTTCTACTTCTACCATACATTATTATTTATTTATACTTTTACAATCCCTTAAAATGAGGCCTAATAATGGGTAAACCCCATGGGATGGAATCCAATAAACCCATTACAAAAACCCTAGAGAAACCCTTACTTGGTCCACATATCCCGAAAAATAAGTGAAATCCGCGATCTCATCTCTGCCTGGGCGTGCCCAGCCTGACCAAGGTTTCCTCAAAACTTGGTTGAGGACCAACAGGTCACCAAAAATCACCTTTGACTCATCCTGAGTCACTCAGGTTTGGTCAATGCTGCTTCGAAGGTCTCGATCTTAAATCGAGCTACCTCAACTTGCTACTTCGCTTGAGCCTGCTTCTCAGTGAGCTCTTGGATCGTCTTCTCTGTAACAGGCCCTTCCAGGTTTTTTTCTACTAATGCAACCACTTGGTCCAATTACAAGCCCTATCCATCAATCTCTTCAAACATCTAGAAAAATTCCTCCTGCATAGGTTGTAGCTTTTGTGTGACTTCCATTACCCTGACCTAGAGTTCAGTGATCTGCTACTGCACTGTGCGCTACTCCTGGGATCTCTTCATTCTTTCAATTGTGGTGATCATATTCATCTGTGACTGTACTGACAACGCCTACTACTGTGCCTCCTGTAACTACGCCTCCAGCTTCCTTAGCTCTGGATCCTCTACGAGGTGTTTGTTATATTTTAAATTACCTATCGAAAGGGAAATTTACAATGATGGAAATATGCTCTGAATCAGATGCAAATCCATTTTTCCATAAAGCACTTAATGGAAACCTTATCTCCAGGTTGTGTGAAATCACACTTTTCCTCTTCCAACTTGTCTTCATTAAATGCCCGGATCTCGCCTTGGATTCTTGAGGAAAAATGAGAGGACGGTGCCTCTCCTCCCTTAAATGTGAACCATGTGTGAAATATGATTGGTGTGTGATGAGGTGGAGCGATGCTCGTGCATCATATGCCACGGATATGAAAATCATGAGCTTCTTCTCATGATATTTCCAACGTGGTTGAAATCCTCCTGGATCAAAAAATTTATCTTGAAGTTGTCTCTCTGCTCCTTTGCTTCGCTGCTTCTACTCTTGCATCATCCTTGTTGCTCATGCAGGTTACCTAATGCCCATCTTCCTCATGCTTACCAATTCTTCTGTTGACTCCAAAATTAGCTTCCTTATCTCCTCAACTACTTCGTCTAGCTTCTTTATCGACTGGCTCTCCTTCTGTAGACTAGCTTATTGCAATCCTTCCTTGTTCATGGGAAAATCATGTTGATTTCTCAAGTCATCCTCTCCATATCTCATGGCCTTAAATTTCCACCCTGTTGCATCCTCCACTTCTACAATCTCAATACTGAATTGTCGTTTAGATACTCCCTCTGATAGATTGACCCCTACAATTTTCTCAACTGGTTCCGTTACAACTTCCACCAACTGCAACTCATACTGGTGTATCTCCTCTGGCATGGCTATCTCTTGGAAGCCACCTTCTAGTTATGGATTTCCCAACCAATCCTCCAGTGCCTTTAACTCCAATTCCCACTGAGCGAGTAACTCAACTGGGTGTTCTCCTTCTGTTGGGACAAACATCAATATTTGTTCCTCTTCTTCCATGAGAGTCTCGGTTTTCTTTCTTCCTGTCGCATCTGCAACATCTGTGCTAGCCTCTCCTTGGCCACTTGGTAGGAATATCTTGACTCCTCCAATGATCATAATTCTCCCCTGATCCTTCTCTTTGATGGTGGAAGTTTTCAACTTCTCATCATATTCATTCACACGGCTCACAACTCTGTGAAAATATCCATCTCAGTGAGGTCTTCCTTCTACCTTCTTTTCACCTGTTAACATACTCTGACATGAAATATCATCTGAGTTCATCTCTTTGTCCTTTCCCACTTTCCAATCTAGGATGTCTCCTCTGCCCACCTTGAAGTTTACGAGATACACTAATCCGTTCTCATTTCCCAAATGGAAATATATGAGACTCTTTCCAAATCTCTGTCCCTTATGAATGAGGGATTTGTCCTACCTCACCCACCTTATTAACATTTGTTGTTTCCCTCTTGCCGACAAATTTTGAACAAGCCATTTAGCTGTCCTCTTCAAAGGCCATTTGTACCTCCAGTGTACCTTTGACTCCTGCTACATTTTGAATGTAAGCTACTCCATCTGTGCCTAGATTTCACTGATCTCTTTTTCCACCTTTGCCTCTATCTTCTGCGAATGGAATTCTCATCAACCATGTTTATGACCATCAATGGCCATCTTTACCTTCTACCTGCCCTCTCAACAAGTTTTTTGTTCACTCTGCAACTGAGAGCATCTTCATCTTCTCCCTCGCCTAAAATCTATAGAAGAAAACCTTCTCTAATACCACTATGGTATCATACTATCTCCTTTGTCTCCTCCTTCACCTATTGTCTACAGGCCAAATCAAGCTCTGATACCACTCTGGCACAAACCCCATTCCCTCCAAAGGGATTCTCAACCTCCCGGTCTAGGATCGTTCAAGTCACTGAACCGACTGGTTCATTGGGCTCCTGATGGAACCGTTTTAACTTGACACGGGCCCTTCACTTCCTCGATGAAGTTATGTGGCACCTACAGACCTTCTCCTTATCCTTTCTCAACTCTTAACGCCAACGCCACTAGCTCCCTATGCTAGGGTTCCCCCCTTGATTTGACCACAGACTACTACCATGGGCCAACTCCCTTCACGATTTTGTACTTTGTAACTTTCACACATCACTTACTCCTCTTCCCCAATTCCTGAATCAATGAATTCCTTGGGAATATATCTATAGTCCACGTTGTCCTCGCGATCAACGAATGTGACCAACTTCATGAGTTCAGACTTTGTGAGTCCTCTCTTCTCCCGAATCTACTTTTCTTGACTTCTGTATCAGCTATGTGTTGATCCCTTGCCACACGTCCTACCTCGATGGACGACTAGGATTACTTTGCTACCCTAGCACTTTGGGTGTTCTCCTCTTGAATTTTCTCTGAAGGATTCCTCTTCCAAAATGTGTGTATATCTACCACGTCTCCTTCCAGATCCAACTGTTCGTAATGAAATCGCTCTTCACGAATTCGGGAAGACCCTTGTTTGCTTCTGGTAAACCTTCTGAAGTTCCCACTCTCAAACTCCTTGATCTTCTACCACATGTCTCCTCTTCGACGATGGATGATTTCTCCATCTTCAGGACTTTGTCAAGTCCTCAACTCTTCTGGACACTTAGCATTATTTCTCCTTTTGAGACTTAGGTTTTTATCAAACACCTTCTTCAGTCCTTGCAGAATTATGCATAGACTCTTCTGCAACTTTACTCGTCTTGAAAACCTCCAACGTTCCTAGTTCCCTTGCATCTTTCAGTGGGATTTTTATTTCCCTCCCGACAGTCTCTCGCTCTACTTCCTGATCTTGTAAGGTGAACCTATGACACCTTAGGTGAAATCCTTGTGCTTGGCTGAGTTCTTCGACAAATTCTCCCTTAGACTTAGGGAAAGGTTTAAGGCATCTCCTTTCCTTTGTCGACGCACTTCTTGCAAATAATTCCTTCACCAAAATGTTCATCAATTCTAGGATTCTCCAATGCCTCCAAATGTTTTTCTTCTTTGCATGCTCACAATATCTCGATTCCCTCCTAGCAGAGTATTTCAGAGTGTTCAATAACTATGAATTGTGATTTCTCCCACACAGTCTTTCTTTCCAAGGTACTTAACCACCTTGAAATTTCTCCCTGAGTCTGTAAATTAATCTGGTGTGCCCTCCTAGAAAATTCTCTTCTGACTCCACTAAGTTCAGACACTCAACCCTTGCGTCGGCTCACAAAGTGTTATTCCTCTATCATGCAGTCCTTGCACTTAGCCTAGAGAACCAGACTTAACTCAACACACTCGCAGATATAAAACAATATCTCTATCCATGTAGATTATTTCTAACATTCGTCTACAATTCATAAACATGTAAATGACATTCATAACACAACATCCATTACACAGAAATGTAGAATAAGAAAAAATATAATTTTCTATTTATGATGGAACGTTAGATTACAATAGTGGAGTCCAAGCTACAACTGAGTCTCGACTCTCTCTGTTCCCTCTTGGATAACTCTATCTTAGATAACCCCTTATCATCTAATCTCTACTTTGCAAAAATATAGAAATTTATACAAGAGGGGCTCGACAAGCTTCCCTGGCAAGCTAAACTAGTGGTGTCAAATGACCATTCAAAATGCCTTTCTAAAGGGAAATTTACAATGATGGAAATTATCTCTGAATCGGATGCAGATCCATTCTACCATCAACCACTTCATGGCAACCTTATCTCCAGCTTGTGCGAAAGAACACTTTTTCTCTTCCAACTTGTCTTCATTAAATGTTTGGATCTCGCCTTGGATTCTTGAGGAAAAATTATAGGCCAGTGCCTCTCCTTCCTTAAATTTTCACCATGAGTGAAATCTGACTGGCATGTGCTGAGGTGGAGTGATTCTCCTGCATCAGATTCCATGGTCATCATGCCTTTATCATGTAATAATATCTTGATCGATGTGTAGAGTGACCTGATGTACTTCCCTCTGGGTCCCCTCAAGAAATATTGCTTTGCAATAGTATATGACTTCATTGTATCTACTACAAACTCAGTGATAAACCCTGCAGTAATGTTGTCTAGCCAAAAATCCATTGCACGTGTGAATTTATTATTAACTCTTTCCAACCGTGCAATATTTTCAACAGTCCACACTACTGGTCTAATCCGACTATTTGGATGGGTATCCTTCAACCTTAACAACCACTCCTGTAATAACTCTGGAAAGAAACAAAAATATGCTTCATTCAGATCAGTAAATACATACCTCTGCAGGTACCGACGTGGTGTATACCTGCAACCCTTATTGTCTTTCTGCAGAAACTCCAACTATTTTGTCTCTAACCATATTTCAATCTATTACTTTGTAGGATCCCATGGCTTGAACATCCGTTTCTGCTAACACATCTTCTTCACAAAACCCCTTCTTGGCTCTCCTTCTTATTTCTAGCCAGCAACTGAACCATTTGTTGGACTTATGGCCCAACTTGGTTTCTATCTTAGTTCTCCAACAAAACCTGTACCACCATTGACCCTTCTAGTAAACTATAAGGCTACACCATGCACAAAGTGCATAACGTAGTGTCACCCGAGATGGTTTATGGGTGACTACAGGACGTACATGTATGTAGTCATGGAATGGATTGGTGGATGTTCTTTCTTACTTTTGATTTCTACTTGACCATTTATTTGATTACAATATTCATCATATCCACTCATTCATTCCTGTGTATAATTATTCTAGTTCCCACTATAAATAAACCATCCATTCATCTATCTAACCATTTAATCATAACTGAAAAATAATAAACCATTAAAACGCATTGCACAGATAGTTTTATTGTGGTTCACACCCCCTAGGGCTACATCCACAAAGATATTTTGTTCTTTTCTTATTCATCAAAAGTGTTGTCCATATTACATCATAATATGGAGTAGTGAGGAAAAACATGATCGTAACAAGATCCACAACTTGCGACCTGACCCTCATCTACTTTGACTTCATCTGAGCTCTATATCTCTCAATATACTCTTCAATTCAAAAAAAACTCCAAAATAGGTTCTCTGAAATAGACTTGGCGTACTCACACTCTCGATATATCTATATATATATATATATATATATATATATATATATATATATATGTCTCAACTTACTTTCTATATATTCTATTTATATTAAAATAGCCGATTTAAAACCCTTACAATACATCCCAAAAACATGTCCCTAACATGGCTAGGTTTGTCCACATTTGCATCGAATTTCTGCAAATCCTGCCACACAAACTACTTTTCCTCCAAATCTGGCACACTCTCCTTCTTGGTCCAATCTACCTCATTTCATGCATTATTCTCTAGACATGCCTACTCCAACATAAGGTTATTTGGTTGTGAATAAAATCCTTTACTTATCCCATTTTATGTATCAGACAATCATTTTTTTGTGGAAGTTAGCAGGAAATATAAGTCCTGGGCTCACTTATTCAATGAGAAAATAAAGAAGTATTTTATCCCACTACCTTAGAAAGTTGGGGAAATCATTGTAAAACACATATCCCATTCAGATGAGCTTGAAAGTCACCTTCACTCGCTTTAGAAGATATCTCAGGAAGAAGCAACAAATGGAAAGGTTTATGTATCTTACTGCATGCAATAATAAAATATATTTAATACGAGATAGCTCCACCAAATTTACAACAAGAATTACAAATATCCACCAACTGTTATGTATCTTACTACTTGGACATAGCTCCACCAATTTTGCAGAAAGAATTACAAATTTCAAATAATATCGTCAACAAGATCTGGATAATTATGAAGGTTTCTACAAGCACACTCCAAGTAAATTCTTAGTTAAAGTTTCAAGATGAAGTGATATCCATAGAAGAGAGAAAAATCTTCCTTCAAACATCTGGATGAATCAATTAATGCATGTCAGTTGAAGAGAATAAAGAAGTTGAGATAAATTATATGTGAATTGGATTCCTTTAAGAACAAAAGAGGTGACTTATTCTTTAAGCTGGTTGATCTCATGAAATAAGTTGATGGCCATACTCTATTAATTGATACAATACTTTCATCTAAAGAGAAATTTTGATACCAACTTAGTGTACTAAAAGTTTCATGGGAAAATGATTTCACCGAATCAATACAATTCTTTGAGGAAGAAATTGAGAGGTGGCTAGTCATATACATCAAAGAAAATTATGGGGTAGATGAGATGTTGCACCAATCAGGCATGGACTTGAGAGGGATGGAGAATGATTTTTTGGAAATAAAGACTAGGAATGAGATTATGGTTTCCCCCATGAGGGAATATATACAATATTGGTTAAGAAAAACATTAATCAAAATCATCGAGCTAGAACAACAAGAAATGGTTGCAACAATTATGCCACCTCAACGAGAGAAAGAATCTGCAAAACAAGCACCTTAAATGAAGTAACAGGTTTAGAAAAACTTTCCATCATAGTGATTCAAGAAGAAACCCTATTCTTCCCATTATTATCATTCTTCTACAATAATTTTTCATATTTCCTTCGATTTCCCAGTAATATGTGAAACCTAGGCTAATCCTTGATTTCTTTTGTTGTGCCTTCTAGGTATTTTCATTTTATTGTCCCTGGGAGCCCCATCCCGATCCTCCTTCAAGGATAAACACAAATATTTTATTTCAAGATATTTTCCTTGTATTTTTATATGCATATGTTATTTTTAAGGTTCCTAGAGAGCTATTTTGGGATATTTCTTTATTACAATTTCAAATACTTTGATATAAAGAATGAGATTTCAAATGTGTATCCATCATAATATTTGTTGTTCTTAATGAAATGATCATTTAGAGTTCTCTATCATTTGCAATCCATATTTTATTGTTTTCTTTCTTTGAATATTGGTACTATCTTGATGAATGTTGTGATGGAAATGTCATCCTATTTACATTCATACTCCATTGGTTTATGAATCATGTAATATATTGTAAATAGTTTCTTTCATAACAAACTTGGTCCTTCTTATAAATTGCTTATATTTCTGCATGGAATTTTGAAATAGAGGAGTACCACCTCCTAAAAAACGTAGGGAGATTTTATCCTTCTGAGTTTGACCTAAATACCGTAAAATAGTCTTTAAGATATGCAATAATTTTTCATGTGTAACCTAAGTTTCATATAGCTAGGTTTTCTAGTACTGCAAAGAACAAAATCCTTAACAAATATCGCCACTATCTTTTTCATCCTTGGCCAATATGCATATGTCTACAAATTTTCCACTATATTTGTAACAAAAAAATGTTTGACTATCCTAAAGTGCCATTTTTTCTCATCAACTAAATATTTCCATCATCTGGTATGCATAACTTGTCTAACTTATACAACATCCAATTATGGATATGATATTCATGACCTTCCACATCAACAAATAATATTTCTTTTGTTTGTGGGTATATTCCTTTTCAATATTCATCTCTCTAATAATGTTCACTCAAGATATCAAGAGTGAAGGGATCAAGTTGCAATACCATACCAATCACTACAATATTCCTTCATGGGGGATGTGAGAGTCTGTTAGCAAGTTTGATTGTATCCCATTCTTTGTACTTTAATAGTATATGGAATTTCCATAGAAATCACATCCATTTGTAATGCCTCCCTTTCTACAATTTTTTATGGTTTTGTAGGTACTATATGGAATGATGGTCAATGTGTATTATGTTGTTTTTACCTATTCGAGAGTCATTCGATCTCGTCACCACTTGCACAAATTTGAAGAGTTCCTTGTTATATATGGGATAGTATAAATCTTATCCCTGAATAAATTATGAATGGTAATAGACTATTCTTCCTCCTTGAATAAGAATCACTATGAACTAGTACCTACTTTCATTTTTTTCCAATTCAAATTGTAACATAAAATTAGGAATATTTAAAATTGGTGCATTCATAATCTTCCTCTTTATTTTTTTGAAGGCAATTTTTTGTGTATTTCTACAATCGAAACTCTTCCATTTTGTAATCATGACATAAAATGGTGCAACTATTACCAAAAACTCTTTTATGAACTTCATCAAATATGGAGCTTCTTCGATGAGGCTTCTTACCTCCATCAAGATATTAGGAATATTCCATTCGCCTATCGCTATAATACTTTGAGGCTCTACTCTTATGTATCCTCTGCCATGTTGATATTTTGATGTAACTACGGAAGATAGTATTTTGTATTTGTATTGGTCAAACCTCAAGAAGTTTATTGTAATCTTATTGTATAAATTAGCTCAAAATAAATTATTATTTTGTTTTTATCCTTATTGTAAAATTCAAAGCAAGCCCTCTTAGGGTTGCTTCTTTTCAGGAGTCAATTATTTGTATAAATAGAGTTTGAGTTCCTCTTATTTGTACACACACACAACTTTCCTTCTATTGTGTATTTGGAGCATAGCAAGGAAGGTCTAGCACATGAGGTCTTGGTTTCTTGGTCTATTTGTGGAGAGCTATAATGTGACATTGTATTGGTTGAAGGAATCTATACTAAAGAATTAGTTGTTGGGTTTTCTCCCCGAGGAGGGTTTCCCATGATATATCTCTTGTTATGTGATTGTTTATCTTTCAGTGATCCTATTACATGAAATTGTTAATGAATGTTAAAGAAGATAATTGTAACTTCTAAAATTGCAACATTGTATGAGAGCATGCTTAAATAGAAGATAGTTCGTAGATATAGAAGACAAAAGGAGTTTTTTTCTTCATGGGAGTGGTTTCCAAACAAGAAAATACGACCAACAAGTGCACCCTATTGGATCATGTATTTTCCCTGGATCAGATCTTTAGAATCCATAATTTGTGATTTAGGGGCAGGATGACTACTAGAACTAAGATTGATGAGAAGTTGGAGGGATTTCGAAGTTGTTTGCCGGATAATCCACAATTGGTGTCATTTTTGTCATTGACGTTTCAAATCCAAATTGGGATTCATCATAAGGACTAATCGTCAATTGATAGCTTGTTGATCTTGGTCAATTAATAGGTAAGAAGTAGGAAATTTTAAGATTATACCCAGGACGGCTGTCTAAAAACTTAATTATAGAGTTAAACGAAAATTGAAATAAATTAATAATAATTTAATGGTAGTTCCTAATAATTAATAATATATTATAACTATTCCTAAGGTTGAATGAATCTAATAGTTTGTTTAATAGAGTTTGAATTTATATATGTATATCGGTCTAGGGTTTAGAATTAGATTGAGTTATTATTTCTTTTATTAGTACTTTTAGATTGATTGTATTGTATTTATATTTAATGTATGAAGGAATATTTTTTGTTATGGCTTAGGTTGTTTTAGGGTTAGAATTAGATTGAGTTTTTATTTTATTACTTATTAGTAATTTTAATTGATTGTGTTATGTTTGTATTTAATATGTAAAGTTTACTAAACTAGTAACTAGATTATGGAATGGTTTAGGTTTTGGTTGAATTAGAATAAATCTAGGGTTTCATATGATTGTCTTTAATAATGTTAGATTGTGTATTTAATATGATTTTAGTATTATTAGGTCTATGGTGTTATGTATATATAAAAAATAATCAAGGGTTTGGAAATTCTTATTTTAGGATAAGTGGTAGGGGTTAATTAGTGTTTTAAGTGATTAGGATGTAAAATAGTAGGTATACAAATATAGGAGAAACTAGGGTTAGATTGATAAAAATGAGTATTAATATATATAGTGTCATATGATTAGGGTAAATGTAACTTATTTATCTATATATATAGTACTAAGTTTCTATAATTATAATTTATATAGTAGGTAATACAAGGTTAGTTAGACCCTTAAGTCTATGAACTGACACAAAAGAAAAACCTAAACAAGCAAGGAAAAGAAGAAGGGAGGTGTCATATCCGAATTGATCCATGAGGGTCTCTAAGTTGGTTGATTAATGGGTTCCAAAAGTTGCTCACCTCCAGGCCATTGTCTCTGTTCATGTTGTTGGGGTGCTTGATTATTTCTAGAGCTTCTCTTAAGCTTCTCTTGTAGTAATGATCCTCTTTTGCTAGTATCTTGGTATCCTCAATGAAAACATGACATTTGGTCTCAAGTGAGCATTCTGCTAAGGTTGAGGTACGAGTGCATTCATTTCTAATGTCTTCTCCATGTTCCTTAATACTTACCTAAAATGATTGTCCGGTTTCCCTAATGTGACATTTCCCTCATGAGCAAGAGACCTTGTAGATGCCTTTTCCTTGTTGTTGGTCTATAGGGTCCTTTACAGAGCTCATTATTTGTCTAATAGTAACTAGGGGTTTGAAGGAGGTTGTAATTTCTTTCTTCTTTAAAACTTTTTCAATCTTTTCTGTGACACTACTATAGTGGGAAAACCCCTCTATGGACTACACCAAGGGTCTAAAGCATAGGCAAAGAAAACTATCTAAAGTATCCTACTTTTAATCACTATCCCAACACTACCCCACAATCATACATAAAAGACAAGAGAGAGGGATCTAGTATGCCTACCTTAAACTCTGTGTTCAATGTTGATCCCTTTGCGCTTGGTTGTTTCCTGACTGCAAATATCCTCCCAAGGCTAACCTGCATTTATCAAAAGACAAACAAGAAACTACAAACATGCATTCTACATATGGATTAGTGGGTTAGACATCATAAAAAAAGAAATGTAAACAAATCATACAATTTTAAGAAGTCGTTTGGAGGGACAGAAAAGGTACTTCTTTATATTAATCTCACAAAAACTCACTTACAACATGATATCGGCACTACTCCTAGACCTTAGTCCTGGGATCCTCTTCACAATGCACCAACTTCTCAACTCACAATATCATTACCGAATATTGGGGCAAAGGGGGAATAAGGAAATGGGCAGAGTTTCTATTCTCTCGTGTTTCTTTTTGTAATGGGACCCCAACCCCTTCTTTTATAGGCCAAAAGGAATAATAACGGTTGGGATGACTAGCTATGGGCAGTCAAACGGTTAAGTAATGGCTCGAAACCAGTATACTATACAAATTTCTACATTTCGTGATATTTTGTGAGTGTATGCGGGTTGTAGTGGCTAAACAAGCGTGTGTATGCAGACAGTAATGGTGAAGGGCACATACACTTTCAAAATTATTGTTTTTAGAAGAGTTGTTCAATAATGTCTTGGTAAAGATAGCAAGTTAGATGGCCTGATGCCAAGTATGCATTTCAGGTGCAATTTAGGGTTATAACCGATGTCGCCTAATGTGTGAGGTGATAAGAGGATTTGATGGCCAAAATACATTACAAATCTTCACCATTGTATGACGCGAGTGAGTCCAGGGACCGGAGTTCAAGATGTGTCATCTGCAAAAATAATAATTTGTCCCACTGAGGCGGGCATACCCATTCTTGGGATGAAATAAAATCATGGCTGCCAATCAAATACACTGCAAATCCATGTCATATAACTATATAAAGTGTCTCTGTGAGCAATACACAATGGATCTACATCTCAAAATCAAAAGATATACATGTATAGTATCCATTTTTAAGAAGCAAATGACGCGTGATGGCTGGAGATGAGGTCTTCAGAGCTTGAGCAAAAACTTCAGAATCTTCAAAACTCAGGTAGGAGTGTAATATGAGTGTATGACTTCTCTACCGAGAGGTCTTCGACGACTCATCAGTAAAAGACAAGAGTATCTTGATGATCAGGCATAGAACTTCATTGATTTTGAGAAAGGACTTGATTTGTCTTTCGGGGTGGCCGGGCATGAGGACAAGAGACAAACTACATAAGGGTCAAATCAAGTTTAGTAAGACTTCTCTTGGAAAAAATCACGACAAAATATGAGACTCAAGGAGCATGGAATTGACATAAGTTCATGATGCAGGAGGCAAAGCAAACTGTCCATATGTTTGGAAGGGTAACCAAACGGAGGAGGACACAACTCTATGTAGCAAGAATAGCTTCCTAAGGTCATATTTAATCCTAAGTCTTGATGAACAAACGAAAGGATGTGATTTTTCCAAGGGTGACTCATTGTGTTGTCAACAAAAAGAAAATACTTTTCTCTTCCTCTTTTGGGGGTATATTTGATTTTTTTGTCTTTTTCAATAATTTTGGGAATCTTGAAAAAGAATAAAGAATGCTACGTTACAAAGGACGATCGAGTGTCACAGGCATACTAGTTCCAAGAGAAAGAAACAAATTGATTCTCAGAGCAAGGGGACATATGCAGGAAAAGGACACTCGGGAAAAATCCTCCATGGGTCAAGGTGTCAAGACGTAGAGGCAGAGTGCTACAAGGCTTGCGTATAAGTCATGCTTTAGATGGTTTAGTTGAGAGAAACATAGAACTAGAATTAGGCCAAATATGTAGGAATGCAAATGCGATTAATAAGACACTATGATAACATCCTTCAATGTATTTTTAACGATCCCAAAGAGGGTAAGCTCAATGGTTTTTCATTTTTAGAGAGTCTGAAAAAGCGTAAAAGGAGACTCCACTGAGGTACCTTTTTCGAAGGTAGTCTAGTTAGCTCAACAAAGGGGTAAACTAGCACCGAAAAGACGTCTATTCAAAACCATTTTAACGAGTGTGACAAAGACAAGATCACTCGACAATCTTTTCATATTTAAGGAGTCTGAAAAGATCTTAACTATGGACTCTGTAAGGGATGTTATTCTTGACCAATTTAATGAGTGTGAAGAAACAAGGTCACTCGACCATCATTTCAATTTTAGGGAGTTCCTTTTTCATGGGGGTTCCTTTTCCGTAAATTTAGCCCCTCAAGCCTGAAAAAGGGCTAAATATATACCTAAGAATACTCTTCTAGAGAACCGAGGCTCCTAGAGTATACCTTTGTTCGTACAATATACCATCTGGACCGAAAAAGGGGTAAACTACCACTGGACAGATGTGCCTTCAAATTTTAGTTTAACGAGTGTGAAGGACAACAAGATCGCTCTACAATATTTTCATGTTTAGAGGGTCTAAAAAGGGATTAAAACAAGACCCATTGTGGTTACTTTTCTCAGTTAATCTAGACGAGATCGAAAAGCATAAATGTAGTCTTGTTAGATGTTTCTTTCAGATGTCAAAGAGAGCTTGAAAGAAAACAAACTTTTCTCATGATCGACACTTGGTGGGTCGATGCCTAGCATCTCCTCGGGGGAGAAGTATGCTATGACGAAAGAATTGTCCATGATGCTAATGATTCTGGAGATATCAATAGTTATCTTTTGAAAGGATTGATAGGAAAAGCCTTATCTCTAGTCATAGTCATAGTGAGTTTACCTACTTCAATTCTTCTTATCTCTGGAAGGAAGTAATATCTGTGATGAAGATCATCCCAGGGTTTGTGTGGACTAGTCATTGCCTCAATAATCAACTCCTATGAGGGAAAGACTAAGTCTAAAGAATCAGTATCGGTGAGGTAACCTTGGGCCCAAATAGGCTTGAGAATTGGATCTAACTCTTGTGCGGGAGTCAGATCAGGATCAACGGAAGCTTGTTGGATTATGGAGTACGAAACTTCTATCGCAGAAAAAGGCATGGACATGCCATAGTGCCCTTTCCATTCCATCGTATATGATGGGGAAGGAAGAGTCCATGAATCATTAAAGTAAGTCATGAAAAATGACAAGATTTGAAATATTTCAGCCTTATGCTCATCAGGAACAGTTGATATGTACTGGACATTACTGGTCGAAGGTGGGTAATCGAAAGTGCCCATCAAAGGTGGACACAAACCAACCCCTATGTTGATGATGTCAGGTTGAGGATTATTAGTCATCAAGACCTTGGATACCCCAGATGAAGGGTCAGAACGGGAGAAGGATAATTGATCAATGGTCATGATCCCGCCCTGTTGGCCCTTGACCAAGTTTTGAGGAACACTTGGTCATACTTGACTATTTTTGGACTTCGACAGCCTATCAAAGATGGAGCGCCAGGTGAAGCAGAGATCACGAGATATCGACCCACTTTTGGAGCCCTTTTAGGGTTTTGGGTTAATGTAATGGGAAAGGGATGTCGGCCCATAGGTTTACCCATGTTTATGCGTATTTTGTAAAGTATAAATAAGTAGCTAAGCAATGTAAGAGAGGACGAGAAGATAAGCTAAGTGCTAGTAAAGGATTTGTGTATATTGTGTGACTGACTTGCAAAGCTGAATGCAAGTGTTGTAAGTGATGAGTTCACGGATTGTAAAAAATATCTATGCTACATCTACTTTGGGAAGGAGGACCTAGCGAGGTGCACACAGAACTCCTGTCCTATGCAGAGTACAAGTGTGATATAGGCGTTGTAACCCGATTGACCAAAGCTAATAAAGAAGAAGAAGACTTTGTGGACATAGCCCCAGGGTGGGGGTGAACCATGATTGTTACACATTATTTTAGTCATCCCTATGACCATTAAAGATGTAAACCTATCTATTTCCTTCAGAGGGGTCAGTGGCCTGAGTTCCTGAAGAAAGAAGGGAGAAGAACTTTTCCTAAGAAAAGAAGTTGCATTTTCCTTTGTAAAAACCCTATTAAAGAGGATGTTCACAGGCTGCATTATATCTAGGGTGCGAGAATGTATGATTCTTGCAGGCTGCATCACAGTTAGGTCACGAGAAGTTCACAGTATTCTCTATAGGCAAGGTGTGAGAATGCTTACACGTGGGAAAAATGAGTGTTTTCTCGAATCTTCTAGAATGATCAGGGGATCAAATTTTGCTCAATTTTTCAAAGTGCTCGGAATGTGACGAAAATAGTGCCATTGCGTCTGTCTCGTCTTCCGGATTCCGGTGGTATATTTACTTTTGCAAACGGAGTCCGTATGGAGGAGATATCGCGATCTGTCCGCCAAGCCAAACAGGCAAAAATTTGGGATGCTGACTGTACCTGTCCGTACAGTCCGTACGGCCACGTGGAGGACCGTACCATCATGATGACATGGCAGGTGAGTGACATGGCACATTTTCATTGGATGGTTGTCGATGAATATAGGGTTGACACGTGTCCGGTTTGAGGCGAATAATAAAGAGACACGTGGCCCACTCCATGGGTGCCACGTGTCCCCCTTTTGTTTTGGTTATATGTAAAAGTTTATGGGAGTCCGCGGGTTTCGACCCCCAGACCTCCCCCATTGTAAAGCCTTGACACCTATCCGCTAACCATTAAAGCCGCCACATGAACCTTGTTAGTGGTGTGGGTTTAATTTTATTTAACATTGTTTAATGTGTAAAAAGGAGGGGGGTCGGGGCTTAGCCCCGACCCATAGTTTATTAAATGTAACCGTTGTATATTAAAATGTGCGCACGATTTTATAATCGTATAACATATATATGCTATGGTTTGTATATTGTTTAACCATGCGCGCGGATTTATAACAAACCAAAGTTTCAAACCAAATATTTGTATACACGTGGGGTTTGAAACCACGACCCGCGTGTTAACTGTTGGCACGGGTATACAACGGAAAATACATGGTTATAGAAGCTTAACCACTTTTTCGCCGAGCCCAAGGTTGCATGGGTCATATGACCGAGTGCCGAGGTGGTTAGGGGCTGGAGGCCCCTTAACCATCCTACAGTTTGCACCGTTGGCGCGGTTGCACCCGGTGCCAAGTTTTTATGCTTAAATGAGCGTGTGTGCCAGGTTTGAAGCACAAGGGTGCGATTTGTAGAACCAGAGACAGCAAAGTTGAAGAGGGAGATTTCAAGAAGGCTATCTTCTTCATTTTTTGACCGTTTCAGGTGCCGAAAGAGCCCAGACAGGGGTTTTGGGACGCTGCGGAGCCATTGGAGCAGTCGGTTTGTCATTTTGAGCATTGTAAGGCATGTTTTTGAGCACTTTGAGAAATTTAATAATAATGATCCATTGGAAGCTAGACCAGGAGATGTAGCCCGGAGTTGGGTGAACTCCTTTATCAAGTTGTTGTGTTTATGTCTGATGTTCAATGTTTTTATGCTGCTGTCTATGTGTATTTCTACATAAGTAATCCTTATTATGTGTTACAAATTGATCTGGTTGTTTTGAAACACATAACATTTCACGTGCAATAATTATTCAAGTTTTTCAAGTCTTCTTCATTTTTCGATCAAGTTGGTATCAGAGCAGTGGTTTTGAAGACTTGATTGTTTGCAAGTTTTGTTTCTGATGCTCACAAGGTTGAAACTCACAAGAGGAGAAGGTCAACTTGTGGAGCCAAGTTCTTATCCGACGAGGAGGAAGCAGTTTCGTTCACCACAAGTTGCCGAGAGACATTCACCAAGCATGGCACATGTAGAAGATCACGAACGTGTTCCAGATGAAGAAGCAAACTTCAGGCAGACTCTCATACAATTGAGAGATATGATGAAAGTCATACTGGAATGAACCGTGATGTTGCAGGGTGAAGTCTCTAACCCTTCAATGCATAAGGGAGGCGGTGGTGACAAGACTCCAGGCAGAAATGGAGGGAATGGTGCTTCTCCACCACCATCTCCTCTTCCATCATCATAATCATCTTCTTCTTCTTCTTCTTCAAGTTCGAAACATCTTCCCAAAGGGCATGGTAAAACTCCTTCGCAAATTCCTTCATTAAAGATTGATATAAAATTTGAGTTGCCACTTTATAATGGAGAAGTTAACGCTGAAAAGTTAGATAACTGGGTTCGTCAAATTGAAGTCTATTCTAGAATACAAAAGATTCAAGATGATGAAACTAAAATTCAGTTATCTTCATTAAGA
>ML783250.1:207219-287788 GCA_009831015.1 Picea engelmannii | reverse complement strand
GGTAACAATGCTTTTCATTTAGATTTGCCTCCATATATGCAGATGTATGCAGTTGTTAATGTTGAGAATTTGAAGTTGTATGAGCCTCCGTTGATCGATGATCAAGGAGAGCATGTTCATATTCCTTCCATAGATGATTTTTCTCCAGAGTATCTAACATAACTGCAGGAAGACACCATACTTGACAGGAGGATGCGAACTTCGAAGCAAGGAAATGTGGAGTATTTGCGAGTTGGTCTTAAAGGGACGAATCCAAGCAAGGCCAAGTGGATTGAGGTTGGAAGGGTGAGGGAACTATACCCTCATCTTCACATAGACTGAGATAGTCTTTTGGAGGTCCAAAAGCTTCCCAATGGGGAGGTGTGATCAGGGGATCAAATTTTGCTCAATTTTCAAAGTGCTCGGAATGTGACGAAAACAATTCCATTGTGTCTGTCTCATCTTCCTGATTCCGGCGGTATATTTACTTTCATAAACAGAGTCCGTATGGAGGAGATATCGCAATCTATCCACCAAGCCAAACAGGCAACAATTTGGGATGCTGACTGTACCTATCCGTACAGTTCGTACGGCCATGTGGAGGGTCGTACCATCATGATGACGTGGTAGGTGAGTGCCATGGCACATTTTCATTGGATGGTTGTCGGCGAATACAGGGTTGACACGTGTCCGGTTTGAGGTGAATAATAAAGAGACACGTGGCCCACTCCATGGGTGCCACGTGTCCCCCTTTTTTTTTGGTTATATGTAAAAGTTTATGGGAGTCCGCGGGGTTCGACCCCCAGACCTCCCCCATTGTAAAGCCTTTACACCTATCCGCTAACCATTAAAGCCGCCACATGAACCTTGTTAGTGGTGTGGGTTTAATTTTATTTAACATTGTTTAATGTGTAAAAAGGAGGGGGGTCGGGTCGGGGCTTAGCCCCGACCCATAGTTTATTAAATGTAATTGTTGTATATTAAAATGTGCATGCAATTTTATAATCGTATAACATATATATGCTATGGTTTGTATATTGTTTAACCATGCGCACGGATTTATAACAAACCAAAGTTTCAAACCAAATATTTGTATACGCGTGGGGTTTGAAACCACGACCCGCGTGTTAACTGTTGGCGCAGGTATACAACGGAAAATACACGGTTATAGAAGCTTAACCAATTTTTTTCCAAGCCCAAGGTTGCATGGGTCATATGACCGAGTGCCGAGGCGGTTAGGGGATGGAGGCGCCTTAACCGTCCTACGGTTTGCACCGTTGGCGCGGTTGCGCCCGGTGCCAAGTTTTTACGCTTAAATGAATGTGTGTGCCAGGTTTGAAGCACAAGGGTGCGATTTGTAGAACCAGAGACAACAAAGTTGAAGAGGGAGATTTCAAGAAGGCTATCTTCTTCATTTTTCGACCGTTTCAGGTGCCGAAAGAGCCCAGACAGGGGTTTTGGGACGCTGCGGAGCCATTGGAGAAGTCGGTTTGTCATTTTGAGCATTGTAAGGCATGTTTTTGAGCACTTTGAGAAATTTAATAATAATGATCCATTGGAAGCTGGACCAGGAGATGTAGCCTGGAGTGGGGTGAACTCCTTTATCAAGTTGTTGTGTTTATGTCTGATGTTCAATGTTTTTATGCTGCTATCTATGTGTATTTCTACATAAGTAATCCTTATTATGTGTTGCAAATTGATCCGGTTGATTTAAAACACATAACATTTCACGTGCAATAATTATTCAAGTTTTTCAAGTCTTCTTCATTTTTAGATCATAGAAGGAGAAACTTCCATGGTGAGGTGGCATCTGAATGGTTTGGATCTTACTCTCTTTCATGATTTAGTGGGATCATCCTAACCTCCTCACCTTATCTTCTTCATCTTATAAAAGGAGAGGAGCTCTCATGGAGAAGGGCTAAGTTCTTTTTGGCTTGGGATTGTTAGCTTGGTTAGAGTGGGTTTGAGATTTGCTTTGTCAAGATAGATTGTGAGTAGCTATTAGATCCATGGTCTCAAAATCCTTGGAGCAAGAAGCATGTGGGGAATGAAGGATAGTTGGAAGGGACCTTACGACATCAAGGCCATGGATGTAATCTCTCTTTCACATTTAATATGATACAGTAATATGATTCTTTCCTATAAATCTTGTTGTGTTTTATTGTATGATTCCTTGATCACATACATAGGTTTATATTGAGTTTATGCTATTACTATCAATTGGGTTGGTTGTGTTCTTTTGCAGGTTCATCATTGTATGAGCATTGGAACAGAGCTAGGATGGTGATGGCAAGAGGAAGTGACATTTAAATGGCATGTCACCTATCCCTCTTTAGTTAGTAAATTAAATATCTAAAACTTAAGTAAAGTGTCATGTTCTTGTGTGTTTTGTTCTAGATCTAGGTGGATCTAGGGAGATTTGTTAGTGTCTGTACCTACCGATTTATCCGATAACAAAATTGGTGACTCCACTGGGGAATGGATTGTTTCCTATTTATTCTAGCTTCCCTTGCTTTGATTGCTTGTTTTCTGGTCTCTGAGTCTGTGGGAGATCCATCCAAACTCTCTGGATCTGAAAGTTAACTCAATTTTTTTGTCCTTTTTCCAATTTTTTCTTGATTACAAACCTTTTCGCATTGTACCTCTTTGTGGCCTGCAGAAATCATTGATGTTCACACCCTACTGTTCAGTTCAGTGCAACCTTCTCTCACCCTACCTATATCTAGACTGTAAGAATCCCTAATTCTCACACTGTACCCCACTACTAGGCTGCAAACTCATTTGTAAAAGTTTTGGATTAGGTCTTCCTGTCTTTTTGATGCCCAATTTTTCTTTGATCAGCTGGATTGAACTTTTGGAGCCTATATTGATTTGTTTACAGTCTACCTGACATTCTTTGAGTTTCTTTTAGCCATCTTTTCTTTGTTTGGTTTTGAAGGATTAGTCTCTTGCTTTGAGTATCTTTCAATTACAAAGTGTGTGTTTTCTTTAGAATTGTTTAGGGAAAGATCAGATTTCTTTTGAATAGTTCGCTTTAAAAGAAAACTTTTAGTTTGGGTTTCTTTGTTTTAACAAAGTTCATTATTGTTTTTAGTGAAATTTTTGAAACAAAAATATTTAATTTCTAGATTTATATTCGATTGGGGGCTTCCTTGCATTTGAAGTAGCAAAATTGAATGATTCATGGCATTTTTTTTGGTCTTAAATTCCAAAAATGTTTCCCCCTCATGGTCAGGGGGCGCGCATGAATCATGCATTGGTGTACAGTTTTTTCTGCTCATTTCTTGAGAATATTGATGTTGATGAGTTTTAAGATTTTGGGACATTGTGCATCTAGGAATGATAAATGTTTTCTCCTTCTCGTAGCATAGATTTCATCGAAATGAAAAGATTGCATCTTCATCTCTTTGCATAACTTTCAAGTCGGTCGAAACACCATATTGTCCACACCATTTTCCTTTTGAGTAACAACATTCATAAAATAAGGTTCATATAAAAATTGATTAGACATTTTTATCTTTTTTGGTAGCAAAACTACATTAGATTAGTCGTAGGGATTTGGAATAGGTGTGAAAGATGACTTTCCAAAGCTGGAAACAAACATAGTATCTTGTGATAGGGAGGGTTAAATCGACTTAATACATTTTGTCCTAGGAAGCCCTTCTCACACAAGGGTTAATCATGAGGTTGCATTAACACTGGCAGAGTTACCCTGCTTATTTGGTCTTGGTGTAGAGATTATGTGTATTATGGGGGTCGCTTGAGAGGTATACCCACAATGATGAGTGGAAGTCTTTCAATTTCATTTTAGGCTAGATACCCTGCCCTTGCATGTGCATCGGATTGTCAATTGTTTCCGCAGGCATCGTTGTAGTGATTGGTAACCCTAGTGGCCTATATATTTAGGGTCTTTACACAAGGTGACTATGGAGGGGCAAGTCTTCATGGTACCTGGAATTGACGTTGGCCAAACTCACTCGGGCTCCTTGGAGGGTATACCCACAATTATGTGTGGGAGCTTGCACCAAGGTGTAAGTCCTTTAAGTAGGTCGTCAACGTAACTTTTCCACCCACTCTATCTCAACCCCTTCTTACTTTGTTCCCACGACATTGGATTTCATCACCAACTAGTGCGTTCATTGTGAGAAGGTTTTGTTTGCTTGCTTGCTTACTAGACTTTTAGCATGTGTTGTTTATTCTCCCTAGAGGACTCTAGATTGGATATCTATTTAATGGTGTCAGTTCCTGAAATGACCAATGAAAGAACCCCTGCTCCAGGGGAACCTTATGTTTTTCCTTCTTATGGAAACATTGGTCCTTCTCACATTGCTACTTTGAGCCTTCCAGGTCTCACTATTGGATTACTGGTATGGTTGTTTTCCACTCAGGTAACCCCAAATGCAGTTAGGGCTTCAGTCACAAGAACTTCCCCCCAAGAGAATCAACCTCATGTTGATCCTTCACCTTCTTCACCAGTATGGTCTTCTTCGCCTTCTTCGCTTGCAAGGTCGCCTTTCATTTCATGTTCTTCATCGAGTGAAAGTTCTAAAGCTAGTAACCTGGTGGATAAGAAGAAGAAGAAAAGAAAGATTAAGAAGAAGAAATATAAGCGAGAGTCAAAACCTCGAACCACTGTCAAACATGTTGGAAAACAACCAGTTACTGTTATTCGTGTTGGGAGTGTTGATGATGTCAAGATCACCCAAACAACTCGTAAGCCCAGGTACCCTTGTAGGCTTTGTAAGGGTAGCCATATTCTTAAGGATTTCCTTGGTCTATCCAAGGTTATAGAAGTATGGTCTACACACCCTGACCAACCCATGTCGTCAGCCTCTGAACAACATGCTGATGACCTCCCGTCAACTATTCATGATACCGTTGGGAAGAATAAAAGTAGAGTCAAGTTCCCGTGTATGTTATGCAAAGGGAGTCATCTAACTCACCTTTTCCCTCATATGGACAAAGCCTCGAAATTCCTGGAAGACATCACTGTTTCACAACCTCAAATTCGATTTGCTTATCACAAGCTTTCTCTCAACCCACCTATAGTTGATGAAATGATCAATTTGGTTCCCCCGTCGATCAATCTGATTGATCATGTCGTCAATATGGTCATGTCTTTAATTGCACCAGTTGACAAAGTGATTGATCTGATACCATCCTTGGTTAATCCCACTCTCCCCTCAGAGAGTGAAACTAAAGCAGTCGATTCGATCCCATCCTCAGTCGATCCCACTCTCCCATTAGAGAGTATCACCCAAGTGGTTGATCCATTTCCATCTGTCAACGCCATTCTCTCCTTGGATAATGAAACTCAAGTGGTCGATCTGATCTCTCCAACAATCGATCCTACTCTCCTGCTAGAGAGTAAACCCGATACTGCCCATGTTTTTCTCGTTGATATAGAATCTCTCGTGCCGAGGGGTATTCCTCCTTCTCTCGTAGGACCCCCTCCAAGTAATGATGCCATCCGTTTTGATTGGGGTGTGCTAATTGGACCTCGTCTTCCCTCTTACATTCCTTTCTAGATTACAGTACAAGTTTGTGGTCGGGATGTTCCTCAAACATTGATATATGAAGGTTCATCTGTTAGTATTTTGTCCTCTATTGCTTGGAAATCTTTGGGTTATCCTCCACTTGCGTTGGTTACACAGAATCTGTTATCTTTTAACAGAAGAACCAAACAACCTTTAGGGACCCTTCTGCAGTTTCCTGTAACTTTGGGAGGGAAAACTATCTTTATTGATGTCATGATAGTCCAAGATCCCTTGGATTTCTCTTTACTCCTTGGGAAGGATTATGTCTATGCTATGAAAGTTATTGTGTCCACTCTTTTTTGTGTGATATCTTTCCCTCATGATGGAAGAATTGTGACTATTGATCAACTTTCCTTCATTGTTCTTAACTAGATTTCCTCCCTAAATCGTTCTTATACGCAGACAATATCTCCCCCACCACATGTTAATTATGTGGCATTGTCGCCCATGGCTTCAACTTTTGACGACTTAGATCTAGTAGTTCACATAGTTATCTCTTCAATAGGGTTGTTAGAGCCTGATCTCTTTACTCCTGTTGCAACCCTTGACATGGTGTCCTTCCAGAGTGTGTTTCTTCCTTCCAGTGAAGACCTCTTGGAATCCATGACCGAGTTTTGTCCCTTGACATGGTGTCATTCCTGAGAATTGTCCTCTTGGAATCCATGATCAAGAAGAGAGGTTTCGAGGATAGTTTTTGCGTCTCTGAGGCAACCACATTAAAAAATGAAACAAAGGTCTTTGAGCATGGTTTTTTTATTTCAATCTCGTTAAAAAATGAAACCACTTACGAGGATAGTTTTTGCATCTCTATGGAAACCTTGTTAAAAAATGAAACAAAGGTTATGAGCATAGTTCTTGTTTCTGTGTCAAGCTCGTTAAAAAATGAAATAGTTTTCCCCCTCTCTATTTGAGTCAAGTCCTTCATCTAGTATTTGAAGCTTCATTCCATTCTCCTTTGTAGATTGGATGAAACAAAGCTTGGGGGGAATTTGCCTACTTTCAACCTCTAGACTTCATGCTAAATTAGATTTGCTAGCTTCTTAAGTTGGGGGATAAGTACCAACCATCTCTGTGTTATGCGTTGGGAAGTCACAAGCATAGTTTTCTATGGTTCAAGCTTGTGTAAAAATGAAACCACTTACCTCAAGCATAGTTTCCTCTGGTTCAAGCTTGCATAAAAATAAAACCAGGTTCGAGCATAGTTTTGTTTTGTTTTAAAGCTTGCATAAAAATGAAAACAATCCTAAGCTTAGTCTTTTCTCTTTCTCATGGTCGTAAATACATGAGAATAAGTTACCGAGCTTAGTCTTTGTTCTTTCTCGTGCTCGTAAATCAATGAGAATGCAACTGAGTATACTTTTATCACTTTTTCAGACTCGTAAAGGTTATAAGAAAAAGGAACCCATTGGAGTTCCCTTTAAGCTCTTTTCAGACACTTTAAACATGAAAAGATTGCCGAGCGACCTTGCTCTCTTCAAGCTCATTAAATTATTTGAAGAAAACATTTGTTGAGCGATAGTTTATCTCTTTTTCGGTCTCATCAGACTACTTTACGAAAAAGGAACTGAGAGAGTTATCTTTAAGTGTTTTTTAGACTCTCTAAACATGAAAAACCCCTAAGTTTTCTTTCTTTGGACTCATAAAACAAACATTGAAAGGCCCATATGGTACCGAACCACTCCTTCCAAGGGTTCGTTAAACATACTCCAAGGGACTCGTCCAAAGGATGAGCTTAAATTGACAAGAATATGTTATCCTCCTCAAGCTTGCATAAAAATAAAGAGGTACTTACCAGAAATGGTGGGGAAAAAATTGTGAAAGAAATGTGTCTAAACCTGTATTCCATGGAAGAGTCGCTTTTGAACATGACACCCTTTCACTCACCTTGTGTCTAGGTTGGAAAATCCGCTTGTCTCTTGATCATACTCCTTATAAGATTACAAATTGGTATGTGATCCCTATTGTTGAGTCAGTTTTTCCAAGACATTTATCATGTCGTCAATATGTTCAAAGAGAATTTCAACCCTGAAAGCCTTATATTGTGTCGGCCATCCCCGAGTCAGTCCTGAATCACTTGTTACTCTGATCCACTTCAAATCTTGTTACCTGTTTCATGTCATTGATGTGGGATATATTAATGCCCTCTTGTGATGAGTCTTTTCCTGTTGACTTCAACTCATTATCCAGAAATTAGACTTAGAAACTAATTGGTACCTTGGAACTTGCATGCCTCAATGGCATTTTTCCTCGCTTTTGACAGTGGGTTTTCATTATTGACCCCTGATCGGGAGATTTCGCCAAGTGTTTGACTTCTGCTCATTAAGTCACATTCATTGGATTGTACCAGAGTACCTCGGGAGTCATTGACATTAATGGTGATTTCCCTCGCACTTGTTAATGGTATACACTAATGACCGGTAATCAAGTGCTTTCTACCATGTTCGACTTCAACACATGTATTCGCGTGGTTAGATTCATACTATAGAGTGGTGGAGATGAAGACCCTGGATATTTTCTGACAGATCTAGGTTGCGTTGGAGTATATTCAGTGTATTGTTGCATAGATCCACATTGTATGTCTGGTGGCTATGTTCAAATTTGAGTCTTTAACACATAGATCCACAATGTATTTTTGGTGGCTATGTTCATATTTGGGTCATATCGGCATGGATCGACAGTGTATGTTTGGTGGCGATGACCTATCTTATTGACATGGATCTTTGCATGTATACATTTATGCTCTGAGCCATTTGTATTTTGAGTATGGGAATGCCTACCTCAGTGATGATATATTATTATACATCATTTCCTTGTTTGTTGGCAGGTTTCCGGCCGACAGTTCCTTGTTCCCTACACACACTCGACAAAGTATTTCAGCTATCACTCTGTTCTAACTTCATACTTTGGGGGGCTCTCTGTTACACATTATTTCCATCATCCCTATGAACATTAATGATGTAAACCTATATGTTTCCTTTAGAGGGGACAGTGGCCTGAGTTCCTGAAGAAAGAAGAGAGAAGAACTTTTCCTGAGAAAAGAAGTTGCATTTTCCTTTGTAAAAACCCTATTAAAGAGGATGTTCACAAGCTGCATTATAGCTAGGGTGTGAGAATGCCTGATTCTTGTAGGATGCATCATAGCTAGGTCATAAGGAGTTCACAGTCTTCTCTATAGGCAAGGTGCGAGAATGCTTACACGTGGGAAAAACGAGCATTTTCTCAAATCTTGTAGAAGGAGAAACTTCCATGGTGAGGTGGCATATGAATGGTTTGAATCTTACTCGATTTCATCATTTAGTGGGATCATCCTAACCTTCTCACCTTATCCTCTTCAGTTTATAAAAGGAGAGGAGCTCTCATGGAGAAGGGATAAGTTGTTTTTGGCTTGGGATTGTTAGCTTGGTTAGAGTGGATTCGAGATTTTCTTTGTCAAGATAGATTGTGAGTAGATATTAGATCCATGGTCTCAAAATACTTGGAGCAAGAAGCATGTGGGAAATGAAGGACAGTTGGAAGGGACCTTATGACATCAAGGCCATGGTTGTAATCTCTCTTTCACATTTAATATGATATAGTAATATGATTCTTTCCTATAAATCTTGTTGTGTTTTATTGTATGATTCCTTGATCACATACATAGGTTTATATTGAGTTTATGCTATTACTATCAATTGTGTTGGTTGTGTTCTTTTGCAGGCTCATCATTGTATGAGCATTGGAACAGAGCTAGGATGGCGATGGAGAGAGGAAGCGACGTTTAAACAGTATGTCACCTATCTCTCTTTAGTTAGTAAATTCAATATCTAAAACTTAAGGAAAGAGTCATGTCCTAGTGTGTTTTTTTCTAGATCTAGGTGGATCTAGGGAGATCTGTTAGTGTCCACACCTACCGATTTATCTAATAACAATGGTAACTATGTTTTGTTCTCGATGCTTAAACCTAATGTGTTGGTTTCTTTCCATGTATTGTGCTTGATATGATTATATTATGTGCTTTGCTATGATATACTTAGATAGATCCACTTTGATTTGTGCTTCTTAGATGTGTGGGTATATATTTGACATATATAAAAGTGTTTAGTGCTAGACCTACTTTGTTGTTGCTAAGTACTAACTTAACCTAGATCTAAGTGAATGTTGTGGTGGTCTGTGCCATCCGTAGAGTTCCATGAGGGTTAAATACTGATGAATTATATATGTTAAAGTCCTTTCTAAGAGTAAGAATCACATATCTGTGTCCCAGCTAAGGTTGCAGACACCTGAGTCTTGCAAAGACCCCTGCCTCTACCTCGGGTGAGACTTCATCTGCTTCGGAAGTGTTGTTGAAAGGGCCGGTAGTTAGGGTTTTGTTGGTGTGTTATTGAAGCGTTGAACCCTGCTTCTGCCTCTATGCCAACAAATGGTTCTGTTGCCAGGACCTGAAACTATTATTGTTGGGAACTGAGGAAGAGGAAACTTTGTGCAAAAGAAACCTTTGTGCGTAGATCTGTTTCCCTAGTGCACATAATTTTACTCAACCTGTGAAGCTTTGTGCCAGGAATAAGTTCATATTTGAAGAAAGGAAGATCAAATACAAAGAAAAGAAGTGAGATCTGAACGCTCTATTCTCTAAGAAAAGCAAAAGTGGAAATTTCTGAAAGAAAGAAGTCATATCTGCAGAAAAGAGGTAAGATATGTAAGCTTTGTGCTCTAATAAAGGTAAGAATATTCAAAAGTCCTTAGATATGGAAGCTTTGTGCTCTGTAGAAGTAAGATAAGTGATTTTTTTTTTTGTTTCTAGAGCATGGATCTAGGTATGTTTGATAGATTTTGTCCTAGATTAAAAACTAGGGCATTAATAGATGAAAGAAAGTTTGATATGAATAGATCTCATAAGTATAATGATAAATATGTTATACCTATGCATAGAAAGAATCTCTGGACTAACAAGTGGATGCAGGATCCTAGAAAGAA
The DNA here is from genome assembly GCA_009831015.1 of Picea engelmannii. Classification (NCBI taxonomy): domain Eukaryota; kingdom Viridiplantae; phylum Streptophyta; class Pinopsida; order Pinales; family Pinaceae; genus Picea; species Picea engelmannii. Next base: position 277,319 of record ML783250.1, on the reverse strand, counting down.
TTTTTTGCAGGCTAGCCATTATGATCCTAGCACGCATTACAAGAAGAGTTGGGGATCATTGAAGAGGAAGAGAGGATTAACTCTTTGTTACAGTTGCATAAGACTAGGACATATTTCTAAGGAATGCCATGGGATAAAACCTAGTTGTCTCTATTGCAAATCTTTGGACCACGACATATTGGATTTCCCTAGAATGATCGCTAAGTTGAAAAGGTTGAATCTGAATCAAGAAGACTAGAAGGCAGATCCAGAAAAGGAAGAAACCCATCAAGAATCAGAGAAAATATTAATATGGATAAAAGAAACCCTGAAGGAACATAAAGATGTCTTATTACCAGAGATCTTCAAAGAAAAGGAGCAAGTCGAAGAAAGAATAGGGGACTTCAACATTCACTGTATTCTTGACGAAGAAACACAAGTGAACATTATGCCAGAAATAACTTGGGAAGCTATTGGAACTTTTTCCATGATCCCTTTCCTAGGAGGGACAAGTTTATTCAGAGGAAAGATAGTAAACCTATGCGGAAGGCTCTCCCGGATACCTATGACTGTTAATGGAACTTTGACAATGGAATACTTTGAGATTATTAAATTTCTTGAAGATAGCGCCCTATTTGCCATGCTCATAGGAAAACCTTGGACTGATAGAGAACAAGGCAGACGAAAAGAGGAAGAAACATTTTTAGAGCAGAAGAAGCAAGAGTTAAAAGACTTTATGACCAAAAGGATCGCACACTTGATTGAAGAATAGAAGAGAAGATCACAGATATTTAAAACTAGAAACTCCGATGTCGAGGCTAAGAGAACACTAGAGGATCTACAGAAGATTGAGTTACCTATTTTTGATACAGAAGAAGTATTATCCAGGAACCCTATGAACGAATTTCAATAGCACGAAGTAACTAAGACCACAAAAGATAATCATCAGAATGGTAAAAGCATTACTGAGACGAAGCTCACTGGGAAGAAGGCTAGAAAGTTAAGAAAGAAAAGGGATAATACTGTAAGGTTACAAGAGGTTCTAGAGGATACTTCACAGAAAGAAAAATTGCAGAATTGGAGCTTCGCCGAGATATCAAAACAACAACATAGATTAATTCGCCATGAAGAAGCAATATAGTTGTTGGGGCCGATATATCCATTCAAATTCCACTCCGAACAGGCAGAAAAGAAATAAAGGTTCATCATCCAACCATTCGAACGCGCCATAAAGGGTCAAATAGGAGTTAATGAAGGATGATAATCGTTGCCAGTAAACCGTTGCTAAGTTTCCCTACTTAGTCCATCGCACCATGCACTGAGAATACTTTTTTCTAAGTGATAATTTGAGCACAAAACCTAAGATTAATTCAACCTGAGATCATTTCCTTGTTCCCATACTATTCACTATAGTCTCTGAATTCCATTCGCACCCAAGCTAGCTGACCCAAGCTTGTATGTCAGATGAGCTTAGCACTGTTGAGAAAGTAGTTGAAGAATTTTTAATTGAATTAATGACTGAGAGATTCATTTCAGAGCGAGGAGTGTCTAGAAGTGTACAGGCATCATCCTCGAGAGCATTGTCAGCTTCCCCCTCCATTGATCAAGCAGGACCATCCCGACCGCCCTCGGAAAAATGATCTAAGATCAGAAATGACTTCGCCACTGTGAAGATGATCCCAAGTATCTTTCCTAAGTATATCCCACCACTAAGTGGCACAGTGAGTTGATACAATGTACCTAGAGACTTCAACTATGATTTGGTCACTACGTAACTCCCGAAAGGGGTGCGCACAGTTTGTGCTGACCAGGATAAGCTCACAGCGCTGAAATTTAGTGATTTTAACCTTGGAGATGGCAAATTTTACAATATTCTATCCCTGCACAAGTAATTAACTATCACAAAATGGAGGAACCCAAAGATTGTCCCTCAACAATGGACCCATAACCTCGTGCAGTCAACCCTCCTTAATGTAATGAAGATTATGCATTTCGGGAGGCATCAGAAAGTGAATGCATACGTCATATTGTTGTTGTCATGCTACCATGGAGGATACTTATGGTTGGACCGTTGCATCACTGTGGATCCGATTCTGATCAATCGCATCATAGGGCTAAGCATGCAGGGCCCTGAACTGCACGAGTTTTACCCTGGAAAGACCACAGATCGCGCTCTCACCCAGTGAATAAAAGAAACATATGGAGATGTAGAGAAGGGCACATGAGGCTACAAAGTAGCCTCCATCGAGAATGCAATAGTGCGCCTCAGTTTCTAGATGATCGCAGGGAAGTTAGTTTGCAAGAACAGACCCACACATGTGACTAGATTTGTAGTTGACCTCACAGGGAAGTGCACGGAGGGAATACAAATGAAATGGGTGAAGTACCTTGTAAATAAGCTAGAGCTTGTCTGCAGAGAAGCGCAAGACCAAGGGTATGAGTTCCACTTTACTTGGTTTCTCATTCTCAGTGCTTTCATTGCCTGGGAGCTACCATAAGGTGCCACTTTTCCAGAGATTGAACCCTTCGAACAACTAGCCATGAAGTTCTGTACGCTATGGTACTCCATCAACATGAGCAAGCAGTGGCAGTCCAATGTCGTCTTCCATGCTTATTACAACCAATTGAAGAATGCAATCCAGTATACACCATGCCTCACACCAAACACACTTCATAGGTTTAGACTTTTGATCAAATTCAGCGCGGGCTTCCACTTCACCTATATCACAGTGTGCTGATGATCACAAACAACAACTCTAGTCATACTACAAGTTAACAAAAGAAGACTTGGAGTAGATTACCAAGGAATGGTCGGCGGACCTCCTTGTTCGAGCAGACCCCATAGAAATATCCAACGTGGAAAGCCCTGAAGCTACACTAGATACACCTGGACCGAGAAAGACTAACATGGATGATGAAGTTCAAGATATCCATAGAACATCCACAAAGACTACTTCAATCTCACCTACATAGGGAGGTGATGGTGAAGAACTAGGTGGCACAAAGGTTGAGCAAAACAAAGGCAGGGTTACTCCACCTATAGAGGAGGAGGATCCCTCTAAGAAAAGGAAGGTCACCCCACCAAAGCCCTCATCCCAAAAGAAAAATACGGTCACCCAGACTACATTTAAGACTACCCTCACACAGGATGACCTTGAATTCTTGATCGCTGCATTGAATGATGCCTCACTAGAGATTGCAGAAAGGAAAGAAGCGAAGCAGGAGGAGATATTTAGCCTACTCACTGGTGAACTTCAAGATGTGAAGTAGGCCCTCTAGTCCAACCGAGTCATTTCTACTATTCCCTTGATGATGGGAACAATAGGAACAGGCGATGAGCCAACCCAATTATGCCAGATCATCAAGAAAGTCAAAGCTCGCCTTTGACGAGCTCAAGAAGACACAGTGAAAGCCACCCAGGCTTTGGCACAAATACAGAGTGCACTTATAGTAAAATAGAGGAAGGTAGAACAAGAACATCTTTCCTTACAAGCAAAGTGGGAGGAGGAGAAAGAAGAGTTACTGTAGAGCAAGGACCAATTGATAGCAGAGAAACTTGATGTACAGGAATGAGTTCACAAAGCACTTCTCTTTGTGACAGTCATTTAAGTGAAAATTAAAGAATGTGTCCCACAATAGGTGGCACAACTTGAATAAGTAATACAACAAATTTAGCAGGGCATCGCATATCTGGAACTTTGTACTGTGCCCGAGACTCCCAAAGAAGTAAGAGATCTAAGAGAGGCAACTGCCCATAGCGCAGTTGACAGGTTAAAAGCCTTGGCTTTGGAATGTAAGAAGTTGAGTGCTAGAAGTGCCTAGACTTATGAACACCTCACAGAGAACCTCGAATTGCAAACATTAGAAGCACAGCTCCAGGAAGAAAAGAAGCATGCAAATACGCTACAGGCACAGCTGAAGGCCTTGACTCCAGTTGAAAGAATGAAGAGATTTCCAGAACAATGCACTGCCCAACAACAGGTACACATGTTTCAAAGTATAGTGATGGAATTATCTCAATGACTTCAACCACTCCAAGAGAATCATGCCAATTGTTCACTGAAGTTGAGAGCCAGGAAGATGAGCTTGAACAGGTTGTCATCATTGCAGAACAACGCGTGGAAGGACTAGTAAACAACACAGTAATCTAGGAGTTCATTGAGCAAGAGGTTGTCGCACTGCACCAGGTCGAAGTAGCTCAGGCCAAGCTCGAGACATTCAAAGCAGAGTTGATCAGACCAGAGTGACTCAGGATGAGTCATAGGTGAGTGTTGGGGGGCTTTTGGCCCTTGACGAAGTTTTGAGGAACACTTGGTCATATTTGACCATTTTTGGACTTCGACATCCTGTCAAAGATGGACCGCTAGGTGAAGCAGAGATCATGGGATCTCGTCCCACTTTTGGGGCCCTTTTAGGGTTTTGTCTTAATGTAATGGGAAAGGGATGTCAGCCATGGGTTTACCCATGTTTAGGACTATTTTGTAAAGTATAAATAAGTATCTAATCAATGTAAGAGAGGAGGAGAAGATAAGATAAGTGCTAGTAAAGTCTTTGTGTATATTGTGTGACCGACTTCCAAATCTGAGTGCATGGATTTTAAAAAGGCTCTGTGTTAGATCTACTCGGGGAAGGAGGATCTGGTGAGGTGCACAAAAATATCCTATCCTATGTAGAGTACAAGTGTGAGCTTTGTGCTGTAACCCGATTGACCAAAGCTAATAAAGAAGAAGAATACTTTGTGGACGTAGCCCCAGGGTGGGGGTGAACCACGGTAACTCTGTGTGTTGTACTCGGTGCTTTGACCTAATGTGTTGGTTTCTTTCCATGTGTTGTGCTTGATATTATTATGATGTGTTCTTTACTATGATATACTTAGATAGATCCACTTTTCTTTGTGCTTCTTTTATGTGCGGGTATAGATTTGACATATATAAAAGTGTTGAGAGCTAGACCTACTTTGCTATTGCTAAGTACTAACTTAACCTAGATCTAAGTGAATGTTGCGGTGCTCTGTTCCATCTGCGAAGTGCCATGAGGGTTAAATATTGATGAATGATCTATGCTAAAGTTCTTGATAAGAGTAAGAATCACAGATCTGTGTCCCAGCTAAGGTTGCAGACACCTGAGTCTTGCAACTACCCCTGCCTCTACCTCAGGTGAGACTTCATCTTCTTCACAGGTGTTGCCATAAGGGTCATTTGTTAGGGTTTTATTGGTGCATTGTTGAAGCGTTGAACCCTGGGTCTACCTCTGTGCCAACAGGGCTTCATGTGGAATCAATAGGACTCAAAAAATGGTTGTGAAAACTTCTTGAATAACGTAGGTCCAACTCCTTCCTAACAAGATATTGTAGTCAAGAGATGCATCGACCACTTCAACCTCGACGCACATGGTTTTCCCCCCTAACTGCATGGGGAAATAATGGATGATTCCATATTATAGAAATGAATGACCATCAAAAGCGGTAAGAAGAGTAGGTGACAGAGACAAAACGGGTTGGCCAAGGGATTTCCAACGCGTATGTCGAGGCACCCTCATCAACCAACATGCAGAAAATATTCCAGGTAAAAGTTTTTGTTGGGTAAGCCACTACTATCTAAAACACTACATGCTAAGGAAGATAAGGTTTTAACTCAGTTGTATCAAGCATGATCGTTATTGGTTTACAAGTATTAGTAGATCCTATGGAAGCTGACAGAGCCTATCTCTAGGAAGTTCAGCTCTGGAGGACTTCCAAATCAGACATTGCACAAGGGGTTTGTGACAAATCCTCCACCACAGAGTAGTTCTTGGTAGCCCTTGCATTTGGGTTGTGGGAAGCTTTCTTGAACACACCTTTGGGGATGCGTGTCATTGTTTCTCCCAATGTCTTCTCTATATAGAGAGGCAGAGGTGGGTTTTCAGCTTCTTTACTCTTCTCAGAGGTGTTGGGTATTATGTAGTCACATGTCCTAGTCATTATGTCAATGCTACCTTTCATCATGTACACATTCCTAGATGAACGATTACTCACAAATAGAGGGGGTCCCTAACTTCCCCCTTCCACGCCCGAAGAGGCTTGAGTTAGATTTTTCCCATGTGGAAATGGTTTTGTTAACACGAAAAGTGACTGGTGTGCCAATAACTTTTGGGCCACCACAAGACGAGGGCACTGGTCATTCGGATGGTCTTCCTTACAGAGATTACATGGATACTTTGACTTCTTTTTTTCAGTGTTTCCCCTGCAAGCACTATCGGTAGGTTTCTTATCCCCATTACCCTTATTTCGTTGTTTCTTTCCTCCAGGCAGCTGGGTGGCCTTTGGTTTTGTCGATTGCACACTGTGTACATCCGGATTTTGGGTAGGGGGAAGAATTGAACCAGTGGTCTGGTTGGCCACTGTCTGCTGTATCGAAAATTGTTGTAATTTATTTGACAACTGATTAGCAAGATTCATTTGTGTTGATCCAACGATACCATTGGCATGTGGTCCAAACCTCTGTCTGTTCTTGTTAAGTATCAACCTTGGTGAATCTAGAAAAACTTTGTAAAGTAAACCAAACTGAGAGTAAATCAGTCCTAGTTGTTGGGATCTTATTATCGCATCTTCCTATGAAAACACCCCCAATGTTGCGATGTATTTAGACAACTCGGATACCAAAGACTTAAGGAACCACTCAAGAAAGAATGTTGGTGGGACTGGCACTTTTATAAAACTGTTCTGGCATATCCATTCTCGTATGTCATCGAAGATATGGTGCTCTTTTGTTTTCTCAAAGTTGGCCAGCAATTCGGTGTCGGCGTTGTATCTCATAGGTAATTGGAAATGCTTTAAGAAATCCATTGCCAATTCATTGAAGGAAGAGTATCTTGAGCAATCAAGCTTGATGTACCATTTTTCAACACTCCCGATGAGAGTGTGTTGAAACAAATGCAACTGAACGGAGTCGTCTCTCAATGAGTTGGATGAGCACCATACATGGAAGGTAGTCACATGATCGCCTGTATCTTCATTAGGCTTGGCCTCAAACTTTGGAATTTCCAAAGGAAACTTGGTCGACATAGGGTCCAACGTGGATCATGAAAAATAGGGTTGTTTAATAACCTTGTCAAGTCTGGAAAGTGTAGAGTTTCTAGGAACAGTAATGTGGGTTATTGATTATAAAGAGGGAAAAAGGAGCCTGGAGTTTGGCTAGCACCAGGTTGCCAGGAAAAGTTAGGTTGTTGGTTAGGGTACTGGTAAAAACCATGGCCGTGACCAGTGTATGGATTCTACACTTGCTGAGATTTCATCGATTGACTACCATAGTAGGACGTAAAGGGTTGGGCTTGCATCACATTCCGAGGATTTTGGGAGTGGTCTCCCCCTGCCGATCTGACGGGAATAGGTGTTGAGCCTTGCTCAGGGTTCCATTGGCTATGGAAGGGGTTTCCCTCAATCGACATCCCTGACGAGGGAAGTGATCCCTGCCACAGATTCCAAGGTCCTTGTGAGGAAGGAATTCCTAAGTTTTCCCCCTATGCAGGAATAGTACCCTGTACAGAATTTTGTTTTCCATAATCAAGGTTTCCCCCGACAGAGATGGCAGTTGATGAGAAAGAGTTGTTACCAAACACGTTGAACAAAGAGAACGGTGTCGAACCTACCAACATTATAGAAGAAGGAATTCCTTGACTACCTACTCCAAATGAAGTATGGTTTATGTTCAGCCCAGCGAAGTGTTGGTGAGCATCATCGAGTGAAGGGGATGAAGGAGGTATATAACCCCCTCCATAAGGGAAAGTGTTATAGAGATTTGAAGTTCCCCCCATGGATCCTTGCAGAGGAACGTTGGAGATCCCTTCCCCAAGACCTAAAGTTTGTAGAGGGGAGTAGAAAAGTACATTTCTTGTACCGAAGCCAGGAATCCCATATGAGAATGGAGGCTCTATCGCACTCTGGGTTAACAGAGAAGTGATCGCCACCATAGACAAAATCAGACCATTGCTCGAGGTAGAGGAAGTCGAGACCATAGTGGTCCGGACCAGTGACAGTTGGTTAGGAGGCAAAACACCCCCTGTAGTGACAACCATAGAGGAAATATGAGTATTCCCTGAAGAAGTAGTAATATTTGTTTCCATCGCTACTTGTGACACTACCTGACGCTCGTAAGGTCGAACCTATACGACGATAGATCAGTGATTGGAGGGTTATACAGACCAAGAGATTCCACTCCAAGGTAAGAAAGGATTGGTTCCTCCAGAATCAAGTTTTCTCCTCTTGGAGAGAAGTCAGGCACAATTTCCTATAACTTGGTCGCATCAAAAGATCCTTGTTGGTCTAGTTTTTGTCTTAGCGGTGGCAGGGGGGATCGAGATCAAACGACGATAGGCCCAAAAGCCTTTGCAACCGGTGAAGCTCCTGATCCTCCACTCTGTGAGAATATCAATGACACACTATGGATTTCTATAATCATTTTTAAAACCAACACACACTAGAAAAAACTCCTATGAGATAGGACAAGCAGATCACTAGGTAGTTGGAAGAACAGTTACACCAACCAACACTAGAACAACTCACCGATGCAAGTGAAACTCGAATACGGAAGCACCCTCTGGGTATACTCTATAAAGTGTGTCCCGATGTCTACCCTAGGTACCATGGTATACCCCCACAGTCACCTGTGTAAGTCATTAAGATAAAGGTAACTAGGTTTCCAGCGCGGGAACAGTCACTAGGTGGGTATAGTCGACAGTCGGGTGGAATGCAATGACCAAGGTATAAAGCTCGAAACCTACCAAGGGTATCAAAAGAAAGTGTTCTGGAATATGACTGAGGACCTCGAACATATTAGAGACCCACGAAGCTCTGTGGAAAATGCGATCAATAGAATTCAAATATAAGCCCTCTATATGTGTTCCCCACTACACTTTGTCTAGCTTTGGAGGGGTTATCTCCACTACCTTTCCTTATGTGACCTCATGTTTAGCCCTTGTGTTAGAGGGGAGTCCCAGATAAATTTCACGATTACTGGAATTTCAAGCACTCCCTAGCATAGACTCTTATGTTTGGTTTTGTAGCCTTGAAGAGTTTCCTCTCCAATCCTAAATCAAGGCTCTAGCCTAGACTAAATTGATGGACCCTACAAACACAAAGTCTTATAATTTTTAATTAAGTGTTAATTTTAGTGGCTATCTTAAGTAAAAAAGAATGGAAATGAAACTAGTGATGTTTTTTAAGAGACAAAATAGAAGAGCATAAGATGATACTGGAAACAAAAGTACTTCTTTCTTCACAAATAATTATTTTCCAATTAAACTCTTTAAAAAAAAATTGTAACTACTTTTCTCAGATCTTTGAAAATAAAAACCCAAAACAATATTTCCCCTCAACTACGAGTTACTTATTTTCCTAAGCATTCAAATAAAGAACTTAATAAAACTTTATTTTTCCTTGGTAAATGAAACAACTAACCTAAACTAGTCTACCAAACAAACAAATGAAGGATTTTTTTTTATTGTTTTATGCTTCAAAACAAGAAATTTGAAAATGAATTATTTTCTTTTCTTATAAAGAAAAAAAGGATAAAATAACGACAAGATAGGACCAAGAAATTAATTTAGTCCCAAACATATATCGCAGCGATTCATTGACAATACCAAACAGGTAGATCAAAGAAGACTCACAAACTTGTCTAAAAATCCTATCAAAGAAAACACAAGAAATATTTTGATGAAAAGAAAGATATGCTGAAGTCAAACCTAAGCAACAGACTGTTGTAACAAAGACTAGGACTAGATCAAGAAAACCCCTTATAAGTATGACTTCTGACATGGAAGATGATGCAGGAGCATCGTAAGAAACCAAGCAAGCAAGCAACGTAAAAGGCAGAAGACAGCTGGAAAAGCACCAACGCACGTTTCTGAAATGTTTTGAAAAATTAATGAAGCAGATATTAATGTGATAGTTGGGGAAGCATACTTACATTTATATCTTAGATGTTGTAAACAGATCTTGAACACTGCTCTCATCTATAGAATGTAAATACATTTATACATAATTAATGAAAGTAGGTAGATTTGAATTCATAGATTAGACAGTTTAGAGAATAGGAGGGAAAATGAATATAGACACCCTCACCCTTGTATCATTGTAACTATAGATGATTATTCAAAGTTCCTAAGAAGTAGAGCTGTAGCAGAGAGCTGTAGAGAAGAACCCATGTATAGGAGCACTTGAGTTAATATATAAAGCTTTGACTCAATATTCATGGTGTTATGATGCTTACTGTTTACATTTGTTGAATGGTATGTTTACAGTTGTTTTATTCTCTTTGTTTATGCATTTGTTTCAATGTTGGGTTAAATGTGTGATTCCATGTTAAGTGTATGAAGTCTAATAGAAGAGAAGAATGAGTTTCAATTGTTTCTCATCCTGAGAGTTCCTGCAAGGAGTGCAGTGAAACGTCTGCAAGGTGTGCGTTGAGAAGAGTCTAAGTTTTATCTCGGAAAGCTCAGGAGAGATATTGTTGTTCTCATACCAGCAGAAGTGCAGGTGAAGCACAGAGCCATGCAAAGTGTGCATAGGCTAGTTGAAGCCTTAGAAGTTATCAACTAAGGTGAAGGTGGAAGGACTGTTGTTGCAAAGAGTGCACAAAGTCGAGGACTCAAATAACCAGAGGTTATTTGAAAGATTTTCGCAAGGAGTGCGAGAAGGATCTATCTTGGAGACTTATGTTCACAAGTGAAAGCTCAGGAGGGTTAGTAACTTTGAAGAGTTAAAAGGAAGATGGGGACCTAAATCATCACAAAAAAGTTAAGTTCAGTGGAAGGATGCCAATTCAGTTTGGCCAGAGATTCTTGAGGAGTGAATCAGACGGTCAGAATTCTCCGTGGAGAACTCACGAAGTCGCGAGGACCGTAGGATCTAGTGAAGATGGAAGGTGGTTAGGAGGTTGGTGAACCCATCACTTTGGTTTCAAGAATCAACGTGGACCGTTTATTTTGGTCAGTTGAGCTATTAGATCATTTCATAATTTTGGGTTTCATAAGGTTGAAGTGTAGACCAAAACCTTTGGTCATTCACATTCCCAAACCACGAAAGGGATTATCGCGTGTGAAGCTGAACGAGTGAGTTTCGACACTTCGGGAATTCGGGGTTCAGTATTTCGGGAGTCCTGACGACAAGGAGCCAAGACATAGTGGAGTGAAAATCCAGAAGTTGCGAAACGCGACAGGACTTTGGTGTGGAATTTCAAGATTTTGGCACTTCGGGTGTTGGGAAGCAAAGGGGGCAACGATTTTTGGAATCGAGAGTTCAAACTTCCCATTCGTGAAATCCTGAAGAGAGGAAGGAGAAAACTCCCAAAAAGGTCACAGAAGAATAGCTTTGAGCCCCAATCGGGTTTCAAGGTTCCAGGAGTTAAGAGATAGAGTTGCATGTCAACGCAACTCCTGAAATCATGAAGAGTGAAAATTCTAAAGCAGGGTCCCAAGCACCAGTCAGAGGATATGTGTGATGAAAGCTGAAAGAGGTGGTCGATTTTCAGCAAAAGTCCTGAAAGACCATTGATCTCTCCAAAAAGGGAAAGTTTGGGAAACTGAGAAATCATAAGGGAAGAGGAACTAGTGTTGGTCGATCACTCAAGTCCGGAAAAGACAAAATAAGTGGCAACAAGAGGCGTGTGTTCAACGCATCGAAGGATTCAACCCTAATTGAAATTTTGGGTTTTGGAGGTTTAAGATACAAGGGGATCGACAACATAATTCTCAAGATCACGAAATCTGAAATCTCGAAAGGGAAAAAGCCCTAATCACATTTGTTGGTCGGTTGTGGAGTTAACGTCGGTGTTTGATCACGTAGGCATAACTCAGAAGGACCTATGGAATACATTTGTTTGTGTGCGTGAAGTATTTCCTGTGAGGAAATCAAAGAGTCAATCAGACTGAGGGGAAGATTTAGAACGAACCTGCATAGATCTTGGCCCGAGGGTCGGGGGTCTACATTAGTTGTGGTATCAGAGCTGCAGAACAAGTTATTTTCTTTCTATAGTAGAGAAAAGAGGAACATTTTATAGCCATGTTGCCGAGAAGAAGAGACAGGCCAATGCCAATGCCTGATCTAGCAATGGAAAGAGAAATGTGCGAGTTATGTGTCAGGCTTGATGCCATGGAGACAGCACAGAGGCACACAATCGACGTTGGGGATATAAAGAAAGCTAAAAGCGAGAGTGAAGCTCGAAAAGAAGAAGAATAAGAAGTTGCAGTTGAAGATGTTGTAGATGAACACCTATTCAAGGTTGTTTCAAGGATAGGTGCCAAAGCGAAAATGGACATTCCAGTGTATGAGGGAAACTTGGATGTTGAAGAGCCTCTAGACTAGATTAGAGCTATGGATAAATACTTGGACTATGAGGATGTCCAGGAATACAAGAAGGTCAAACATGAAATTACTAGACTTAAAGGGCATGAAACACTATGGTGGGATGAACTACAGGCTGACAGACGCTGGAAAGGCAAGCAAAAAATATAAAGGTGTGATAGAATGGTTGCAAAGATGAAAGCCAAATTTATACCCAAGGATTATCAAATCACCCTGTTTCGGAGGATGTAGAATTTGAGATAGAAGATGATGTCAGTGAAAGAGTACACTGAAGAATTCTACAAGAAAAACATCAGAGCAGGTCATCGAGAAAGCGATGATGAAAAAGTTGTCAGGTACATGAATGGTCTACGATATGACATTCAAGATGAGATGAGCATGATGACCATTCAGACTGTAGAATATTCTTATCAGATGGCCTTGAAATATGAAGAGAAGTTGAGTTGGAAGCAAGGTCAAAGAGGCCAAGGTAGAAGTCAAGACAGAGGCAAAACAATTGCCCAGGACAGAACTCAGAAACCTAAAGAAGAGAGAAAAAAACCTCAAACTCAACCTGAGAGGGGAGGAATATCACAAGGAAGGTAGTATGCTGATAGAAATACTTTTCCTTGAGCCAGAGGAAGAGGAAGAGGCAAAGGAGGTGAAGTGAAATGCTTTGTTTGTGGAAAAATTGGACATAAATCCTATGAGTGTCCAGATAAGAAGAAATATGGTGGTGAAACTCACATTGCCAAAGCTCAAGGATGGAATGTTGAGGTAGAAGACATTGAGGTTGAAAGATCTTTGATGATGAGGAAAGTTCTCTTGAATCCAGAGAAGGAGGCAGAGAACACAGCCCAAAGAAACAGTCTGTTTCAGACTCCTTGCAAAACTAAGGATAGGGTATGCAAGGTCATAGTGGACAGTGGTAGCACATACAATCTCGTATCTACAGAGATGGTAGAAAAACTGGAGCTAGAAATTGTTGTACATCCAAGCCCATACAGAGTTTCGTGGCTACAAAAAGGACATCAAGTAAATGTCACTAAACAATGTTTAGTTGATTTTAAAATAGGAGGATATAAGGATGAAATATTATGTGATGTCATTCCCATGGATGTTTGCCATCTATTGCTGGGTAGACCATGGAAATATGACAGAAACGTGGTTCATGATGGGAGAAGGAACACATACACCCTGGAGAAGAATGGGAGGATGCACATGTTGCTGCCGATTAAAAACCAAGAGGGGAAAAAAGAGGTGAGCAACATTGTACTTCTCATGAGTGGGAAGGAACTTCTTGATGAGGTTAAGAAGAAGGAAGACACACAATTTATTGTGGTTAGGAAGCCTAAAATTGTTTTGACTAGTACAAGGATAAATGATTTACCAGAAGAAATCCAGGAGTTGCTGGGAGAGTTTTTTGATATAGTAGTGGACGAACTAACTTGTTCGGTGCCACCTATCAGGAGTATAATCCATCATATCGACGTTATACCTAGAGCCAGTTTTCCAAACAAAGCCGCGTACAGATTGACGTCGCAGGAAAATGAAGAAGTTAAGAGACAGGTCCAGGACTTAATGGACAAATCATTGATTCGAGAAATCTTGAGTCCATGCGTTGTTCCAACAGTGCTTAGCCCAAAGAAATATGGAGGCTAGAGAATGTGTATAGACTCAAGGGTGATGAATAAGATTACCATCAAATACAAATTTCCATTGCCAAGGATGGACGACTTGATGGATTGCTTGAGTGGAGCAAGATTTTTTTCAAAGATTGATTTGAAAAGAGGATATCATCAAATTCAGATGAGAGGGGGAGATGAATGGAAGACAACATTCAAGATGAATGAGGGGCTGTATGAATGGCTTGTCATGCCATTTGTCTTAACAAATGCACCCATTACTTTCATGAGATTGATGAACGAAGTCATGAAGGATTTCATTGGGAAATTCGTCATTGTATATCTTGATGATATATTAATTTTTAGCAGGATAGAAGCAAAGCACTTAAAGCATTTCGTTGTACTGATGAGGAGATTACAGCAAGAGAAATTGTTGATTAATATAAAGAAATCATCATTTGTGAGGACATAACTCATTTATTTGGGTTTTGTTATCTCTACAAATGAATTAAAAATGGATCCGGAAAAGATAAAGGCGATTAAGAATTGGCCATCGCCGAAGAGTATATTTGAAGTACGAAGCTTCCATGGTTTGGATAGATTCTATAGGAAATTCATCTGAAACTTTAGTGGAATTAGCACACCAATGATGGATACGGTGAAAAAAGACATAAATCTTTTCACTGGACAGAAGAAGAAAAGAAGAGCTTCAATCTACTGAAGAAGAGGATCACTGAGCAACCAATTCTGGTTTTATCGGATTTCAGCAAGACATTCCAGGTTAGGTGTGACACGAGTGGATTTGCAATTGGAGCGGTCTTGAGCCAAGACAATAGGCTGATCACATACTTCAGTGAAAAACTGAATGAAGCAAAGATTAAGTACTCAACATATGACAAATAATTTTATGCAATCATACAAGCACTGAAGAAATGGAGACACTATTTGGTTCCCAAGGAGTTTGTTTTGTACAGTGATAATCACACTTTGCAATTCATGACTCAACAAGAGAAGTTGAACCAAAAACATGCTAAATGGGTTGAATTCATACAAAATTTTACTTTTGTGACTAAGCATATTTCTAGAACTGCTAACAAAGTTGTTGATGCTTTGAGCAAGAAATGTTTTCTTATGCAGGAATTCATAGTCAAGACTTTGGGTTTTGATAACCTCAAAGAAATGTACAGGGATGATCCAGATTTCAAGGAGGTATATGAGGCATCTGAGAATCCAATTCTCAGAGATAGAAGCCAATGGAATGAATACATGATCCAAGATGGATTATTGTTCAGGGGAAATCAGCTATGTATTCCAAAATTCTCCATGAGGGAGAATCTACTGAAGGAAAAACATAGTGGAGGATTGGCCAGACATTTCGGTCATGACAAGACGTTCTCAAAGTTGAATGGCTCATATTTTTGGCCAGGGATGAGGACGCATGTCAAGAAATTCATGGATAGATACAAAATTTGTCAAAACACGAAAGGAAAAAGATAGAACACAGGGTTATATCAACCATTACCCATACCAGAAAGGTCGTGGGACACAATGAGCATGGATTTCATATTGGGACTGCCAAGGACACAAGGAGGCTATGATTCAATCTTTTTGGTAGTCAACAGATTTTCAAAAATGGCACATTTCATACCATGCCAGAAAACCAGGGACGCAACTCATGTTGTGAACCTATTTTTCAAGGAAGTCGTCAGACTTCACGACTTGCCAAGGAGTATCGTTTCCGATCGAGATACCAAGTTCGTAGGAAATTTCTTGAGGACCTTATGGAAAAAGTTGGGGACAATTTTGTCTTTTAGTTCGACATATCATCCTCAGATGGATGGACAAACAAAAGTTGTGAACAGGAGCTTGGGAGATTTGTTAAGAATCTTAGTGACTGAACACCACAGTCAGTGGGATCACATTCTGCCATAGGCAGAATTCGCTTATAATGATTTTCTTAATAAAAGCATAGGGCAGAGTCCATTCCAAATTGTATATGGAATGCAGCCAAGGGGATTTTCTGAATTGAAAGATTCAAAACAAAATGAATTCAAGAGTGCTAGTGCAGAGGACTTTGCAGAAGGAATGAAGGAGCTTCACAGCTGAATTAAGGAGAGATTGCAGAGTTCAAGTCAAGAATACAAGCGGAGAGCAGATCAACACAGGCGAAAACTTCAAACTGAATTTGGTGATCTGATTCTTGCGCATCTGAGGAAGGAAAGGTTCCCAAGGGGAACGTATAATAAGTTGAAGATGAAAAATATTGGACCGTGCAAGGTCATAAGGAAATTTGGGGCAAAAGCATATGAGATTGAATTACCCGATGGGGTTAGAATTTCACCGATATTCAATGTCGCGGATTTGTACCCTTACAAAGCTGAAGAAGAAAGAGCAAAAGATGAGAAGAAAGAAGTTTAATGGACCAAACAAATGCCTATAGCTGAAAATCCATAGATGGAAAGCATAATTGACAAAAGGATTAGAAAAAAGACCAGGAGAAAAGAGTATTTTGAATACTTGATCAAATGGAAGGGACATCCAGCTGAAGATGCTAGTTGGGAGGATGAAGCAATAATTCATAAGTATGGATAGACCGTGCAAAATCTCATGAACATGAGTTCATGAAAATTTTCAAGCAAGGGATTATGATGCGGGAGCATCATAAGCAACCATCCAAGCAAGCAATGTAAAAGGCGGAAGAAAACTGGAAAAGCACCAATGCACGTTTTTGAAATGTTTTGAAAAATTAATGAAGCGGATATTAATGTGATAGCTGGGGAAGCATACTTACATTTATATCTTAGATGTTGTAAATAGATCTTGAGTACTTCTCTCATCTATAGAATTTAAAGGCATTTATATGTAATTAATGAAAGTAGGTAGATTTGAATTCATAGGTTAGACAGTTTAGAGAGTAGGAGGGAAAATGAATATAGACACCCTCACCCTTGTACCATTGTAACGATAGATGATTATTCAGAGTTCCTAAGCAGTAGAGTTGTAGAGAAGAACCCATGTACATGAGAACTTGAGTTAATATATAAATATTTGACTTAATATTCATGGTGTTATGATTCTTACTGTTTACATTTGCTGAATGGTATGTTTACAATTGTTGTATTCTCTCTATTTATGAATTTGTTTCAATGCTGGGTTAAATGTGTGATTTCATGTTAAGTGTATGAAGTCTGATAGAGGAGAAGAATGAGCTTCAATTTTTTCTCATCCTGAGAGTTCTTGCAAGGATTGTAGTGAAACATCCGCAAGGTGTGCACTGACAAGAGTCTGAGTTTTATCTCAGAAAGCTTAGGAGAGATACCATTGTTCTCATACAAGCAACAGTCGAGGTGAAGCAGATATCTGTGCAAGATGTGTGCAGGATAGTTGAAGCCTTAAAAGTTATCAACTAAGGTGAAGGTGGAAGGACTGTGGTTGCAAAGAGTGCACAGAGTCGAGGACTCAAATAACTAGAGGTTATTTGAAAGATTTCCGCAAGGAGTGTGAGCAGGATCTCTCTTGGAGACTTAAGTTCACAAGTGAAAGCCCAGGAGGGTTAGTACCTTTGAAAAGTTCAAAGGAAGATGGGTAGTGAAATCATCCCATAGAAGTTAAGTTCAATGGAAGGGCGCCAAGTCAATTTGGCAAGAGATTCTTGAGGAGTGAATCAGATGGTCAGAATTCTCCATGGAGAACTCGCGAAGTCGCGAGGACCGTAGGATCCAGTGAAGCTGCAAGGTGGTTAGGAGTTGGGTGAAGCCATCACTTTGGTTTCAAGAATCAACATGGACCGTTTATTGTGGTCAGTTGAGCCATTAGATCATTTCAGAATTTTGGGTTTCATAAGGTTGAAGTGCATACCAAAACCTTTGGTCATTCACATTCCCAAACCGTGAAAGGGATTATCGCGTGTGAAGTTGAATGAGTGAGTTTTGGAACTTTAGGAATTCGGGGTTCGGTATTTTGGGAGTCCTGACGACAAGGAGCCGGGACATAGTGGAGTAAAAATCCT
The DNA here is from genome assembly GCA_009831015.1 of Picea engelmannii. NCBI lineage: Eukaryota > Viridiplantae > Streptophyta > Pinopsida > Pinales > Pinaceae > Picea > Picea engelmannii. The sequence goes on along the minus strand of ML783250.1, from coordinate 259,387 downwards.
GAAGCTGTGAAACGTGACAGGACTTTGGCATGGAATTTCAGGATTTTGACACTTCAAGTGTCAGGAAGAAGAGGGGGCAACGATTTTTGGAATCGATAGTTCAAACTTCCATCTTGCAAAATCCCAAAGAGCGGAAGGAGAAAACTCTTGAAAAGGTCGCAGAAGAATAGCTTTGAGCCCCAGTCGGGTTTCAAGGTTCCAAGAGTCAAGAGACAGAGTTGCATGTCAATGCAACTACCAAAATCACGAAGAGAGAAAAGCTGAAAGCAGGGTCCCAAGAACCAGTCGAAGGATACCTGTGACAGAAGATGAAAGAGTTTGTCGAGTTTCGGCAAAAGTCCCAAAAGACCATCGATCTCTCTAACAAGGGAAAATTTGGGAAACCGAGAAATCATATGGGAAGAGGAACAAGTGTTGGTCGATCACTCAAGTCCTGAAAAGTTGAAATAAGTGGCAACAAGAGGCATGTGTTCGACGCATCGAAGGAGTCAGCCCTTGTTGATGTTTCGGGGCTCGACAAAATAATTCTCGAGATCGCAAAATCTAAAATCCCGAAAGGGGAAAATCCCTGATCACATTTGTAGGTCGGTTGTGGAGTTAACGTCGGTGTTTGATCACGTAGGCATAACTTAGAAGGACCTGTGGAATACACCTGTTTGTTTTCTTGAAGTATTTCTTGTGAGGAAATCAAAGAGTCAATCAGAATCAGGGGAAGATTTAGAACGATCCTACGTAGATCTTGGCCCGAGGGTCGGGGGTCTGCGTCAGAAGAGGATGACTGACTCTCCTTAAAAACAATTTCTCAACAGGAATGCTACTGAAACTTCAAAAACCAATGTATGTATGAGGTTTGTCCAAGGGCAGGCCACATATGCACACGTGTAGGCCCATTGTAGGTCGTGTACACCTCTGTAACTCCTCAAAAAAATGAAAAAAAAAATAGTCCAGCACAGGCAAGGAGTAGAAATATGGAATACCAGCATCCCTTAAAGACATAGAAGATTACATAAACTCATAAAATAGTAAAGAAATTGATTCAAAAGAACTCAAAAAGAAATATCCCCAAAGACCCTAGAGGCTTCCCCAATACGATCGTCGATTCTGCTATAGAGGGAAAATGCCTCTACGGACTACACCAAGGGTCTAAAGCATAGGAAGATTAAATCGTCTAAAGTCTCCTAGTTTTAATCACTATCCAAACACTACCCCACAATCATACATAAAAGACAAGAGAGAGGGATCTGGTAGGCCTACCTTAAACTCTGCGTCCGGTGTCGATCCCTTTGCGCTTGGTTGTTTCCTGACTGCAAATCTCCTCCCAAGTCTGACCTGCATTCATCAAAAGACAAACAATAAACTACAATCATGCATTATACATATGGATTAGTGGGTTAGACATCAGAAAAAAGGAAATGTAAACAAATCATTCAATTTTAAGATGTCGTTTGGCGGGACGGAAAAAGTACTTATTTATATTAATCGCACAAAAGGTCACTTACAACATGAGATCGACATTGCTCCCTGAACTTAGTCATGGGCTCCTCTTCACAATGCACCAACAACTCAACTCACAATATGATTTTCGAATATTGGGGCAAAGGGGGAATAAGGAAATGGGTATGCTCTCGTGCTTCTTTTTGCAATGGGACCCTAACCCCTTCTTTTATAGGCCAAAAGTGAAAGTAACGGTTGGGGTGACTATCTATGGGAATTCAAACGGTTATGTAATGGCCCGAAAACCAATATCCTATGCAAATTTCCACATTTCACGATATTTTGTGAGTGTACGCAGGTTGTAGTGGCTCAACAAGCGTGTGTACATGGGCAATAATGGTGAAGGGCGCGTAACCTTTCAAAATGATGGCTTTTAGAAGAGTTGTTCAATAATCGCTTGGTAAATATAGGAAGTTAGATGGCCTGATGCCAGGTATGCATGTCAGGTGCAATTTAGGGTTATAACTGACACCCTGAATGTAGGGAATAAAGGCGTTTATGTTGGAGGTTTGATGATTCTAGACACAAGTTCTATTATCCTTCCTACCCATTTCCTTTTTGATGTCTCTATCTCTATACCCAATGTTCTTAAAGACCCTAGTTAAGTGGTCTATTTCGTCCTTTAGATGTTCTTTGTCAAAAATTCTTGTTTCCCTTATCGCGATGGTGTTGAGAACTCCCATCTTCTAAGAGGGATGGTGGTGGGAATCAACATGAAGGTGGTTTTCTGTGTGAGTTTTCTTCATGAAGACCTTGTGTCCTAGTGTACAATTTTGTTTTCTAGTCATAAGAACATCTAGGAAGGGTATGTTGTTGTTTTCTTCTAGTTCCATGGTGAATTTTATGTTATCCAAAATACCATTGAGGTGCTCAAAGAATCTATCTAGTTCTTCTTTGCCATGAGGCCATTTGACGTTGGTATCATCAACATACCTTTTCCATCTAGATGGTTTAAAGGGATATGTTTCAAGGGAAATTTTCTTGAGCTTCTCCATGTAGAGGTTGGCTACGATTGGGGATAAAAGGGATCCCATGGCTACTTCGCTTGTTTGTTAGAAAAACTCTCCTTGGAAACTGAAGAAGGTTGATTTTAGACAAACTTATGCTAGTTTGGATTTTTGAGGGTCTGCAACCTCATTTATAACTTAAATGGCCTCATTTAATGGGATCTTTGTAAAAAGTGAAACCACATCAAAGCTGATGAGGATATCCTTTGATTCAATTTTATCCTCTTTTATGAGTTCCACGGAGTCTCTTGAATCTTTTATGTATGAGTTTGTCCTTCTAACCAAAGGTCCTAGGATCCTTGCTATGTACCTAGCTAGTTCATAGGTTGGGGAACCGGTCGTGTTGACAATTGGTCTCAGAGGAACTCCTTCCTTGTGGATTTTAGGGAGTCCATATATTTTCTAGGAGTGATTAGGCAACTTGGAGTTAGTCATTTCTTCATTCTTTCATCTAGGTTAGAATATTTTATGGATTTCTTGACTTCCTTGATGAACTTGGATATTGGGTTGTTGTTTAACTTTTTATAGCTTCCATTTGTGGTGAGATGCTCTATCATTTTGGTGTTGTAATCTATTTTGCTAATGACTACTGTATATCCACCCTTATCAGCTTTCAGAATCGCAATGTTTTCATTGTTTCTGAGGTTCTTGATGGCTTTGTTCTCCTTTTTGTTGATGTTACTTTTCAGTGGTTTATCTTTCTTGAGGACTAGGGCACAGTCTTGCCTGATAGTGTCCTTGTCTTCTTCACTGAGGCTTTTGATGTTGTCTTCTTCACTACAAATTATGTTTTCTATGGGCACAATTATCGGAGCAATGGAAAAACCCAATCCTTTTTTCAAGATATTTACTTCTTTGTTTTCTAGATCATGGCCAGATATGTTAATTACTTTTTTGTTTGTTGTAGCATCCTCTATGTTTGTTGCATCCTTTTTTCTTTGAGTTTCTTCATCTTTTTTGCTTGGCGTTCAATTGCCTTACGTCCCTCTCCTTCTTATTTTAGTGCAGTGCTGGAATCTAACACTGTCCAGAGGTCTTGTCTTATGTCACGCGCGAGCTGAATTTGTAGTCCAAAGGAATTTTTTGATAGATAGTCTATTGTTGTGTGCGTTCTTCTGATTTCTCCCTAGACTAGGGCATGACTCAATTGTTCGAAGGCTCTATAATTCCATATACTACACAATTGGTGATTAATGACGGTGAATTTTTGGGTAATATTATTGTCCCTGCATTGTTTGAGAAAGTCGAGATCAACAACTCGTCTAATGATTTTATCTGTAGATTTTCCATTAAACGAAAATTGTTCCAAGTTTCCCTTTTGTACAAGGAAGATATCACTGTTTTCATATTTCTGTGGTGAGGAGTTTCTAAGTTGTTTGTTGGATAATCCATAGTTGGTGTCATTTTTGTCATCGATGTTTCAAATCCGAATCAGGATTCATCATCAGGACTAATCATCCATTGATAGCTTGTTGGTGTTGGTCAATTAATAGCTAAGAAGAGGGACATTTTAAGATTATACCTAGGGAGATGACAACTTCAGATACTAGAGGTACATAATATCCCTCCTCCTATAAGAACATGATCTAGAGAAGTTCATTGAATAAGAGTTTTCATAACCAGAGGGAGATGAGGCTAAAGCAAAGCATAATAAGTATATGGTCAAAGAAAAGAGGATTATTGCAGAATCCATTAAGGACCATATTATTCATCACATATATTCATTATCCACTCCAAGAGAGATGATGGTTTCCTTAAACCATTTTTTTGAAGGAAACAACATCAACCAAAGAATGACCTTGAGAAACTACTTAAAGAGCGTAACAATGAAGCATTCAAAAACCATCCACTCTTACTTCTCAAGAGTGAACCAAATCAAGGAGCCAATAGAAGCCATTGGTGATACAGTGAATGGATAAGAAAGGGTGATGATCACCTTGAATGGCCTCCCAAGGTCATGGTAAGCATTTGTTCAAGGGATATGCTCAATAAGGAAGTTACTCAAGTTCAATAGGCTATGGTAAGATTGCAACAAAGAAGAAGAAAGGATGGAAGAAAGAGAAGAGAAGATGATAGATGATGATCAAGCCCTATCCTCCCACACTAGGAAAGGAAAGAGAAAGAAACAAACCTCCTCACCCAAGAATTTTCAAAAGGGCTGAATAACCCAAATATCAGATGTTCTTATTGTCAGAAAATGGGACACATTGCTAATAATTGTTCCCTCATTCAGAGACCAAGGGAAAAGAAACGAGGTAAAAAGAATCATGTTCATACAGCTAAATATGATGAGCCACCCAAGAAGGTTGCAAAGGAAGATGAACCAAGTGATGAGGAGTATGTTCTTATCTCATCTCTTACAAGAACTGTCACTCATGGATGTGACATTTGGTTTGTAGACAGTGGTGCTTATAAGCGCATGACATGTTATAAATAATCCTAGTGTAACATTTCTCATAAGGATTCACTGCAAAAGGTGAAATTGGGATATGAGTATCAGTATCCGATCAAATGAGTAGGAGAAGACTCCTACAAGTTAGACTTAGGAAAGCCAATGAATATGAAGGAAGTTCTTTATGTTCCTAGATTGAAGAAGAACCTTCTATGAATTTCAAAATTGGATGAGAAGGGTTACAAAATTACATTTTTTGATAGAAACGTTCTTATGTGGCCTAGAGGGAATACTTTTGATGATTCTTTGGTGATTGAATTTCAAGAGGGAGGACTCTAAAAATTGAAAGGGTGATCATATTTATCATTAATTCACGACACTGTGAATCCCGGTGAATTATGGCATAGGAGATTTGATCACCTACATTACAATTCCCTACAGAGTGTGAGAAAGATGGTGACAGGACTACCAAATATCCAAGTAAAACTAGATGGTGTGTGCAAAGGTTGCACATAGGGAAAGAACATGAAGTGCTCCTTTCCCAGTAGTGATTTCAGATCCAAAAGAGTATTGGATATCGTGCACTCGGATGTATGTGGACCAATGTTAGAAAATTCACTAAGAAGGTATGTACATATTATGTGTTTTTTATTGATGACTACTCACATAAAACTTGGATGTATCTGTTGAATGAAAAGAATGAAGTGTTTAGAAAATTCAAATAATTTAAGGCACTGGTAGAAAACCTGACAGAGCGAAATATAAAGACCTTGTGATCAAATAATGGAGGATAATTCACTTCATAGGAATTCCAAGAATATTGCAAGAAATATGGTATTAAGAGGGATATTTCTATTCCCTACAATCCTTAGTAGAATGGAGTAGAAGAAAGGATGAATCAGATGATCATGGAAACAATGAAGTCTATGATCCATGATCAAGACATACCTATGCATCTATGGGAATAAGCATCAAGTATTTTAGTGTACGTGCATAAATGTTTTTCCCACAAAGTACTTGAAAACAAGACACTAGAGGAGATGTTTTCAGGAAATAAGTTGGAAGTCATCCATCTAAGTATATTTGGCTACCATGTATGTGTGCATGTCCCCAAGGAAAACACAACAAAATTAGATCCATCAGGAAATAATGGAATATTTTTTGGTTAAAGTGACACATTGAAGGCATACAAGGTATATATTCTCAGTCACCAGAACGTTGATATTAGCCAAGATGCCACATTCGATGAGAGTGAAACTCTCAAAAAATCAAACAAGACTATGAAAAAGAGGTTCATGAGGAGGAGAATGAAGTTACTAGAGTTCCAAGCATGGAATAAGTTGAACCAGAGGAAGTCATTCATGAGGATAATGACATAAAAAAACCTCAAAGAACAGAAGACATGCCTTCTCGCAAGAGAAGACCAACTTAGGAACAGGAACTCATCATAGATGAAGAAAGATATGGTGCCCCAAAAAATTATCTCAGGTAAAGTAAGAAGCTAAAACTGTATTCTAGCTATGTGGTATGTTTGTGTGATATCATGGATGTAGAACCGTCTAGTTATGAAGAGGCTACAAAAAGGAGGGTATGGAAGGATTCCATGTGGGAGGAATATCAGTCCATAGTAAAGAATGATGTCTAGGATGTGGTCCCTAGACAAAAGGAGAAATTAGTAGTAAGTTCAAAATGTATCTACAAGATGCTACATGCAACTGATGGAAGTATTGAAAAGTATAATGCTATATTTGTGGCTCGAGGATTCTCTTAGAAGAAGGGATTTGAATATGAGGAGACATTTTCTCCTGTGGCGAGATATACCTCAATCAGGAGACTACACATTCATTGGCCGCAATAATGAAATGGAAGGTGAATTAGATGGATGTGAAGACAACCTTATTGAATGATGAAATAAAAGAGGAAGTATATGTGGAGCAGCCACAACGGTCTAAGGTACATGACAGGGAGACACATGTGTGCAGATTGAAGAAGGATTTATATGGATTAAAGAAGGAACCCATAGCATGGTATGGAAATATAGACAATTTTCTTACGAGCTTAGGATTTACAAAGAGAAGTGAAAATCCTAATCTTCACTTTAATTTTGTGGATGATGGTTCGATAATACTACTGTTGTATGTGGATGACCTATTTCTAATAGGTGTGGAAAAGATAATATCAGAGTGTACGAGAAAATTGGTTTTTGAGTTTGAGATGAAAGATATTGGGATGATGCATTACTTTTTGGGTCTCGAGGTATGGTAGAGACAGGATGAGATATTTCTGAATCAAGGGAAGTATGTAGTGGAAATCCTGAAGAGGTTCAATATGTTGGATTGCAAGGAAATGGCTACACCTATGGTATCAAATCTGAAGTTGCTACAAGATACGACTTCAAAGATTGTGGATGCTAATTTATACAGGAATATGGTGGGTTCCTTATGTACTTGACGAGAACGAGACTGGATATATATATTTTTTGTGAACACCCTGAGCCAATATATGGAGAATCCCAAGAAGATTGATTTGGTCATAGAAAAACATGTGATGAGGTACCTTAAGGGTACAATGGATTATGGTATCAGGTATGTGACAGACCATGATTTTGGGTTATATGGATATTTGGATTTATATTGGGTCGGACGTATTCATGATCAGAAAGTACTTCGACATATTTCTTCAATCTAGGCTCTAGTATGGTTTCATGGAGCAGTAGGAAGCATTCATGTGTAGCGCTCAATATGACTGAGGATGAATATGTGGCAACATGTGCAACATGTTGAGAATTAGTGTGGATTCAAAATTTGTTGTCTAGGTTATTTGATATCAAACTAGAGGCGACCATCATTTGGTGTGACAACTAGAGTTTCATGAAGTTGTCAGAGAATCCAGTGTTCCATGACAGGTCAAAGCATATCGAGATCAAATATCACTATATGAGGTATATGGTGCATAGGGGAGCAGTGAGGCTCCAATGCATGACTACTGATGAGCAGGTTGTGGACGTGTTGACCAAGCCACTATCGAGGATGAAGTTTGAGCACTTCAAGGACAATCTTGGAGTGGTACCTATTCACAGGGAGTGATGAGGTATAGATTCTTTGCGGGGTAGTGGATGTCATGGGGACATGTTTTATCTATCTGAGAGCTACTTATAATCCTTGGATGCATTAGTTCTGAAGTCACAGGGGTGCACATGATGAGGTACAAATGCATTGTGGGGTAGTGGATGCCATGGTGACATATTAAATCTATTTGAGATATACCCACATGCCTTGGATGCATTTGATGTGAATTCATGTTGTACTATGGATATATGATGAATTATAGATTCATATGTTCAATAGTCAATGGTTATGATCTCATGTGGAAACAAACAATACCTTCCTAGTTAATAAGGAGTGTTGATATTTTGATGTAACTACAGAAGATATTATTTTGTATTTGTATTGGTCAAACCTTGAGAAGGTTAATGTAATCTTATTGTATAAATTGACTCAAAAGAAATTATTATTTTATTTTTATCCTTATTTTAAAAGTAAAAAAATCTCCTCTTAGGGTTGCGTCTTTTTGGGATTTAATTATGTGTATAAATAGAGTTCGAGTTTCTCTCATTTGTACACTCAAACAAATTGCCTTTTCTTGTGTATTTGGAGAATAGCAAGGAAGGTATAGCACAGGAGGTCTTGGTTTCTTGGTCTTTGGTATCTTTGGATTGGTCTATTTGTGGAGAGCTATAACATGACATTGTACTGGTTGAAGGAATCTATATTGAAGAATTGGTTGTTGGGTTTTCTCCCCCACGATGGTTTCCCAAGATATATCTTGTGTTTTGTGATTGTTTATCTTTCGGTGATCCTATTACATGAAATTTTTAATTAATATGAAAGAAGATAATTGTAACTTCTAAAACTCCAACAAACCATTCATTGATTCGAGATAAATCAAGGACTCTTTTTAAAGTTCACATTTCTTCAAAATTGTAATTAGTTGATTCATGTTCAATGTATCTAGTACCTATGTAACATTTGATATGTGTCCCTACAAGATACTTACAAATATTAGTATTTCATACAGATATAATATTACCAAAACATCAATAAATGGGCATAGAACATAATTCATTGAATGCATGAAAGTGCAAGTGCATTACATAAATTTATAGGAATGTCTAGAAATTCATGCAAACCTTGACTTTTATTGAATTTTGTGTTCAACACATCTTATGTATTTATCCTTACATGATGGAAACTTGATTTTAGGTCCATCTTTCTAAAGAACTTGGGTTGTTGCGACTTATCCAACAAGTCATCTTTCTATTCTTACAAATATTTTTTCTTGATGGTGACATTGTTCAAGGCATGTTAGTCAATTGATATTCTCTAGCTCCCACATTATTTTAGAACCATTATAATTGGTGAATCACAAGGTGACATGATGGTATTGATGATCCCTTCTCTCACAATTGTTTTGATTTTATCTTCCTTTCATCTACTTCTAGGGTGGATTGCCTACATATCCCAATGTTTGGAAACAAAGACTCTGGTGATAATTGAATCTTGTACTCAATATCTCTCTTGGGTGGTATCCCATGGAGTTCTTAGAACACTTCTTTATAGTATTTAATTATCTTTTGTATTTTCTAGTAGTTCTTATCATCACATACTTCCAATGATTCCTTCTGAATTAGAGTAAATTTCGGCATAAAATGGGCCTCATATGGAAAATATTAACATGGTAAAAGGATATGACACATCACACTAAACATATGCCATGCCACACCAAGTTAGAGGTGTTATGGTTAAGAGTAATTTACATTGTCTCATAATTATATTTAACAAGTAATTTGGGTTAATGATATTTAACAAGTAATTTGGATTAATATAAAGTTAAGAGATAAAACCTAAAAATAATAATAAAAGTTTGAGATTCTTGTGGATAAAATAAATGACATAGAACCAAAATATGCATATTTATACCATATTTTATTTAGAACAATTAACAATTGATTAAATATACTACTACATTTTTATATACTTAATCATAAATTTAAAATTCAAAATATAAAATTATACTTAAATAATAATAATAATAATATATATTCTTATAAATATTTTATATCATACATAATTCATTATTATATATAACATAATTGATTAATTATTATATATTATATTTCACATATAATACAAGTCTTAACTTGTTAGGTGTTATATATTATATAATATGAGTTACATCATATACGATATAACGTTTAAAGAGTTATAATGTATGATATATTGTTTTATATAATATACAATATAAGTCATTAGTTACAACTAACTAACTGGTTATATTATATATTATAATTCATTAGTTGTAACTAACAAATTCAATTGTATAATATTAATTATAATTAATGGGTTATATAATGTAATATAATATAATATATATAGTATTATATTTTTTTCTATAGGAAAAAACTAGTAATTTTTTGAAAAAAGAATTACATATGTAGATGCTCGCTCAAGATATTCCTGTAGAAAAAAAGTACTTTAAACTATTCAAGAGGGACCAACCACTAATAATTGATGGGAATGTCAACCGACATCTCTCAATTTTCAATTAAAGAATTATTTATGTGCAAACATATGCCCATAATCAGATCATACACATATATTCGAGAGACTAAGAAAGTCAAGGTCAGGTCTAAGTGTCAATAAAAACCAATATACAATGTAAAGTCAAAAGCATGTATCCTCAAGACTCTCTAAGAGTTAGGATGGAAATTTCCTTTAGCCAAGAAGTCACCAAGAGCTATGAATATATTCAAAAGCTCCTTCTAATCTTTTTTTAGAGACCTTCCATGTGCCATGTCTAGTGGTAGACTAACCTTTCATATTTTTTCTACTTCTTCATTTCAGTTCATGTACACATGGTTTAAAGTGATGTCTGCTAAAAAAGATGAGAATCATTTGACATCCTAAAATAAAGGTTGAAGAGTATAGTAGTGTAGTGTATTCGTTCCATTTAAGCATCGGATGGTTAGGAGAGATTCCCCATAAATATTTGTGTGGATAAACCATTTCCCTTTGCCAACATGAGAGTGAGTTTGAGGGCCATCAGTTCGCTAAAATTGTGTATGGATTGGTCGATAAAACCTATATATATATATATATATATATATATATATTATTCCTCTAAGAGGAATCTAATTCCCTTGGTTCGTCTCAGAGAAGGGATTGCTTATGTTTCCCCATCAAAAAATTCCCAAGAGTCGTCTTTTGAGATGTGCATCTTAAAAGAGGGGATAGAATAATGGGAGTTAAAATAATTGCTAAGATGGATAGAGAACAATTAAATGGAGAAGTATCCACTCTCTCAAAGAGAGATCGTTTCATGGCTAGCCAAATTCCCCATGTTGCAATCACAGGTAATGCTTTGAGAATATTTGTATGAGGTTTGTTCATCCAATCTTGGAGAGAAGCTTGAATTTTTTCCTCATCCAAAGAACAATGATTCCCTAGTGTCTCATGAATATCTCCCTAGACAACTATCATGAATGAGTAGTTGAGAAAAAAATGATAAATTGACTCATTACTCTTCGTGCAAACACTAAATCGACCTAGACTGATGGAGCTCCTTTTCTAAAGATTGTCCCAGGTACGAGATTTATTTAATAACAAAATCAACATAAAGAATTTTTATTTTGTTAGGAATTTTAATAATATTATATAGTATTATATCATATAAAAAAGTTGTTGTTACACATCAAAATTACTCACTCTGATAGTGTTGCAAGTGTCATCATTAGAGGTGTTGTAAGTGTCACATCTTGTCCACAAGTGTCGCATTTTGACTACAAGTGTTGCAAGTGTCAAAAAACATCATACTTCCATCTTGCCCATGTTGTGCCTATAACGACATCACAAAGACACTTAAGACACCTCAAAGACTAGTTTGGAAGAAGAGAAGTCACTTGACAGGGAGTACAAACCTTTTGACACTAAAATAACCACTAAAAAATGAATTTTGGAGAGGAGTGCTCCCCTACCCACTATCAGGGAGTGCTAGCACTCCCTGAGCTTATTTGGGGGAGTGTTTGAGCGCCCTATGAACCCTTTTGGGACCGCGCTACCCTTTTTTTAGCAAATTCTGGGTTTGTTGAGGCAAATTAGAGAAGAATCCATCAACTCCTGAAGGTAGTTGGATTTGAATAGATGGTCAAGGCATGATCTTAGGGAACATCCTCAACTGAAGGAGAGGAATCCTCAACTTATTCCAAAGATCTCTCAAGTGGTTGGACCTCTCCAAGGTTATATAAGGAGGCTTTCTCATGGTGAAAGGTACAGGAAAGACTAGAGATTGATACAAAACTTATGATCCTATAAGTGGTATTGACATGGAAAAGAATGGAGATGTGAAACTTATGATATCACGAGTGAGATTTCATCAAATCAATCAGTGTATATTACTTGAGCAAAGGGGTTGGACAAGGAGAACTGGAAGAAGTTGTCGCACCTTCATTCAAAGGATTCTAAGTACTTTTGCTTGTTCTCATTAATATAATCAATGCCTGGCCTATTTCTTTCAAACTTGTACTTGTTCCATATGTGTTTATCTATAGTAGATGGATCTATGATTGAGCTAATATCAGTAGAGTAGGAATTCCATTGTATCTTTGTTTGTTCTACAGGACCTATCAGGGAGCTCAAGATCAAAGCTCAGCCAGGACTTTGCAAGGACAAACGTCGCTAATAAGGTACATATCTTTCTCCTTCTCTTTCATTAATTATATTGATTAGATATAAAATGGTGTAGTGTCCATGTTAATAAATTTTCTGTCTTGGCCTTAGGAGTCTACAAACCAAGAGGAAATCCACTTGTCCGCAGGGGGATTCACCTACAACAGAAATTGGCGACTCCACTGGGAAAGGAGCTTTGATTTTTATTTCTATTCCCAAATCTTGTTTTGACCCTTTTCCCATTGATTTGATCTTCTCTACATTGTATTTTTCATTCTTATATTTGTTTGATTTCCTTTTTATGTCATCATGATCACCCTGGTTGACTGAATTTCCTTGATTTTTTGAGTTTCTGGGCTTTTTTTCTAAGTTTTTGGAGTAGAGCGCTCCCCTCCTATTTCTTTCAGAGCACTAGCACTCCCCTATAGCCTTACATAGAGAACTAGAATGCTCTGGTTCCCCTTAAACCAGAGAGCTACCCCATTTTTGTGAAATTTTTTTCAGATTTTTCATTTTCTGAAGCTATTTCTTGGTTTTGGCATTTGCTCAAGGTCACATACTCTCAGTCCATGTTGATATTGGCTTTCAAACACCCTTATTTCTAAGAATTCATCCTCTTTTGTTTATGATTTTGACATTTTCTTTCCTTGCCTTGAAGCCACTCTTTGTCTTTGCTGACCTAGAGTTAACTTGTTGTTTTCTTCTCCTTTATCTGACTGAGTGAAAACTTTTGTGAGGAAATCCAAAGGTTTGTGAACCTTTTCATTTGATCTTTGAGGTCAAATTTCCATCATTTCTCTTTTCTTTGAGGTTTTTTGGCTCTTGTTTGCAATTTGGTTATCTTTTTCCTTCTTCTCTATTTCACGACGAGAGTGTATTTTTTGTTTTGTGTGAGGTTTTCTTCTGATTGTTTAATCCAGAAGTCTGATTGACATTTAGAAGTCTTACATATAATTATCATTCAAATATAAACAAAAGGACATATTTTAGTGATTGGTTTGGATATTAGAAGGCATTTCTGAATTTTTTAGCATTACATTGGATTTGAGTGAGAAACAAATTGATTGAGGACATTGCATATTAGTGTTTGATAGTGAAAACAATTTTTCTCCTTCCCTTAAATAGCCATTCATCGAAATAATCGACTTCTTATCATATTCTTGTGCATTTTTTGAGAATTGAGTCATCATACCATCAGTTTCATTGTCATACACCCTTTGAGTAAAGAACAACCATAAAATCAACACTAATTAAAAAATTGTCTGGAACACTTTTTGTTTTTAGGATATTCCACCAACATTAGACTAGGATTAGCACTTTGGATTAGGTTGTGAGTACAAATATCCAAATTTTTCAAAACAAACATTACCATCCTGAGATAGGGAGAGTCAAATTCAACTATCGTATAGGCTTTATGGGATCCCCCTCTCACACAAGGGTTACACACGAGTTCGCATTCAGGTGAGTTATGGATATTATCCCTTTGTGGCTCAACTGTTTGTAGTGGTCGGATTGTATATTGGGGGTCACTTGATGGTATACCCATGATTATGTGTGGGAGCCTCTCGAGTTTATTTCGGACTTGTTATCCTACCCATACGTTCGGATCAGACTATCGACTGTACCCACCCAGTGGTTGACTACGAGTTGGTGTCCTTAGTTGCCATAATCCTTAGGTACTTACATGAGGTGACAGTGAAGGGAAGTCTCACCGTACCTGGAACAAACATTGGTCAAAGTCACTCGGGCTCCTTGGAGGGTAAATCCACAATTACTGCATGGAATCTTGCACCAAGGTGAAATTCCATTAAGAAGGTCATCATTGTAACTATTCCACCATATCCTAGCCCCTTCTTGACTTGATCATGCAACGTTTGATTTCATCACCAACTAGTACGATCATCAAAAGAAGTTTTGTTTGCTTGGTTTTGATTCCTAGATTTTATTAGCGTATGCTACTTCTTTTTATTAGTTGGCCCTAAATTTTTAGCGTGTACTGTTATTCTCCAAAACTGAGCCTGTAGACGATAAAGGTCTTCATCGATCACATAGGATGCAAGGGCTACCTCTGGAAGGCTACCAACCCTTACCTCCTAACCCTCTAGAAGACAACTACTGTGGAGAGGTAGAAAATCTACCTGACACTGGGAGTGTTGTTTCTCCTTGGTTAGAAAATCAAGGAGACTCTTTGGTTACGGTTGAGAATCCCACTCCTCACACATTTGTGTCGACCATTCCTCTCAAACCACTTTTTCTTTGTTTAGACTCCCTTGGGAACGTCATAGATTGAAGAAGTCCCACAGTTACCTGCGAGAGCTTTTACCGACACATATATGGAATCCACAGAACCAACCTTTGGTGATGATTATAGGACTCTTGTTCATCCTACCACTACAGTAGATACAAATCCCACACCTTCTCTTTCTTTATGGAGGACTTCATCGGGACGTGATCTCTATGAGCATTTCGAATCCTTCCAACAACCCTTTAATCCTATGACCCTCCGGTTGAAAGTGGGCCATCTGGTTAAACGATGAATCACCCCATCGATTAGGTCATTAACCCTACTTTTGTGTCAGCAAAATTCTATCCTAATGTTGGACTCATCACCTCTACTCATTCCCAAGGCACTTCAATCCCTACCCATGCTTTTACAAACTTTCACTCTACAGCTCCACATGTTTCGCATGATCTTGTTGGGTCATCTTTTCACCCAAGAATGGAGACCCTTTCCAACCAAATACAAATGACTAGAGAGAAACCACCATCTAGCGGACCTATCCCTCCTAGAATACCACCATACTATGTTGGGTATACCCCTCCTAGGGGACATCCCCTTTTTCATGTTCTTCCCGGAGGGAAACCTCCCTTTTCCAGTCATACCCCGGTCATTAATCCACCACTGGTAGGAGGGAAACCTTTGTCTATTGGAAACCCTTCATAATCCTAGGGAGTATATTCCAGAGGTACATTTACCCAACCCCATGTTGTGGGGCACTCATATCATAACCCACAAGAAGGAGTATCGAGTCTTGTTCCTTCCGGACTTTCTTATGGACAACCTTATCCGGGCGGCATACCAAACACCACCTGGATTCCTCAAGGACAACAACCTTATACTCCCCATGGGACTAATGTGTATCCGCCTCTAGGATCTACTCCTTAACCTCCTCAAGGGAACAATGTTCATCCTCTTTCTGGGCAAAGAAATCACCCGGCTTATAATGCTTAGAACCCACCGGGTTATGCGAATGTTTCTCAACCATCGTCGAATCTTGTTTATCCTAGTCAGAAACAACTGTATGTAGGAGGACCTATTGGTTACAACTATCCACCTAAATCAGTTTATGGTCCTACTAGTGTTCCTATGCCATGCCAGTATCATCTGCAAATTAACCGACAGCTACCTTTCCTTGCGACTCTGGATCTCCTAGAATTGTCTCGGTTAACCAATGATCCTATTTTTCATTCACCAGTTTGGCTAGTTATTCCAGTGAAACTTCCTTCCGATATCCTGAAATTTGATGGAAAATCTGGAGAAGATCCAAATAACCATGTGATGACTTTCCATTTGTGGTGTTCATCAAAATCTCTCATGGATGATTCTATACATTTGTGTCTTTTCCAGTGAACACTTATGGGCTCAGCAGAAAAGTGGTATATTGAACTACCATGTGATTATTTCCATGATTTCAACTCCCTTTCCATGTCTTTCCTCATGCACTTTCAACTACCTATTCGCTACGAGATGGGTACTGAACTCTTGACCTCCCTTCGTCAAACTGACTCCATGCATATCTCTGACCATATTCATGAGTGGAGATGACGATGAAGGATGATCAAGGTAATCATTCCTGACATATTATTGGCGGATTGGTTTACTAAATCACTTTTACCCCTAATCGCTTGTGATGTCGCTATGGGAGGTGCGGTCACTGAGGAAGAAACCATTTCCCAAGATCAGTACCTAGATTTGGTTTATTCACAATCTGGTACTTTGTATCATTTGCTTCCAAATGTTTCTCAAGATAATGCCAATCCATCCAAGACGTCATCCTCATCTCATGAGGACGGTGTTATCGGTTCGGTCAAACTCAATCTACTTCCCAATCAACCACACTCTCCTCTACCTCCCCCCAAACTCAGATATCTGAGGTGAATGCAATTCAATCTACTCCTTCACAACAATCTGGAGGTAAGAAGAAAACAAAAAATAAATCAAAAAATACTAATAACAATGAACAACCAAAAAATCAAGCTCAAACACTTGCTACCAAAAATAAACCACAACGAAAAATGAAATTCCCGTGTATCATTTGTGGTGACAATCACTACACTCGAGACTGTCCACATCGTAATGAAGTGGCCAAACTTTTCCAAATAAATTCACAACCCGTTGTGCTTACTCAACCTTTTCTACATCAACAATCCATGGTTGCTCAAACCCCCTCTCCTCGAGGCATTTCTAGCCATCCTCATAATGAGGCCTCGACGAGTGCACATATTTTTATGTTTGATGGGATTAATTTGACCACTATCACTCTAATACATACGACACATCATGTAACCCTGACAAAGGAAAAGTCACTAACAATACTGATACTTTATCAAATCCATCACAGTCCTCTGTTAGTCCTCCATCGGTTAATCCTCCGTCTGGACCACTTTAGATTGAGAAACCTACATTCAAATCTATCTTATGCCCTCCTAAGATCACTATCTGCAAATCTACCTTTAATCCCAGTTCACGTCTCGCCCAGAACTACAACATTGTTGAAGATTTGGCTCAAGCACTGTGTGTTATGTTTGCGTTAGAAGTTCTACAGCACTGCCCCAGTCAATGTAGAACGCTCTTGGCCGCTATTGGTGTTGTTGATCCCGAGTCTTCCAACCATATCATGTTTAACCTGGACAATTATACGTCTCGACTCTCCCACCAACTTTCTTTCCAAGTTGATGTTGTTTTTCACAATCAACAAATCCACCAAACTATTTTGGATGAGGGAGCCTCAACTTGTGTCATGTCTTTAGCCTGTTGGAAAGGTTTAAATTCACTGGCACTTAACAAATCCCCAATGATGTTACGCGCATTCGATGGGCGAGGTTTTCATCCCCATGGGCTTTTACAATCCTTGCCCATCCAGTTGGGTGGAAAAATAGTCACTGCTAATGTCGAGGTGGTTGATGCTCCCCTCGATTACAACTTGTTACTTGGAAGAAGTTGGTTTTATGCTATGACTATCATTACCTCGTTGTTTTTTCAATGTGTACAATTTCCTCATCAGGGAAAAATTGTCACTATTGATCAGTTAGATTTCTGCCGACACTCGCGCTCCTGCTACCAACAACATTCCTTCTTTGGGAGACCACAAGATCACGTATGAAAGCGTTGGTCTTGGCTTGCTGAAATATTCTAGCCTTATAGGTACCTTCCCTATACAACTTCCACCAACTACACATCATATTGCCACCGTCGATATGATTTAAACCGTGGCTTATCAATCTTTGGAATCATCTAACCCTTGGATTGTACCTAGTCCATTGGAATTCGATACACTAGGTGACACCATGCCACTTAGTCCAGCCAAAAAATCATACATTGTTGTCCAATCCGCTTCTCCCTCTTTGGATGACCAACATCTATTAGCACCCGACAGTTATTCGATGCCATCACGGTTAAGTTCCTTATCAACTGTGATCGACTACATTTGTCCAATTTTTCCCTCAAATGAATCTATTATGGAAATGTTGAGCATTGACGAGCTACCTCCGGGTGATAACTGTTAGCGATCCTCTTTTCTTCCCCCTCGTGAATAAATTCAGGGAGATATACACTCTATCTTCCCTCTTGATGTTGATTTGTCTCCCATACCTTCAACTTCTGATGACTTGGATCCGGTCGTTGACATGGTGATCTCTTCGGTAGGGCTATTAGAACCTGATCTCCTTACCCTTATCGTGAACCTCGACATGTGTTCCTTCCAGAGTGATTTTATTCCATCCAATGAAGCTCTCTAGGAATCCATGACCGAGTTTTGTCCCTTGACATGGTGTCCTTCTAGGACGTTATTCTCTTGGAAGCCATGATTAAGGAGAGTCCATGAGCATAGTTTTCTCTTCTCTGTGGCAAGCTCGTTAAAAAATTATATAGAGGTCAGGAGTATATTTTTATCTTCTCTATGGAAAGCTCGTTAAAAAATTAAATAGAGGTCATGAGCATAGTCTCTCTTCTATGTAGAAAGTTCATTAAAAAATGAAACAGAATCTTTGAGCATATTTTTCCTCTCTATAGCAAGCTCGTTAAAAAATGAAACAACAATCTAGGGATTGAACCCAGAGCCCTAAGCATAGCTCTTTTCCTGTGTCAAGCTCATTAAAAAATGAAACAGTCACCTCTTTTGAACCTTCATTTCATCCAACCTTATCCTTTTTTTCCATCTAGTAGAGAAATTGGTGACAACCTCAAAGTCGGTGAATGAATTGAAGCTTGGAGGGCATGTCTCCAGCCTTTGATGATCATTCTAGAGTTAATCCACTAGATTTCAAGCTAGCAGCATACCGATATTGGTCTTTGTTCTTTCTTGTGCTCGTAAATACATGAGAATGCAACCGGGTAAACTTTTATCTCTTTTTCAAACCCGCATAGATACATGAAAAAGGAACCCCCTGGAGTCTTCTTTAAATTCTTTTCAGACTCTCTAAACATGAAAATATTTTCGAGTGATCTTTCTTCCTTTCCCACTCGTTAAAAGGTTTGAAAGGGTGTCTTTCGAGTGATAATTTATCTCTTTTTTGGCCTCGCGAGACTAACATTACGAAAAAGACAACATCAGAGTCATATTTAAGTTGTTTTCATACTCTCTAAATATGAAAAACCACCGAGTTTACCTTCTCTGGACTCGTTAAACAATCATACATTGAAGGGTCCATATGGGACCGAACCCTTACTTCTTCCAGTTCGCTAAACAAAGGAAGAAGGAATTACCGAAGGTGATTCATATCGACCATGTGTTACCCTCCATGAGCTCGTTAAATTAAAAAGAGGTACTCGTCTATCTAGATGGGGAAAAGTTGAAAGAAGCAAGCCAAACATTATTTTGAGAACACTACCAGTAACTCTTACGGTCGCCCTTGAACACGCCACTTTGTCTTTGCATGCATTTTAACCCCCTGAACCTCTCCACTAAGCCAATTCTCTTAGTTTCCTTTACCCCTTTGGGTCACCTGACGAAATTCACTGTATCCACTACATCATCGTGTTTTGGTCCATGTCATGTTTCTACTATTGTGCCTCAATGTTCAAGGGAAGTATCTGCCTTGAGAGTCAGCCATCACAAATATCTTGTTTCAATACCTATGTCAGTCCATGTTCATTTGATCTACCAATTACATCTCTATGTTAGACTCGTGTCATTGATGGGGGATACATCAAGGCCCTCCGTCGACGATTCTATTCCTGTCGACTTCAGCATATTATCCGAGAAATAGACTTAGAAACCAGTTAGTACCTTGGGACCTACATGCATCAATGGAAGACCTCCTCACGTCTGACAGTGGGTTTACATCATTCACCTCTGATCAGATGATTCCACGAATGTTCGACTTCATGTCATTCATTCACATTTGTTGGAATTTACTAGAGTACCTTGGGAATCATTGACATCAATGGTGATCTCCCTCGTACTTGTTAATGGTTTACATCATTGACCGATAATCAAGTGGTTTCGCCATGTTCGACATTAGGACATTTATTTGCATGGTTAGATTCGTACTGCATCGAGATCGGTAAAAAGACCCTGGGTTGTGTGTCATCACTCTTATGTATACTTTTCCCAGGTTACGAAGGAGTTCTTTTGAACTATGACACATATACTGTTACATAGATGCACTTTGTATTGGTCGTGGCTATGTCTTGTCATCTTGTAGATCCACTGTGTATTCTTTGTGGCTACAATCAGTTAAGATCATAGGAGTATAGATCCACATTGTATCTGCAGTGGATATACCATTTTGTCAATATAATTATGGATCCCCACTGTATTTTATGGTGGCCATACCTAAAAATTCTTTATCACTCAAGCATAGATATGTCTTCCTTGGGTTTTGAAACATGTCATAATATTTGTTTGATGGTTGTGTGCAACTTTTTCTAGTTTCTCTACGTCCATACCCTTGCTCAAAAAATTCTACAAATTACTTCAGTCATCATCGTCTTCTAACTTCGTACTTTGGGGGGCAATCTGTTACACATAAAAATTACTCACTCTGATACTATCACAAGTGTCGTCATTATAGGTGTTGTAAGTGTTGCATCTTGTCCACAAGTGTTGCATCTTGACTACAAGTCTTGAAAGTGTCAAAAAACATCATACTGCCATCTTGCCCATGTTGTGCCTCTAACGACATCACAAAGACACTTAAGACACCTCAAAGGCTAGTTTGGAAGAAGAGAAGTCACTTGACAGGGAGTACAAACCTTTTGACACTGAAAGAACCACTAAAAAATGAATTTTTGAGAGGAGTTCTCCCCTACCCATTGTCAAGGAGTGCTGGCACTCCTTGAGCCTCTTTGGGGGAGTGTTTGAGCACCCTGTGCACCCTTTTGGGGGAGCGCTACCCTTTTTTTAGCAAATTATGGGTTTGTTGAGGTAAATTAGGGAAGAATCCCTCAACTCCTAAAGGTAGTTGGATTCAAATATATGGTCAAGGAATGATATTAGGGAAGATACTCAACTGAAGGAGATGAATCCTCAACTTATTCCAAAGATCTCTCAAGTGTTTGGACCTATCCAAAGTTATATAAGGAGGCTTTCTCAGGGTCAAAGGTACAGGAAAGACCAGAGATTGATACCAAACTTATGATCCTATAAGTGATATTGACATGGAAAAGAATGGAGATGTGAAACTTATGATCTCATGAGTGAGATGTCATCAAAGAAATCAATGTATATTACTTGAGAAGAGGGGTTGGACAAGGATAACTGGAAGAAGATGTTGCACCTTCATTCAAAGGATTGTCAGTACTTTTGCTTGTTCTCATTAATATAATCAATGCTTGGCATGTTTCTTTAAAACTTGTACTTGTTCCATATGAGTTTGTATGTAGTATATGGATCTATGATTGAGCTAATCTCAGTAGAGTAGAAAGTCGATTGTATCTTTGTTTGTTCTATATGACCTATCAGGGAGCTCAGGATTGAAGCTCAACCAGGACTTTGCAAGGACAAATGTCGCTAATAAGGTACATATCTTTCTCCTTCTCTTTCATTCATTAGCTTGATTATATCTAAAAGGATGTCAGTGTCCATGTTAATAACTTTTCTGTATTGGCCTTAGGAGTCTAGAGACCAAGAGGGAATCCACTTGTCCGCAGGGGGATTCACCTACAACAGTTTTTAAAATATCTAATTCATTGTTTTATATGTTTATATATTATATAACTAGCTATCATATATCATTTTTCTTTAAAAAATACTATAGTATTTAGAAGTGAGTCCATTATAGTTTGAAATAATGTGAATTTTATTTTCAAAAGAAAAGAATTTGAATTAGTGGTAATATAAAATACTCTATATTTATTATTTCAAGAATATTTATCATATCTTGAGATGATCTTATCAAATATTAACTAAGGTGAGGTTTATATGTAGTTCAATATTTCCAAATTAAAAAATGACACATATTAATATTTTAACTCTATTGTTCTAACTCAATGATTATTGTATACCCAATTTATTGAAATTCTATAGGTTTTTGAATTTTATCTCATCAACTATATTTTTTATTATGAGGCCCATTTTAGACCCAAATTTAGTCTAAAATGATCTCCATGTCATTTCTATCTCATTACTTTCTTCCCTCTCTTCATAACAAGAAGAAAAATTTATTGGTATTAACAATTATTATTCATGCCTCATAAGCATTGACATGTAAATATTGATTTGTGCTCCTAAAAATGGCATCTATCACATAGAGATATGGTATTTTGAAGACAAATTGAAACCTGTCCAATGAGACTACATCTTTTTCCACTTCATCTATAAATTTTCCATCAATAGAAACCTTGAATCTACATGGTTTGACCATTCTCCGCCCCACATATTTTCTCAACTAAGACAAGGGATATTGTTGTGAATGATCATAAGGTTCTAGGAAAACATTCTCAACCAATTTTTTCTAAATCAAATTCATTTTTCAATCGAGGGGGGGAGACTGTAACATCTCTCTATTGCGAGCACTTGCTATCGACTTATTCTTTGAGGACACTTGCGTGCAACTGATCTGGTTATAGTACCTGGTTATTTGTTTCACTTATGGGTTCTTAAGATGATGTTGATGGTTGTGATTTGATGTTATTTGATATATATGTATTGACATAGGTTATTGATGAGTTTCCCTGAGTGTGAAGGACACTAGATAGATTGTGGATGTCAAGGGAATCAATGGACCTCCTCTGACTCTGAATTGGGTCAAGGAGTGGATTGTATTGGTTTGAGTATTTCATTTATGCATATATGACATATGATCAATTATAGTATGATTTTTTATATGGATCGTTGAGAATGTTTCGTTGATGGATGCAAGATGACAATTGATTGCTAATCTAACATACATAAGTAAATGGGACATGCACATATACCAGATATTGAGGGAGAGGTGTGGCAGTGTCCCAGTCACAGCCTACTAGCACTCCCTCTGTGGTTCGATGATCTGGATTTTATGAGCAGAACAAAATGAATAAAGATTATCAAAATATTCTTAACAAAAAATAACATAGATACAATAAAACTAGTTTTCTATTCAATAAGGAAATAAGTTGAAACTATAAAATGCAGCGAAAAACAAGCCTGTTGGAATTGTGGTAGAATATCTCTGAGAAGAGATGTGGCAGTTGCCCTCATTCGCAAGAAGATTATTACAATGAGGCCATCAAGGCCTTTTTACAGTAAACAGTAATGTCAAAAACCCTAGACATCCAAAACCTAACCCTAGGATATGAAGCACCAAAATTCATCTGGGCCTCATTTGGGTAAGTTAGTACATCAACCTCTCAGGGACGTAACTTTTGCATACAATCTATGTTTTAGGCGCATGATATCCCATTGGAAAGGTATCATTGAGGAGATTCATTTTTGGGGATCAATAAGATACTTTGGCCAAAAGAGAGAAGCTCAATCTAGAAAAACCTTCATTTAGGCCCTCAAAATGGCCCCCGAAGTTTAAAACTGCTAAAAATAGTAAATTGCCAAAATTGGTAGAAAATTGTTTTGAGTG
This sequence comes from Picea engelmannii, assembly GCA_009831015.1. Taxonomy (NCBI): domain Eukaryota; kingdom Viridiplantae; phylum Streptophyta; class Pinopsida; order Pinales; family Pinaceae; genus Picea; species Picea engelmannii. Next base: position 235,496 of record ML783250.1, on the reverse strand, counting down.
AATTGGAAAAAGTGGGTGGCCACAGATATACACCTAGATAAATCCTCCCTCCTTATGAAGAAATGGTATCCATTGCATTGATTTCCCCCATCATACAAGGAAATTTCTATTGAATTTGGCCCTGGGTGAGCCACTTGACTTGGTGCAGGAGCTGCCCTGCTTTGACGACTAGATAAAGATGGATTCGTTGTTGTCGAGTGCCCTTGATATTTGTTTCCAAAATATGATCACTAGATTCCTGTTGCATGCATTCAAAGTTGAGCTTATTTTGTGTCAACTTCTCTGCTATCTCTGAGGTGTCAAATAATGGTGGGAAATATGGCTAAAGGAGAGCCACGTTGAAGACTGGGTGCAGGCCAAGGAAAGGGGAAATGTTGAGCTCAAAAACATTATCACCCACAAACTTGGTGATGGTGTACAACCCATAACAGAGTGGGAAAAGCTTCCGATGGGGACCCGTAAGGAGTTCTTTCTGCAACTGCAGCCAAACTTTGTCTCCCACAACCTGATGTTGATCATGGCCTTCTTGTACTTGGAATTAGACTTTTGTAGAATATCATAAACCTATTGGTGGATGTGTTGGATCCACTCAATGAACCGGGTGGATTTTTCATCTTCTAGTGGATCAGGGGACGAGTCGTCTGAGGTGGTCACTAGGGGTACTACAACATCCATGGTGCCCAATGGTTGGAATCCCAACCCCACCTGAAAGGGAATGTGTCCAATTAATCTATGTAGGGCTCGGTTGTAGCTATGTTGGACATAGGGAAGACTCTCATCCCATGTGAGGGGGTGTTTTTAATTGTACATGGGAAGGATATGTATGATCATCCGATTGAAAACCTTAGTTTGGCCATCTGTCTGGGGGTGGAAGGCAGTGGATTTGGTGAGCTTGGTATCCAATAGTGACCAGAGGCTCGACCGGAATGAGCTAAGGAACTGACTATCATGGTATGAGATAATGGTTTGTAAAATGTACCCATACTCGTTCAAAGAAGAGCTTGGCAGTGGCTTCTGCTATGATGTTCTTCTTGCAGGTAGCTAGAATCGTCAGCTTGGAAAAGAAATCAACAACCACAAAAACATAGTCATTTCCCCTCTTGGTGTATGGGAGGCCCGACATGTAGTCCATTGAGATGGATTACCATGGAATGTCAGGAGTAGGAAGAGGGGTGTACAGGCCTTGTTTTTTATTGGTCGGTTTGGCAATAGTGCAGGCGGTGCAAGACTTAATAGAATTGCTGATATCATGTCGAAGTTTCGGCTAGTAGAAATGTTTCTGCAACACTGCCATTGTCTTTTAGAAGCCAAAGTGTCCTACCACCTGACTGTAGTGATCTTCCCAAATCAGCTTCGCGCACTCGCTTGATGGAACATAGATATGGCCCATTTGGAACAACAACCCATCTTGAAGATGGAAATTAATGACCATTGAGTTTACACCCAACATTTGGTAGGTGGTGGAGAAGTCAGAGTCCGTATTGTAGAGGTGGGGCCATCTAGATCTCTCGTGGCCACAAGAGTCTAGCACCATGGTGAGTCTCGCGATTGGAGGTCAGCTGAGGCAATCAACAACTCAGTTGGTACTTCCTATTTTATACTTGATGTTGAGGTGGAACTGTTATAAGTATGTGGACCACTTCTGATGGTGGTCATTCTGTAATTTTCCCTGGGTCTGCATGAACTATAGTGGATTATGATCAGTGTGTATGACTATCTCTTTCCAAAGAATGTAATGTCTCCATTGGAGGCAGGCTTGCACAATGGAGTACATTTATTTGTCATAAGTAGGGTACTTACGAACGACATATGATAGTGTCTCACTATGATATGCCACGGGGTGGTTTTGTTGAGTGAGAATGACTCCCACAACATAGTTTAAAGAATCTATCTTGATCTCAAAGGGATGTTGTAGGTCCGGTAATGAAAGCACTAGGGATGAGCCAAAATTCTTCTTCAAGTCATTGAAGGCTTGTTTTTGGTACATGCCCCACACAATTGTTTCCTTACCGCCACTACTGGTTACTTGGTTGAGGGCCCATGCGATATGAGATAATCCCAACATGAACCTGTGATAGAAATTGGCAAGGCCCAAGAAGATTTGAATTTCAGTGAGTGTGGTTTGGGATGGCTAGTCACGAATGACCTGGATCTTAGTTGGATCCACATGCACACCATGTTTATCAATGATGTAACCTAATTAATGGACCCTTTCCATGCCGAAGGATCATTTTCCCAATTTTGCATATAGTTTTTATTGTCGTAGGGTGTGCAAAACTTGCTGAATATGCTGCAAGTATTCCACCCAAGTCTTGTTGTAGATGAGGATGTCATCCAGATACACCACTACAAAATTATTGGTGAAAGGTCATAGGATATCGTCCATCATCCTCATAAAGGTTGTTGGAGGATTTTTCAAACCAAAGGGCATGACCAGCCATTCAGAAAGACCTTCTTTTGACTTGAAGGCGGTCTTTCATACATATGTTTTTTCTATTGGGACCTGGTGGTATCCAGACTTCCTATCAATCTCACTGAAGTATTTGGCCCATGTGAGTTGATCAAGGAGGTCATTGATTCAAGGAATTGGGTACCGCTTCCAGTGATCCAGGTGGATATCGGTGGCAACCCACCTTTTCCAGCTGGCTCAAAACAACTTTCTAGCAATTTTGATAATTTACTATTTTTAGCAGTTTTTTGGGTCCTGAACTTCTGGAGCCGTTTTGAGGCCCTAAACGACGTTTTTTGGGGTATGTTGGGATTGCAACATTTCATCATGAACTTTTGTGTAATTGTTGTAGTCCTCGGATAAATATTTCCAATGGGCTATCATACACCTAAAATGGAGATCATATGAAAAGGTTACGACCCCGGGAAGTTGATGTACTGACTTACCCAAACGGGGCCCACATGACTTTTGGCGCTTCATCTCCTAGGGTTAGGTTTTTGGATGTTTAGGGTTTTTGAAACTCTTCTTTATTGTAAAAAGGCATTGAGAGCCTCCTTGTAATCATCTTCTTGCGAATGAGCGCAACAGTCACATCTCTTCTCAAAGATAAGCCGCCACCATTTCTGCAAGCTTGTTTTCCGCTGCATTTTATAGTTTCAGCTTATTTCCTTATTGAATAGAAAATCAGTTTTTTTGTATCTCTGTTATTATGTGTTAAACATCTGGTAATAATCTGCAGTCATTTCATTTTTCTCATAAAATTTGGATCAGTGGTATCAGAGCGGTCGTCTCCTTGTCATCTTAATGCATGTCCCTAACGAGGTCAAAGTACATAGAGTTGGGTCTCGAGCTTGTTTCTCTTGAGGACAAAATCTCTCACACACCCAAGCGACCTCTCATGGAAGGAGAAAAGAAAGAAGATGGAACAAGATATCCTTTCAAACTATTGATTGAGGAATCCCTCACACAACAGAGGAACGAGATGATGGATAATTTCGCACAAATCCTTCAATGGCTACCAACATGCGATGCATATTCTTCGAGTGGAGGCACCACCCCCTTCAAGGTACAAATAAACTTTGATATTCCTATATTTGAAGGTCAGATAGACGCAAATGTTGTAGACAAGTGGTTGAATCTACTAGAAGGGTATTTTTTTTTCCAGAACTTTTCAAATAGAGAAAAGATTACTTTTGTGCTCCTCAAAGTCGTTCCTCATGTCAAAGATTGATGGGAAAATTTTTGTGAGAAAAAGGAAACAAATGAACCCTCATTATTTATAGTCACGACCACCTAGGAATCCTTTAGGGATGATATTAAGGAAAAATACTACCCTATCAGATGTTATGATGACTTATATACCAGATGAACCACACTGAGGCAAGAAAGAGACCAAGCAGTGCCAGATTTCACAAATATCTTCCATACCTTATGCACCAAGCTGGGTATCAAAGATTCAGAGTGACATCTGGTGCTCAAGTATCACCGTTCTCTGCATAGATACATCTAGACCCAAATGGAATTTCTAGACATCTCATCCTTGGGCGTGGCCTACCGATATGCCGTCAAAATCGAGCAGAAGCTCAAACAAAAGACGCGACAATTTGGGCCAGGGAACCCCTCACAACAAAAGCCAGGAAAGGGTGGCCCTGACCCATAGAAAAAAGGACAGAGCAAAGATGGATAGTATCAGGACAACCAGTCCAATCCGCAATCAAAGAAGGACACCGAAAAGACAAAGAAAGATACCAAGAAGTGGTGCGAATTCCATAAGAGCCCTTGGCATAACACTGTTGACTGCCACTCAAAGCAGACGTTGGTGGCCAAAGTGAAAGCCTCTAAATCAGATATGGGTTCTGACTCTGAGTTAGAACCAAAAAGGGGAAGATGGATCAATGATGCAGAACCCAGTGCCACCGTTGTTACCACCAAGCTCCAGCATGGTCAACCAGACGAGCCAGAAGAAGGAGAGCACCTCTTCCATTCACAGATGTGGGTAAAAGGCACCCCACTGCACTTCATTCTTGATAGTGGTAGACAGAAGAACCTCATCTCAGCAGAGGTTTTCAAGTGGTTGGCCCTGTCGACAACGCCGCACCCACAACCTTACACCATTGGATGGCTCCGCCAAGGAAGCGATCTTCGCGTCAGCCAAAAGTGTCGATTGTCGTACGACATCAAGCCCTTCAAAGGCGAGGTATTGTGTGATGTTGCTCCTCTAAAATTTTGTGATGTTCTTTTGGGCCAACCTTATTTATGGAAATGTCATGTTGTATATGAGTCTAGGCCTCCTAGTGTTATTATTATTTTGAACAAGAAATTGTACAGGATACCCGAGGCTATCCCACCTAGTGATATTTCCTTGATCTCTGTTAAGAAATGAAGGAAGGTCATCTCTTAGATGGGGAAGTTTTTATTTTTCGTGATTTGCTCTCATAATGAGAGAAAACTCATAGCCACATCCAGGGTCTCTACAGTCGACCTCTCCACCTAGCATAAGCAAGTAGATAAGGTCGTGGAAGAATACTCGGATATATTCTCCTCACCTACCGAGGTACCTCTGCACTACCAGGTCAAGCACCCAATCGATATGACCCCCAAAGCACTGCTGCCCAATGGGCCAGTCTATCATCGCTCTATGTTAGAGAATGAGGAGATCAAGCGACAGATCCAATAATTTCTCCACAAGGGGCACATCCATCCCAGTTCATCACCTTGCGGGAGCCCAATCATGCTGGTATAGAAGAAATATGGAACCTGGTGACTTTGCATTGATTATCGAGATCTGAATAAAATCACAGTAAAAAACTGGTACTTGATTCCCCGAATCGACGACCTCTTTGATCGACTCATGGGAGCCAAATATTTTAGTAAGATTGATATGAAGTCTGGATACCACCAGGTCCCGATAGAATAGACAGATGTATGGAAGGCCGCCTTCAAGTTAAAGAAAGGCCTTTTTGAATGGTTGGGCATGCCCTTTGGTCTGAAAAATGCTCCAGCCACTTTCATGAGGATGATGGACGATATCCTAGGACCATTCACCAATACTTTTGTAGTGGTGTATATGGATGACATTCTCATTTACAGAAAGACTTGCGCCTAACACTTGCAGCATATTCAGCAGGTTCTGCACACCCTGTGGCAACACAAGATCTACGCCAACTTGGAAAAATTCTCCTTCGGTATGGATATGGTCCTTTACCTAGGCTACATCATTGATCAACATGGCGTACATGTGGATCCAACCAAGATCCAAGTCATCCATGACTGGCTAGCCCCAACCACACTCACTGAGATTCAAAGCTTCTTGGGCCTTACTAATTTCTACCGCAGGTTTCTGTTGGGAATCTCCCATATTAAATGGGCCCTCAGCCAAATAACCAGGGGTGGTGGTAAGGAAAAATTTGCATGGGGCCGACCCCAACAATAAGCGTTCAATGATTTGAAGCAGCGGTTGTGCTTAGCACCAGTAATTTCACTACCATACCTACAACAACCCTTTCAGATTGATTCTAATGCTTCATACTATGATGTGGGAGCCATTCTCATGCAGCACGACCACCCTGTGGCCTATCATAGTGAGACACTATCAGATGTTGTCCGTAAGTACCCTACTTACGAAAAATAAATGTACTCCATTGTGCAAGCCTATCGCCAGTGGAGACATTACATTCTTGGGAGGAAGATAGTCATCCACATTGATCATAAGCCACTGCATTTCATGCAGAGACAAGGAAAATTGCAGAATGACTGCCATCAAAAGTGGTCAACATACTTGCAGCAATTCTACCTCAACATCAAGCATAAAATAGGAAGCACCAACCACGTCATTGATTGCCTCAGCAGACCACCAGTCGCGGTACTCACCACAGTGCTAGACTCTTGCAGCCATGAGATGTCTGGATGGCCCCAACTCTATGAGATAGACCCATAATTTGCCACCAACAACCAAATGTTGGGTCCAAAGGAAGTTGTCACTAATTTCCATCTTTAGGATGGGTTATTGTGTCATCTAGGCCATATCTGTGTTCCATCAAGTGAGAGAGGGAAGCTGATTTGGGAAGCCCACTATAGTAGGGTGGCAGGACACTTCGGCTTCGAAAAGACAGTGGTGATTCTATAAAAACATTTCTACTAGCCGAAACTTTGACAGGAGGTCAACAAGTATATTAGTTCTTTCACTATTTGCGCTATTGCCAAACCAACCACTAAGAAACAGAGCCTGTACACCCCTCTTCCTACTCCTGACAGGCTGTGGGAATCCATATCAATGGACTACATGTTGGGTCTGCCGTCCACCAAGCAGGGAAATGACTGTGTTTTTGTGGTTGTTGATCATTTTTCTAAGATGGTGATTCTGGTTTCCTGCAAGAAGAGCATCATAACAGAAGCCACTGCCAATCTCTTCTTTGAACGAGTCTAAGTACATTTTGGAATCCCACAAACCATTGTCTCATATTGGGACAATCAATTTCTCAGCACATTTTGGTTGAGCCTCTAGTCACCGCTAGACACCAAGCTCACCAAATACATGACCTTCCACCCCCAAATAGATGGCCAAACTGAGGTCGTAAATCAAATGATCGTGCATATCCTGTGCATGTATAGTTCCAAGCATCCTCACACATGGGATGAGAGTCTTCCCTATGTCCATCGTAGCTACAACTAAGCCCTTCATAGCTCAACTGAACACAACCCCTTTCAGGTGGGGTTGGGATTCCAACCATTGTGTCCCATAGATGTTTCACTTCCCCTTGTGGTCACCTTGACCGACTCCTCTCCTGCTCCAACTGATGCTGATAGAGCCACCCAATTCATTGAGAGGATCTATCACATCTTCCAATAGGTTCAAGATATCCTACAGAAGTCCAATGACAAGTACAAGTAGTGCCATGATCAATAACGAGTTCCACATAAGTTTCAGGTGGGCGACAAAGTTTGGTTGCACTTGCAGAAAAAATCGCCTTACATGACCCCATCAGAAGATTCGTCTACTCTGTTATGGGTCATACACTATCACCAAGGCTATGGGGGATAATTCTTTTAAACTCAACATTCCTTATTTCCTTGGCTTGTACCTAGTGTTCAACGTGAACCTCCTTTGGCCTTATTTCCCACCATTATTGGACACCTCAGACATAGAAGAACAGCTAACACCAACAAAGCTCAACACCGAATGCATACAATAGGCATCCAGTGATCAGATTGTGGACACATAGATCAAGGGCACTCAACAAAAAAGAATCCATCTTTATTGAGTCGTCAAAGCAGGGCAGCTCCTGCACCAAGTCAAGTGGCTCACCCGGGACCAAATTCAGCCGAAATTTCCTCATCTGATGGAGGAACTCAACGCAATGAATACCATTTCTTCCTAAGGAGGGAGGATTAATCCAGGTGGATATCAGTGGCAACCCACCTTTTCCAGCTGGCTCAAAACAACTTTCTAGCAATTTTGATAATTTACTATTTTTAGTAGTTTTTCAGGTCTTGAACTTCCCAAGCCATTTTGAGGCCCTAAACAATGTTTTTTGGGGTATGTTGCGGGTGAAAATTTTCATCATGAAATTTTGTGAAACTATTGTAGTCCTCGGATAGATATTTCCAATGGGCTATCATACGCCTGAAACGAAGATCGTATGCAAAAGTTATGACCCCGAGAAGTTGATGTACTGACTTACCCAAACATGGCCCACATGACTTTTGGCGCTTCATCTCCTAGGGTTAGGTTTTTGGATGTTTAGGGTTTTTGAAACTTCTGTTTATTGTAAAAAGTCCTTGAGAGTCTCATTGTAATCATGTTCTTGCGAATGAGCGCAATAGTCACATCTCTTCTCATAGATAAGCCGCCACCATTCCAGCAAGCTTGGTCTTCGCTGCATTTCACAGTTTCAACTTATTTCCTTATTGAATAGAAAACCAGTTTTACTGTATCTCTGTTATTCTGAGTTAAGCATATGGTAATAATCTGTAGTTATTTTGTTCCGCTCATAAAATCTGGATCATCCAGAATGTGATTTTATTCAGATCTCGATAATCAATGGAGAGTTGCAAGGTCCCATCTTTCTTCTGCACCAGCACGATTGGGGTCCCACAAGGAGATGAGTTGGAGTGTATGTGCCCCTTGTGGAGAAGTTCTTGGATCTGCCTCTTGATCTCCTCATTTTCTAACAGATAGCAGTGGTAGACTGGCCCATTGGGTAGCGATGCGCATGGGGTTAGATCGATGGGATGCTTGACCTGGCAGTGCAGAGGTACCTTGGTAGGAGAGGAGAAGATATCTGAGTATTCTTCCACGACATTATCCACTTTCTTATGTTGTGTGGAGAGATTGACTGAGGAGGCTCTATATGTGGATGTGATCTTTTTCTCACTCTGAGAGAGAATCACGAAGAAGAAAAATTTCTCGGTCTGAGAGATGACCTTCCTGCATTTCTTGACAGAGATCAAGGAAATAACACTAGGAGGGACTGACTCAGGTATCCTATACAATTTCATGTTCAAAGTAATAATAATACTACGAGGCCTAGACTCATATACAACATGACATTTTCATAAATAAGATTGGCCCAAAATAAAATTAAAAACTTCGAGAGGAGAAACATCACATAATACCTCGTCTTTGAAGGTCTTGATGTCATATGACAATCGACACTGTTCGCTGATGCAAACATCACTTCCTTGGTGGAGCCATCCATTGGTGTAGGGTTGTGGGTGCGGCGTTGTCGAAAGGGCCAACCTCTTGAAAACCTCTATTGAGATGAGGTTTTTATGCATACTGCTATTAACAATGAAGTGTAGCGAGGTGTCTTTTACCCACATCTGTGAATGGAAGAGGCACTCCCCTTCTTCTGGCTCATCTAGTTCACCAGGCTGGAGCTTGGTGATAGAAATGGTGGCACTGGGTTCCGCATCAATCATTCGTATTCCCCTTTCTAGTTTTGGATTAGAGTTAGAACCTGCATCTGATTTAGAGGCTTTCACATCAGCCACCAATGACTGCTTTGAAAGACAGTCAGGAGTGTTATGCCAAGGGCTCTTATGCAAGTCACACCACTTCCTAGTATCTTTTTTTGTCTTTCTGATGTTCTTCCTTGCTTGTGGATTGGAATGGTTGTAATGATACTGTCCATATTTTCTCTGTCTTTTGTTCTGTGGGTTGGGGCTGCCTCTTCCTTGATTTTGCTGTGAGGGGTTCCTAGGCCCAAATTGTTGTGTCTTTTGTTTGAGCTTCTGCTCAATTTTGACAGCATATCGGTAGGCCGTGCCCAAGGACAAGATGTACAAAAATTCCATTTTGGTATGGATGTATATATCCATAGAACCGTGATACTTGAGAACCATATGTAACTCTAAATCTTTAATACCCATCTTGGTGCGCAAGGTATGGAAGATATTTTTGAACTCTAGCATTGCTTGGTCTCTTTCTTTCCGTAGTGTAGTCCACTTGGTATACAAGTCGTCATAAATTTCGACAGGGTAGTATTGTTCCTTAATAACATCCCTGAAGGATTCCCAGGTGGTTGTGACTGTAAATAATGAGGGTTCTTCTATTTCCTTTTTCTCAAAGAAAGTTTCCCACAAATCTTTGACATGGGGAACGACTTTGAGGAGTGAAAAAGTAATATTTTCTCTATTCAAAAAGTTATGGAAAGAAAAATAACCTTCTAGTATATTCAACCACTTGTCTACAACATTTGCATCTATCTAACATTCATATATAGGAATATTGAAGTTGATTTATACCTTCAAGGGGTTGACGCCTCCGCTCGAGGAAGATGAGTCGTCTGTTGGTAGCCGTTGAAGGATTTTCACGAAACTATCCATCATCGCGTTCCTCTATTGCATGAGGGTTTCCTTAAGAAACATTTTAAAAGGATATCCTATCTTATCATCTTTCTTTTCTCCTGCCATGAGAGTTCTCTTGGGTGTGCGAGATCTTTTGTCTTCAAGAGATACAAGCTCGAGACCCAATTCTTTGTATCGTGACCTCGTTGGGGACATGCATTAAGACAACAAGGAGCAAACCTCTCTAATACCATTGATCCAGATTTTATGAGCAGAATGAAATGAATACATATTACTAAAATATTCTTAACAGAGAATAATAGATATACAGTAGAACTAGTTTTCTATTCAATAAGGAAATAAGATGAAACTGTAAAATGTAGTGGAAAACAAGCTTGCTGGAATCGTGGTGGCTTATCTTTGAGAAGAGATGTGACGACTATGCTATTTCGCAAGAAGATGATTACAATGAGGCCCTGAAGGCCTTTTTACAATAAACAAGAATGTCAGAAACACTAGACATCCAAAAACCTAACTCTGGGAGATGAAGCGCCAAAAGTAATGTGAGCCCTGTTTGAGTAAGTTAGTACATCAACTTCTCGAGGTCGTAACTTTTGCAGACGATCTTTATTTTAGGCGCAAGATAGCCCATTGGAAAGGTATCATCGAGGAGATTCATTATTGATTATATATGTATAGCTTTGTTCTCACCCTAGCTTTAATAAAATCTTTGTTATCGAATAATTGTAGTTCCCACTACGGATGTGTATTATATAAGCAATTTTAGCGAAATCGAATTTCAATTTCAAGGAACCAAACTTGAATGTCGTAATTCACTATCTTCCATTTACCAAATTGTAGGACTTCCGCTTGGGTCTTGTTTAATGAGTCTTCAGTATAAGGTGGCGTTATTTAATTTTGGATGGAGAGCTGCAATGCTTAGTCTTCCAAATATTTACTTTATTGGGTAATTGCAACGATCTGAAACTCCTCAATATTCCTCTACGCACATGTTGTTGAAATGGATGTGTCAATAATGAAAACTTTTGCTCTAGAGTTGGTATTTTTCCTCTAAAGTTGGTGTTTAACGCTTGGCACTGGTCAGCAGTGTATTTACTTATAGCCTGTAAGTTGAACCGTACAATGCCAGAATAGGCACCAGGTAGTATAATCTCGTCGCTTGGACGGGGCACTCAGAAGAGTTGGTTGGACTTCGTTTTATATCAGTAATTTAAAGAAAAAGAGATTAATCTGGGACATTGAATTTGATAGCGGTTGGTATGGTTTTTACTACTACTTTCCCAACAACACCAATTCCCAATATTTATTTTACCGTCTCGTTAGTATGTTCAAAGTTTTGCAGAAGAGTTGCCATTCCGTGATGAAGGATAACCTCATTCTCCCACAAAACAAATTGTCACGCTGTCCAAGCTTTCCATAAATTGCTTAGACACTTGGGATTTTAACGACTTAACAAGATCTTGCCAAATGTTTTAAGTTTGTTCTTTGCCTTTACCAATTTACTTATTTGACAGTCAGCGAAATTTCTTGGGTTCTAGCCCAACGTCCTGAGGTTGTTCATCGCCTTCACAAATTGGTTTAAATGACTGTGCAACTTTCTCTGGCTTTTGCAAACGATTTAGTGTCTCTCACCAACATGGATATTTTATGACATTGAAACAAATTAGTGTCTCTATAATTTACAATTCCAAATGTTTAGTTTAGTTAATGTAATGAATAGACAAATTCCCAATGGAGAAAAAGTCAACTTTCTTTATAATATTAAAAATGTTTATGAAAATCTCATCCCAACATTCTTATGTTTATTTAGTCAGACAAAGCACATAGATACAATGTTTACTCTTATTCATGACTTTCCAACTAAATGATTACTTTCCAACTAAATGTTTCAATGTATGCGGAAATTTAGTCTAACAATTTTTCCAAAAATACTCCAACATCAAAAGCAAGATTACTTCATCTAAGAGAGTGAAAATAATGATTACTCGAATATAATGCTAACCAATTAATAAAAATGTTTGTGCATAACTCGACCCAACATGCTTATGTCTACTTAATCGTGCACCATCAATCACATGAATACACCATTTTCTTTGAGTCGTGATTTTCCAACTAATGATTTAGTGTATGCAAAAATTTAATCCAACACCTTTTTCCAATAGTACTCCAACATTAAAAAGAATACAACACCTCATCTCTCACAAGAGAAGAACAATTAATTCAATTCATTTCCATCCTAGCTAATTGGCTAGTGTAATATTTATGTCACTGTTGGAAACACAGGTCAAATGAGTTATTAAACAAACTACTTGATACAACACTATGATTCCTAGTCTATGTCCATAGAAGTTTGTATATCTAACATGAAGTTGTAGGTTATATCACTATGAAGGGTATAAGACAAGTATTTACATGCAAGTAAATTGAGAATACTATTGTAACTACAATCCCATGTATTTTATTTAATTGTTTTCCGGTTAATTATGTATATGGATACATAGATACATGGATGGAGTTATTAATCCAAATATTGAGTTGCGTGCGAGCTCTAGGGAGTGTGTACAGGTTCCCTCACATGCTCGTTTGTCAATACAAGAGGTATAACATGATTATCAACACACACTTAGAAACTCGACCTATGATTAGCAAGTTTGGATAAGAATTCAAATTTCCCCTCTAATTGAACAATCTAGAGAAGACAACCATTAAGGCTAAGAGAAAAATCTTGAGAAGAGGATATTTGAAAGTGTGTGAAACTTTTATTGAGATATAAATTCACTCAGCCATACACCATGATGTAGTAAATAATTAAAACAATGAAATCATATAGGAATTCAACACAATGAACAACATAAATTACCTCGATGAAACTTGAACGAGAAAAGTCCAACATAAATAATTAAAACAATGAAATCATATAGGAATTCAACACAATGAACAATATAAATTACCTCGATGAAACTTGAACGAGAAAAGTCCAACATAAACTTCTTGTGGTCAATCTTTATTTCTCAACAATTACATATTTAGAATGGAATTTGTATATCCATATAATTGATGTTGACATCATAAGAAATCAGTACACATTATTCCTTCTATCCTTCAACAAAAAAAACCCATTCTCATTTGTTGAACCTAATTTTGTAAATAGAGTGCACTTTACTCGGGAGAGGTTGAAGTCTAGGAATCAGCAACTCTTCATCTCTTCCAACGCCAATTATTCTATTTTCTATTTCATCTTTTCTTGACAACATTGCAATACATGGTTCCATTCTTTTCCTTTTTTATTTGTCTCTCTCCTCTTATTCTTTTTCTTTCTCAATGCTTAGTTTGGCGGTGTGGATTTATGTGGAGGTGTGCTATTTGGTCGATTAATAATGGGGCTCTTCACACTACTAATCACTTCTCCTACGTCGTCATTAGCTTCTCTAGCCATGAACTTCGCTAGACATCATCATTTGTTGAGCACTTTGTGTTGATTTGAGCCATTAAATGTTAAGTGTTTTAATGTGGATTTGATTATGATATATTTTAAATTTCCTAAAGAAGTGCATGAAATAATCTATGATGCCCTTCTTACATGGGCTATCTACGATAACGATTTATGATCTAATATATAGTTTTGTTCCTTCTAAAACAATTACTCCAAACAATTTGTGTATTTTATTTGTATACTCTCCCTTCCCAAATGATTTTATGAGAACAAGGTAAAAAACATAATTAGACATAAATCCAACATTAGTAATCTTCTCAAATATTACTCCAAACAATTTGTGTATTTTATTTGTATACCCTCCCTTCCCAAATGATTTTATGAGAACAATGTAAAAAACATAATTAGACATAAATCCAACATTAGTAATCTTCTCAAATAAGCCAACCTTATTTCCTTTCCTAACCCATGACTTGAAAGGATATAAGTAACAAGTGAGGTAGAATATTCATTTTCCACCATGCCATCATCTACTCGACCTTTACATATAATACCTTAGGTTAATCCCAATGTAATTTTGCATATGGTTTATAGGCTGGTGAGCCAAAATATTATGGGCCAAAGTGCCTATGTAATTATTAGGCTCGAGAGCTTGGATTGCTAAAAGGTTAGCATGCTTATTATTGTAATATGTAAACACTCATACTATTAATAAAATACATCACTACTACAGACCAATCCAACAAAAGATATGGGGGACTAAACTCAACTAGAAATGGAAAGGGGGGCTAAGAGTGTAGGAAATGTCTAACCTAAGGGGGATTAATCCCAATGGAATATTATATTAATATTCCTTAAAGCTAAAGTTATGGATATGAATATATCCTAAGTTTCTTAAGTGGGGACAACTTACTTCCTTGAGGGCCATGTGTCATAAAAGGCACATGCATATATAAGAGACCGACTTAGTGTAATGGAGATCAATCATTCATTCATTGATCATCCCTTCATCATTCATACTAGGTAAGTGGACAAGGAAACCATAGTTGTATGTGGGAGTTGTTTCTAGCCAATGACTCAAAGAAGTGGGTTGTTAGGTCCATGATCGAAGAAGCGAGTTATCAGGCCCATGGTCGAAGAAGTGGGTTGTCAGGCCCGTGAGCATTCTCTCGAGGTGAGAGAAATGTTGGGAATTAATTCCCAAGGTGTCAAGATACAACTACAGGGGTCTGAGAATCCCTGTCCGACCTGTTTTTGAAGCCCAATAAAGGAATTGGCACAGCCAAAGGACTATTGAGAAAAGAAGGGGCACATTTCCTAGGGTGGGACATGCATGTGGGGGATGAGGGACTATAGGATGTTTTCTAGAGTTCTCACCTCAATTTGAGAATTGTTTCTCTCTGAGAGACCCTAGCCTAGATTAGGATTTTCTTTTCCCTGGAGGAGTCTTAGCCCCAACTCAGGGGTGACCCTATGTTGAAAGTTATGAGCAGTGTGGTTTATGGATGTGAGGAACATGGAAGGTCTGCATGCAGTTGGTGTTTTTACCACAACATATATGTGTAAATATAAAGAGTATTATTATGTTCTATAACATCTGTAATTATGTTAATTGCACTTTGTTGTAATGGCAATTACAAGTTGTTTATCGTGCATAATGTATTTATTTCTATTATTGAAATTGTGTATGTATGCAAAATTTACTGTGTTTTTATTATTATGCGTGGCATTGTTCATATGTAGAGCATAATAGTGAATCAAAATGGTATCAACGGTCGAAATTTGATGTGGCATTTCCCAATAAGCGTTTGGGGATGTTAGATTACAAGTCCCCAAAATGATAACATTGTAGGTAAATGTGTCAATTGCATCATTTTTCATACATCTCATTAAATAGCCTCAAAGATTCATCAATCTCCCTATCCTTCCCAAGAGAATCAACTAAAGAAATGTAAGTGAAAACATGTGCAATATGGCATGACTTCTACATCTCTTTGAAATAATTCTGAGCAATGTAAAAATTGTCCCCTTTATAAAGCCCATAAACAAGAACATTATATTATTTAACAATGTTAAAATTAACAACTCTATGTATTAATTCCTTGAATAATTTGTAGCACCTAACGCTCCTTATGTCATTCATATATAATTGATGAGAATGCACACCACTTAAACATATTAACATTTAAATTTTTTTTTACATTTCTTCCTATAGTAAGATGTCTCATTCAACCTATTATCTTTTCCCACCATATCTATTAGAAATTCCCATATTGTACAATCAAGAAACAATGCCCACCTTATCAATCCCAAACCATAATCCATTTTCTTGGATTTGTTAGGCTTGGGAAATAGAATATCCAAGATAATAACTTATGTAGGAAAATTATTCTTCATTCGTTTAAATAAGTGACATTATGTTGTGTGATAAGACTACAATCAAAAGATTCTTAGTAAAATCAATGGGGAAACACATATACCAAAACTTTATATAGACTCGTCTTTTGAATTTTGCAAAGAAAATAATAAATAAATAAATACCTATTCTCTCTACCTTCCATAAATAATATGGACCAAACAAGTAATTACCATTTCATATGGATCACACTTATTTTTCAACATCTAAAAGAGAATGTCAATAGCTTTCTCCACATCCCTAGGCTAGCCATCACAACTTATCATCATATTTTATGTAATTTATGAGTAGAAAGACCCACCATGTGTCATTTTATTATATAGCTCATTGGATTATCTAACTATGACTAAAATGCGTCTTTAATTATTTAAAACTACACGATATGCTTCATGGGACTCGCCCTCTTTAACATATTACTAGTCCATGAAAATATTGTATGTGAATGAAGGGGGCTTTCATCCACATGTATGCATTGTGTATATGAGTAGAAAGACCCACATGTCTCATTTTCTTATAGAGCTCATTGACTTATCTAAATATGATTAAAATTCATCTTAAATTATTTTTTAAAAACACATGATATGCTTCATGGGACTCGCCTCCTTTAACATACTAGTCCATGAAAATATTGTAGGTGTATGAAGACGGATTATTTGCAAACATGGATTTTATTATTGTTAAAAAGTTAGATATTCCAAGAGTTATAAGTATACAAGTTCAATTTTAGAGTGTTGACCTCCTTCACCATCTTAGTAAGAATTCTTCATCAACTATTCCAAGACTTATATATATACAAGTTTAGAGGGTTGACCTCCTTGAGCATCTTATCAAACAATATATATTTTTCATCAACATTCCCCACTATGATAAGAGCACGTTGATAGTAGTGAAGTAACAACATGTGATTGATACTTGTGCTTTTGAAATGTTTAACGATCATGGAGGTTAATGGTTATTTTCAAAAAAGTTTGAATGTTTTATGTTCCTGTACATTGTACATTATAAATGAATTGATGACTTGTACATTATAAATGAATTGATGACTTAGGGTGTGATGATGAATACTTTCTAAGGTGACAATGATCTATATGGACATAATGTTACACGTAGTGGAATGTCATTTACCATAAACATTCTCCAACTATCAAGCATTATGTAAGGATTTAAGTTATTAGTGATCAACGTTATGCTTTTAACTTGATAATGGTTGTTATTTAAGTCATTTTGTTATGAAGTTATGCTTTTAACTTGATAATGGTTGTTTTGTAAGTCATTTTGTTATGAAGTTATGCATAGTTATCTTTATATAGTCGATTTTGTTAAAAATAAATAAATGTATCCACCATGTAAAACCATTTATCCATTATGTAAGAAATAAATTTAAGTTGGAATAAAAGCAAAGTATAAATATGATTTTGGTATTATAAGAAAGATATTTTGAATTTTAGAATAAAAAACATTTAGTAAAATTTAGAAACATTAGGAAATAATGTTATATATCTAAGTTAACAATTATTGTTATATAAATCATTTAGTTACAACATTAACTTGTAGTTATATTTATCTTATTTATTTAGTAAAGAAATAATTGCACAAAAGAAGTGAGGTGCATTTTACAACTAGTAATAAAGAGATTGTAACATCCATTCCATTTAACATATGTCTAAACAATTCATCCCATATATTATAGCCTCAATAAAATATGTAGTAAAAAAATAAAAACATATTTTTATATAAGTCATTTTGTTACAACATTAACTTGTAGTTATATTTATCTTATTCATTTTGTAAAGAAATAATTGCACAAGAGAAGTGAGGTGCATTTTACAACTAGTAATAAAGAGATTGTAACATCCATTCCATTTAACATATGTCTGAACAATATATAGAATATATTACAGCCTCAATAAAATATGTAGTACAAAAATAAAAATATAGTAGAAATAAATTTAATGTAAACTTTGCACCAAGAGTACTGAGGTTCAATTTAGAACTGAATATTGAAGAGATTATCACATTTACTGAATCCTTGTGAAACAATTTTTAGTCTTTGTGATACTGAGAGGGTTGAAGATGGAAATCACTTTTAGTTATAATACCATAGATACACCAACATTATATCTAGATTTCAAAATATTTGTTACAATATTAACCTTCTTAACATTTTATTCATTAAGAATGTTTCTTTTAAAAAAATTAAACACATAAATAAAATTCTAAAGAAAACTAAATAATTCCTTCTTCTTTCTTTTTTTAATTTTTCAAATGTAATAAAACAAAATTGGTGCTAGTAGATATCATTAACCATCATAATCAATATGCTACACCCTCTCTATTTATACCATGTAACATCCATTCAATATACATATATTTTTAATAAAACCTAAATAATAATTAGTCTCATTCATTCACTCTTTTATATATATATATATATATATAAATAACTAATAGAAATCTCAACATAAACTTATTTTAGTTTTAGATGTTTTAAATGCTCAATTTTTTTTTTTAATAAATCCGAAAATGTAACATAATTACAATCATTTATCCAACATATTCCCATTAAAAATACCTTAAAAATTCTCTCTCATATACCTTTGGTCGAAAATCAACTGTTATTAAATTCGTGCACTTGTTTTGTTTCCCTAGGTGTTGGCCTTCGAAAACTACTAGCCGCATACGAAACAAAACACAAAACTACTAGGCGCATACGAAACAAAACAAAAGCATATTGACAAGTACCGTGTACTATTGTGAGCGAAACCTGTTGCGCTGAGAATCCGCCAGAATTAAGGTAGTTGGAAAGCAAAATAGCGTATAAAAAACAGCTTTTGTCTTATAAGAAATTCATCTAAAGTAGCCGTTAAATTTGTCCACTTATTTCCTGTCCAAGTGGTGGACATCAAATACTACCTACCACATACAAAACAAAAAAAGAGCATCTTGACAATACCAGTATCGTGTACTTCGTGTAGCATTGTCAGCGAAAGACAATTCGCTGAGAATCAGCCATTTCTACTGGCTCCCTCCAATGCTGGTGCATATAAAACAAAAGAAGAGCATCTTGATAATTACCAGTATTGTCAATTTGCGAATCTGAAAGCTATGTCGTTTAGGGTTTGCAACGGCTATTTATTCCTGAGCGGTGCAATACTCTCTCACACAATTACAGTTACTGCTTATCCATTTACATTTGTAACTTCTTCAATTCCTCTTCGATGGGTTCCGGGTTTTCGTTTTCGGCCATGGCCGTCATTGTCTTCCTGCTGGCTGTTGCAGGTGAAGCTGAAATAAATATGGTGTTCTACATGCATGATAATCTGAGAGGGAGCAACGTGACGGCTATCCCAGTTGCGGGATTGAACGGCTCTTCTTCAAACGCCGGAAAGTTTGGAACCATCGTAACTATCAGCGATGTTATAACAAGACGACCACAAATCACCGAGTCCGACTCCGATAATATTGTGGGTCGAGCGCAAGGAACGTACGTGAATACAAACCCTGTAACTGGGCTTGATTTTTTAATGGTTATGACGATAGTCTTTCAAGATATGGAATATAACGGCAGCACTCTGGAGATCCAAGGAACTGACAGGTTCACTCAACCACAACGCGAGTTTGCCGTGGTGGGAGGAACCGGCAAGTTCAGATTGGCCCGCGGTTATGCAATTGCTAGCACAGAGGCTCTTTCTAGTCCCAATTCTATTATCAAATTCAACACCACCGTTCAGATTTAGTGTTTTCTTGATAGGTTCCTATCAGACGGTTAGTTTTCACCTTGTGTTTTTTTGTGAAGTGTTGGTTTAGTTTGTTTTTTTTGGTGAAGTGTTGACTTAATTGGTTAATGCACGGCCTTTAAGGGCTTTGTTTTAACTTTTTCAAAGTCACATGTTCAATTCTGTGTTGTAATAAAATCTACAAAGTAACATGTTCAATTCTGTGTTGTAATAAAATCTACAAAGTATCATGATTGTAAAAAGAGTAGTAGTAAAGTCTATCTTTATGCCTATTGACAATAAGCACAATTAATCACCTTTTAATGTAAAATTCTAATTTGATGGCTAATAATTGAAGATGTTGGCATATTCTTAGTCGTCCTCCCAAATCAATGAATGTGATTTTCTCTTCATAACTTCCTTGTATTTTTGAATGCATCCATCTGTTTACCTTTTAACATTTACCTAATCATATTAAAAAATTAGGTAACACTATATGATTGCCACTTTTAAATGATTAAACTTTGAATTTAGCACACTAGTTGTTGTAGACTCTCATTTTCTAGTTGTGCATTTCATTCTTTGACTGCGTTTCATTTTCTTTTTGGATCTTTCCCCATTCACCAGCCATGATTTTGAGTGGCTGTACTAGTTACTTTGCTATTAGCTTTTGATAGTCCTGAAACCATAATAAGGTAAAGGATCATCTCATCATAATAAAGAAGTATTTTTTATTAATCTGTTCTACAACTAAGTTTGTAGAACAAAGCTAAGGTAATAGGTAATTTTATGTTTCTATAAGAAGGTAATAGGTAGTTTTTAAGGATTCAAAGATCCCAATCATTTCAGTATTTTTTATTAACTATATTCTACAATTAAATTTGTAGAACAAAGTTAAGGTAATAATGTAATTTTATAATTGTATGGGAAAGTAAATGGTAGTTTTTAAGGATTCAAAGATTATACATATCTATATGGTTTGAAAAATTATTTATATATATATATATATATATATATATATATATATATATTAATATTCAATAAAAAATATATATATTTTAATATTAAAACTTGTAATTTTTGTTATTCATTATGATCAATTTAATTATATTTATGTAAAAAATAACAAAATTTTAATCAAATTGGATAGTGTTTTTTTTACAAAATTACCCAAAAATAGTTAATTGGAAAAATTTTGCCCCCAAAAAATACAATTCTCTAAACATAATCAAATTAGGTTCCAAGAGCTTCTAATAATTTTATTTGTCTTTGTATATATATTGTCCCCTTATGTTTATGTATATTGGTCAAAATTGATATGCTTTATATAGGGGTTAAAATTTATAGGATTTAATTATGTTTGTATGTATTGGTTTATTCAATCAATATAGATCCATCTTAACTCCACATTTACCAAGCTTCTAGTGTTGAGATAGATCAAAATCAAATTTCTTATGTCACTAACCTTCCCTCAAGTTTTACACTCGAAGAAAAAGTTTGCACCTCAAATGATTTCAGAATTTTACATAATCATTATTATGTACAAGTATATGTTTGAGATGAATGTAATCATTTGAATTTTACTAAGAATTATTTATAATATAGGGAGAAGGTCACTTCAAAACTCTCCACAAATGTAGATTTTCCATTTCCCCATACCTTATAGCTTTTTAATATTTTTATATTGATCATATGAGAAAGTAAATTGATTTTGAAAACCATCCATATATTTAAATCTTAATACCTTGTCTCTCTTCCTTTGCAATATTAATAGTTTTATTCTTGAATCTTTAATGTTCTTTATAATTCTATTTCATTTTTTTTCTTCATGCTTTTAAATTTAACCCATTTTATATATCTTAATATTATATTGGATTTAATTTGCAAATGTCAATAGAAGTATCACACCCAACTAAGAAAAGTGATGGAATTCCTCATATCACTAATAATCTCTTTTGCTACATGAAAATAAGTATTTTGAAATTGGTTTGCACTATGTTATTGTTCAATCTAGTTCACTTGGTAAATGCACTAATTACTTTTCAAGGCATTTAGTAAATGCACTAATTACTTTTCAAGGTAACATTATCATTGAAATGAATGCACCCTCGAGTTTTGGTGCTAAAGTCAATGAAACCGATTCATTTCTCTAAGGTCTAAATTATTTTGACCATACCATCACTGAAAAAAATGTCTAAATACATTATGTGGTGGATGAAATCAATGTATATATTAGATTGCTTTAGACAATTTTTCACTATATCATCAATGAAATCAATGCTTACTATTGTTTTACAATATTTCATGGATGAAAATAATGCAATAGACATTGAAGCCAATATGCAAATGTTTGAATACTGAGAGAGGGGGTGAAACAATATTAAGCACTTTTTAGTACTTTTAATCACAATATGCAAGCATTTAAGATATCAACAATTTAACACTTATGATTTCATTCAATATACCATAAACATACACATACACAATACACAATAATTTTAAGTGGAAATCCAAATGGGAGAAAAACATGGAATGTTTTCGTATATATCAAAAGATTACATTCATAGGAAGCACCAACTTCCTAAATTCTCTAGGGAAGGAGGCACCAACCCCATGATTTACAGACTCCAACCTGAATGAAGCTACAACTCCCTACATTCTCCAGCTCGAACTAGAAGGAGGCTCCAACACCCTAGTTTAGATGCTCCAACCTAAAGGAGGCTACAACTCTCTTTCCTTGCCCCTTCTTTCCTCCCTTGAACATAATTGAAGACTCAACCTGTCACTTTTATTGTTACATCATCATCATACAAACCAAATCCACCTCAATAAGAAAATAATACTTATGCCAAGATCACCAAGAAAATTTCTCACAACATATTCCAAACATCACCAAGAGATGACTGAATCATGTATGATAATCTCCAACATGTACAACAAAGTATGTTCCACGTTCCTCAAATCATATACCAACAATCACCAAGCTATGCCTCTAGCCATGTGCCAAAGACCTCGAAGATATGATTCAAAGCATATATCATAACATCAATATGCAAAATTCAAGACATATAGAAAACCATACCTTTTATCATATAAGAACCTAATGCATAAGATCACAGACCAATAAACCTTTCTCAATTTCAGCATAAAGAGGGTAGCTCCTTCTTCAAGCTTTCCTTCGGCCTCACTGGAAAAAACTAGGAAACTCTTGGGATCTCTCCTGATGAGGCCTATGCAACCTGTAGGAGCCTCCCATGACACCCTATACCTGACCCACGAGGGTCTTCTTAATTAGGGTTACAAGAAAACCTTCTCTAATCTGTGGCTCTAAGGCTTCCTTCTTCACACTCCTCCTCTACCTCAGATTGGCTACCTCGGATTCACTAAGAGATCACATACTTTCTTGGTTGCTTGATCATAATGAGAGGCTCTTTAAAGGGTATTTATACTTTTTCAAGGACCTCATTTACTTGACTTTGAGGCGACCTGTAACATCTTATTTGTACCAACATTTCTCCTTTAATTAATTTTGGGGCCTACTTGTAACTTCTTATTGCAGTTGTTTGGAGGCTTTTTTACCATTCTTTGGGGCATCATTTTTAAGAGGATATAACTTCTAAACTATGAGGAACAACGTGGCATACCACCTGCCATTGGAAACGAGATGATGAGGACTATCCATCTATGAGAGTTTTGCATTCATTTGCAATGTCCTTCACCCTATTTTTCCTTAATCAACTTTGGGCTTCATGACCACACTTTCAGGGATTCTTAACTACTTAACGACTTAACCAATGATTTCCATTACAAAGAGATCTTACACAATATTGTGTAAATGTGTGATAGTACATGTAAAATTGAGAATTTTGTAATGTGAAATCCCATTTTTTGTTTGGTAAAATCCTATTGATGTCCCTGATGGGAAGAAATATGTTGTCGATAAGGAAATTTTGATTGACATGATTTATTTTATTTGGACAATAGGCTTCCTCCTTTGATTCTATTTATTTTTGGTCCATATTTTTTCTTTCTATAAGTTGGGACAATGAATACACTATTGTGGTTCCATTGCTTAGGAAAATATTGAACTTTCTTCTCTTGAGCACTAAGAAAATTTTGAGGTATTGGCATAATACAATGAGAATGATGAACTAATAAGAACAAATTTCTTTGTGGAGTATCTTTGCACCTGCTACTTCTTAGATTGTTGTTTTTGAGCACATGTATGACTAGTAGATTATGTATGCTCCATCTTAGATTGGTTGGCCAATTAATAGTCATATAAGTTTTATTAATGATATTGGGAGAACTGGGTAACAATAATCAATATTAGAGGACTATGATCACAACTCTACACTTCAGTGCGAAGATGATGTAGTGAAATCCTGGGATTCATTCACAATATCAAATAAACCAAGCAAACACATGAAAATGGAAAAATAAATCCATTTTATTCCTTCTCCATCCTAACTATTACAACTGAAGTTCAACCCCTTATAACTATTATCTGATATTTTTGAAAAAACAACTATTTTTTAGAAAAACAAATAAATTTAGAACGTTCTTGCATGAATATAAAAATGAACACCAAATAAGAGTTAACTAGAGTGACACTATTTTTCAAATCACTTTTCTTACTAAGTTCATAATCTAAGAGATAACTGATAATTGAAAAATAAAATTTTCTGTAAAACCACTAAAAACCCAATTTGAGGTGTTATATGAAAGAATTTGGCCCCGGAAAAGTATTGAAACAATGTCCATTCATGTCGTTCGGATCGACACAACAATGAACTATTCAAAACACAAATCCCCATAAAATTTCATCCCAAATGGATAACCGAGTCAAAAGTTATAACCCTCGAAAAATCCCCGAAAAATCACTGCATCAAAAGAGCTTCATCATCTACAACAACAAGATCCTAGTGGTTTATCTTCCTTCTTCCATTTCCATTTCTAGCATTATGTATTCTAAATAGATCTCACTAAAGGGATTTTTATTAATTAACCATAGTGAGTTGCTTCAATTTCGTTTTCTAATTTTTTGGTAAAACTTAATTAATTGATCTACCATTATAATCACCTATATCCCTAGGTTTGAACCTCAATCACTTATTGTTGTGATTTAGTGATTTCTTCATTATCATACCAAAGTTCATGTGGGATAATACACCATTCTTTGTTGATTATTTAAATTATAAAATCACCAAAGTTGTGGTTTCGAGGATGTGCATGCACATTAATGATTTCCATTACAAAGAGATCTTACACCATATTGTGTAAATGTGTGCTAGCACATGTAAAATTGTGAAGTTTGTAATGTGAAATCCCCTTTTTTGTTGGGTAAAATCCTATTGATGCACCTAATGGGAAGAAATATGTGGTTGATAAGGCCATTCTGATTGACATGATTTATTTTCTTTGGACAATAGGCCTCCTCCTTTCATTGTATTGATTTTCGGTCACTATTTTTTCTTTCTATAAGTTGGGACAATGAATACACTATTGTGGTTCCATTTCTTTGGAAAATATTGAAATTTTGTCTCTTGAACATTAAGAAAATTTAGAGTTATTGGCATAATACAATGAGCACAATGAACTAATAAGAAAAAAAGGTCTCGGTGGAGTATCTTTGCACCAACTACTTCTTAAAATGTTGTTTTTGAGCATATGTATGACTAGTAGATTGTGTCTGCTCCATCTTACATTGGGTGGCCAATGAATAATCATATAAGTTTTGTTAATGATATTGGGAGAAGTGGATCACAATACTCAAAATGTGAGATTCACAAATAGCGTCTTTGCATTGGGATATTCTATGTTCAATGACAATGAAATTCTTATTTGATTTCTATTTTCTAGCTTTTCCATAATGGTGAGAGTTTGGTTGGAGGTTGCATTTACTTTTGAATGTAACTCAAAATAAACATATTTGTGACCTCATATTCCTAGCAACCCATATTTTGGCATCTTGATTACCTATTACCAAGCATGATATTGTAGTGATTATTGATATTGTTTATGCTACATGGGAAGTAGATTCCCACTTTCTCATTATTTTGCATGTCACCGAATGATAATCAATAGTTGGATGTTTGACTTTGTATATGCCAAGACATACACCAAATTGGTGTATGAGACCCCCTTTTTTGTAGGACAAGGGACCCCCTCCGCTCGACGATTTGACTGGTAAAGTCTACAGAGGTATACATACCCTACCCCCCTCTGAATTTGAACTTGTAACCTCTTAAGAGAAAACGCATTGTAACAACCCCGTCGTTAAGATAACAAGCGACAAACAAATGATACATTTTTTTTTGAATGCATTAGGGATATACGTCAAATTAAATAATGACAACATTGAGACAACAACCAATTATTAATGAGACAATATTAATGCAAGATGAACTTCCATGACAAGAACCGACACCTTACTGCCATGAATAGCGAAATACACATTGACGCATTAACACAATAAATAGTGACCCATAACTGTGCATTCATACAATTAAATATGACGAATAAACTTATGAATCATAAATGAATGAAGACACCCAATAACACATCTCCCTATTCATCATTGAAATAATTAACAACGCCATCAATGCGTCAACGAAGGATGGTGAAATGTAAACATAATTAGCACAACATATTAGCACGTCAACAATATTTAATTCATCAATCATAAACCACCATTAACATGGCGCATGATAATTCATTCTCTTAAACATATTAGACCATAGGAAATCCATAGCACAAAGCAAGTGTAATTATAAACAAGGCGCAAATCACAAATGCACAATGTCATTATCCGTCATAATATAATTCCACCTCATGCAAAGAATAAGATTTAAAACCGTATAAACATTATAAATCAATGCGTACATGGAGTTTAAATCCTTGACTAGTCATACATCACATCATTGAATTGTGCGTGAGCATTCTAGACAATTAGTCCAACATTTAAACATCAATGAGTTAGGGCGCAAGGGACTTCGGTTAATTCACAAGGCGCAAGAGAAACCAATAAGAATCAGTCATACTTAAAGATATTTAAGGGTGCACTAGTAACAAATTATAATCCAATCAGACACATCATAAATCATTAAAGGCTAAGTTAAGGTTGTGCTAGTAACATTGCCTGATCTGTTGGTGGCTGGGGATGTTACAAATTGATATCAGAGCTTTAAAGGCTAAGTTAAGATTGTGTTGGTAACGTTGCCCAACTTGTTGGTGACTGGGGACATTACAAATTGATACAACCAATTATCTCCTATTTGAAAGCCAACAAACTTAACCTTTAATTAATAGTAGGGATGAAAATACTAATTATTAATTCATTGCACATTAATAAATTTAATGGCGCAAGTATGTCACTTACTTTCTTTACCCACAAGCCTTAAATAAAGTGAAAGGAGTTAGGACCATAAAGAAATAGAGTTAGTTCTTGGGCAGGTCACTAAGTAGCCGTACCTGATGAGTAGTATTCCTTTCCTATCACGAAGTACACCTCCACTCCCTGTCACAAAGTATTTCCTTCCTTTTCCTAATTACTCTTGGGTCTAAAAAATAGGATTTTATATAAGAAATATAGTAGGCGTAATAAAGAGGGCATACCTCTTGTGCCGTGGAGATGAAAAAAAGACGAACCCGACTCTTACTTAACCAAGTGCTATATTGGCTAGCTATATTGGGTTATTGACTTCAATAATATCCTTTCAGGGTTTTTTTTTTTTAATAGGAAAGCGCAATCAAGAAGATGTAACATGTATGTTTAGGTTCCATTTGTTTCTTGGTATATCTTAACCAAAATCCTTTCAGTTTTTTTTCAGGTTTTTTTTTTAATAGGAAAGCTCAATCAACAAGATGTAATTGGAGAACATGTATGTTTAGGTTCCATTTGTTTCTGGGTATATCTTAACCAAACCTTAAATTAGTATTTGATATACATTATTTATACTGATCATAATTTAGGTTGAAAGTTTTCTGATAAGTAAACCAGTCCGTAAGAAAAAACAATGAGAAAGAAACTTATGACGGATTCCATCATAAAGTTTGATGGAATAAAATCCAAAATATGAATAATCTTCACTGCATATTTACAAAGGTGCAGAGCTATTTTATACAAAAGTTTGCTCTCTTCCTCGGGTGGATATGAGTTTGTTAATATTCCATGTTTTAATCGCGGAGATAAGGCTCAGCCACCACACGGAACCAATTTAGATTAAATCAGGCATGATACAGATTTCCTGATTTATCCACGCTAAATATGATAAAATTCATGAGAGCATAGATGCACAGAAATAATCACACAAATAATAGATTATATTACTCCATTGTTACACACATACATAGCTACATATATAGCTGGATTCAGATCCAACTAACTCCACTCTTGGAGGGATAGGTTGAGAGAATATCTCAACATCCTCCTACAAATCTTCAAACCAATCT
>ML783250.1:180156-207161 GCA_009831015.1 Picea engelmannii | reverse complement strand
AATAAATTTTTTTTTTTTTTTTTTTTTCCTTTATAGAAAATTCACTGCAGACTTCTATCTCACGCAGTCACACAAAATTTCACACCAAACTCTTCAGTGCATAAACCAAACCGCAAGATCTCTAGGTGAAATGTCTTTGAACAGATATGGCAGCGAGCTCTTGAACAGATGCGAAATCTCACAGCTCCCTCTTCTTGTTCTAGGATGCTAAAGATCTTCTCTTTCGTATCCAAATCCAATTCAAGCAATATGACGCTCGATCTATTCTTTGCAATGATGTTCACGCTGTGCTTTCCAACATAAGCAGCACTCAGAAATTGTGATACAAAAACTCCTCCACGCAACGGCTCCTTCTAATTAAAGCACAAAACAAATGTTGCAGATGCAGAGATCTGAACATCTCTCTTGCACGCCCTCTAGCGCCCAACTCCAAATTCTCGGGGATATTCCTCTTCGGCTGCAGATCTTTGCCTTCGATTTTCAACGAATTTAGATGGATTACTGCGGTGGTGGTGCTCCTCGGCCTTATTCGCAAGTGGCGGAATGGTCATGGCGGCCAAATTAGGAAATCCCATCTGCTACCCGGACCGGATCTATTGGATGGCCTCTCATTGACGAAACATGGAGTTATTATCTTCCACAAAACACAACACAGGAATAAAAAAAAAACTTCACACAACGGCTCACAAATGAAACAACACGCGCAGATATTATCGAGATATATTCCGGTGATTTCTCAAATGTGACCCTCCTCCAACAACAATAGTGGCARCACTCTCACAAACAAAAGAATTCAACACTCTTAATCTACGTATATACAGAAAACCGTCTCTCAAACTATTTCATCTTCCTGGGCACTCCCGTGAGGGATTAAGCCCAGTTAAGCTCTGATACCATGATAAAATTCATGAGAGCATAGATGCACAGAAATAATCAAACAAATAATAGATTATATTACTCCATTGTTACACACATACATAGCTACATATATAGCTGGATTCAGATCCAACTAACTCCACTCTTGGAGGGATAGGTTGAGAGAATATCTCAACATCCTCCTACAAATCTTCAAACCAATCTCCAACTCAACATAATCATTAATTCTAACAAAATATTTATCTGTAGTCATTGAAATTTCTCTAAATGGTTAATTGATCTGATATTATAATTAATAATAATTTAATAAACAAATAATTAATGAGTAAGTTCTAATTGCAAAAAGGCAGTGCGCACAGGCACATGTCACACGGAAGGAAGAGTAACAACGTGTCCAGGGTTGCACGCGTGTCAACTGAACGAAGGATGCCAGTGAAAGGGGTCAACACTCAACACTAAAACGTACTAAATCGAGCTCGGGCTCCGAATTTCGTGACAGAAACGCGTGGACAAAATTACCAGAAAACGTTGAGATAAAAACGAGGAACACTCCAGGCGGAAATAGTGTGGAAAACGAGATGATACAGGTCGGTACTCCACCCCTCAATCCAAACGCGCAGGGATACATGTTTAGAAGGATGCAGGGAGGACCGTCGCTACATTTGTTTCTATGTTTGACCATGGGCTTAGCAGTGGCGGAGGGAAGCCTTACCCCATCGCTTTCGTCCTTATTTTTTTTTCAACAGTAACCGAGGGAAGCTCTGTCCCGACATCTGCGTCTGTCCATTCCATCCTGATCGTGGAAAGGCGGCCAGAGAAGAAAATCCGAATGAATTGGGATTGATGAGGTGAGAATGAAACTGCGTGGGTTGAGGAGTTGCAAGGACAGAGGTGGGACGAATGAAATCAGTTGTGTTTGGCCAAGATATTTTTAGAGGGCGGGAATCGAACGGGAGAGCTCGTCCGTGCCTCTGAGGGCCCTGATATGCGAAGTGTAATGGCCCTTCACTGCCCGATACGGTTTTTATGGCGCCCGAGGAAGATTCAGATGTATTCGGGCGAGTCCTTCTAGGTTTAAGAAGTTTATGAAGCGGAAATAAAAGGTTGTTGTCACCATGCCAAGATTAGACTGGGAGAGATATAGAAGTCATCAACTGTGTGAATCAGCGTGCCCAAGTGGAGTCGGTAAAGAGGAAGGGTTGGACGGGCTCAGAGGATTGCAGGGGTTCTGGCCGAATCATGAAAATACACATTAAAAATTAAACTTTTAAAAATTTTCTGGGCAGATCCATTACAGAAAAATTAAAAACTTTTCTGGGCGAATCGTCATAATACACATTCAAAATTAACATTTAAAACTTTTTATGGGAAGATGCATTACCGATAACACACATACAAGCAAGTAAAACCTTCCTGGGTGAATCGTGCCGCAATACAAATAAAAAAAACACGGAGGAAAATCGAATCTGAAGAAATGGTCAACAATCCGAGGATAGATCGATGGCCGAGGAAAAACAAGAAGGGAGGGTGCGTATATGTTCTGACGTGCAAGGGTAAGTCTGAGGTAAGTGAGAAAAACAAAGAGCATGCCGAGTACTCTGGCTTAAATCTCAGTCGGAGTGTGAACGAAATGAAGAAATACCAACTAGCTACAATGCCAACACTCTTACCAACGAATGAAAGAAAAATAAATTAAAATTTTATCACGAACGCAACGGGACGTCCACTGAGGGTATATTCAACGAGTTTTCCTTTTTATTTCAGATTACAAATATGCTGAGATCCACCAAATTCATTTTTGCAATTATCATAACAATACATATGCCAGAAAACTAATGACATGAAGACGCCATCCGACTACCACAATTATGCAAGTATAAATTTAGTAACAATATAATAAACAGTTTTACCCGAAATATTGTGACCGACGATAACGAATCTGAAGGGTTGTCCTGTGCTTTCGCTCCGACCAACTCCTACTCGCTAACCACTGATACCTCAACTATACCTCCTAGTCAACACTAGGGGTACTCTTCTTCCCCTGAGCCGCTAGAGCCACAAAGGGGCAACACTCACAAAGCAGAGAAAACTAGCTTCCATATCACCTCACAAGGTTGAGCTACCACTCTCTATTCGAGGTGGGAATCTCAACTCCCACAAGAAAAATCATGCAAGAAAATTTTTGACAACGTAACCTTATGCATACAAGTCGTGATCCATTCCCCTTCTCTTTCATTTCTTTTATAGAGTTATCTTAGTGACTAGTTGGCAAAATGTACATTAATTTTTTTTTTTTTTTTTTTTTTTNTTTATTAGGAATATTATCCCCAGTACAGTTGTCACCCGATCCCTTAGTTGCATCAAAAATTCATTTAATTATTTTGATTAAATTTTCAATTTCCCTCACCCACATAAAAACATTCCCAAAAAGGTTCCTCGATGTCCATTTATTCCCTCACATGTCCTTAATGACTAACGCCTTTCTTAAATCTTAGTTAAGTTCATTTTAGGAAAGTTCTCTATAGTAGTTTCCTCCTATGTTCCACATTCCTTTTGCAATTAGTTTCCCCTTTTGTTTAAGTTCGAATTTAGCAAGTTTTGCACATAAACAACAATTAATCCTTTAATTAATTTAATACTCCATTTAATTCTAAATTTGAATTTTCCCCCTTTTAATTCTAATTAAAAATTTTCCCCTTTTATTAATTGCTTAATTAATTTTTTGTCCTCATATCCTACTTAGACCTAGGCTTTAATTTCAACTAGGCTTAGCAAATTTTTATGCGAAAAGTTATATTTAATATACTTTACTGATGAAAAATTATTTTAAGGCTGACCATGTCAAGGTAAGATATTATTTTCTAGGTACCTACGTTCATTGAGTTACCAATGTTAAACCACGATATGCTCTTCAAGACGCACTACGTGCTCCAAGGGTGCCACTCGCCTTCATTCTAGTTTCATCTATGCAACGTGCCCTTCAAGACGCACTACATGCTCCAACGGTGACACTCGCCTTTTGAATGATTTTGGTAGACGTTCGCCCTTGGAGTCAATACTTTGTCGAGCCCCTTAGAATCATCATGAGGGACTGTCACAGTCTGCGCTCATGACATCATCGATCTATCGAACTAGGTAATCGTTAACCTACAGTTAGAGCCACAACAAGAGTGCTAATAGGCTGTGGCAGGGATGATACCACACCTCTACCTCAATATCTCTGGTTGTCATGCATGACCCCTTTACTCCAAATGTGAGTCTGGTTAGCAAGTTATCATCAACATCCAACCATCAACAAAACATGTTAGCGATCCAAAATCAACATCATAATATACAAGTCATATGTCACATATGCAATAAAAAAAATCCTCAAACCATAAACAGTCCACTCCTTGACTTGATCTGGAGTCCAAAGAGGTCTCAAAATCCTCAATCAGTCTAGAGTCCTGCACACTCAGGAGAAACCAGTCAATAACACATGTCGATACAATGTAATCAAATAACATATAATCATATCCACAACATCATCATATCCATAAGAGAAACAGTCAATCATATAAGGAACCGGATCACTTTCACGCAAGTGTCCTCAAAGAATAAGTTCAATCAGATGTGCACAAAACTAGGATGTTACATACACCCCCTCTTGTTTTAAACTTTGTCCCGAAGTTTCACAGTATACAAGTGAAAAATAAGTATCTGACAATATCTAAGGGTCTAACCATCAAACAAAAATGGAAACTGCGGATGCATATCATATGCATCTTCCTAGGTAGCTGAGTGTGGAATATAATTGTCCTATTGGACCTTGACCTAATCGACAATTCGACATCGTAGGTGTCAAATGCGATAGTCCAGAAAGTGGATTGGCTCTACCATGAGCGCACTCTTGCTCAACAACCACCAAGAAATCAAGTTAATCATATGCCTAGGATCACTCACCTAAAGTCGCACACAGATACAAGATAATATCAAGAAAAGTCTCAAGGAATGCGACACAGTTAGTTGTTAGGCCCCTAAAGTATGGTCACACAATGCGCATCGATAAAACACTTATGTCAATCTTGTGCTTCTTCCGACCCTTTTCGTATTGTTTGTATTTTTTCGTCCAATACTTGTATCACTTATGGTCCTACCAGGGCCCCATCCTTGAGTCAATCCCAAATCAAAGGCATGTGACAAGGTCGCCCATAAAGAAACTCAAATGATGCCATCTTATAGGTTCTTTGACAATTGTTGTTGTAAGCCAATTCTACCAGTGGCAAGAACTATTCCCAATGTTTCTATTGGTCCAACATGCACATATGCAACACAACCTTCCAAAGTTTAGTTCATTCCTTCTATCTTCCTGCCTGACTTCGGGTGATACATGGTACTAAAGTTAAGTGGGGTTCCTAAGGTATCTTGGAAACTAGTCCAAAATCATCCTGCAAACATCGATCTGTGATCGGATAAGATTCTTTTGGTACGTCTAGAAGTATCAATATCTCACTGATATAAACTCTATCTATACCTTGCACCTAAAGATTCATACACACAGGTTCAAAATGTGAACTCTTCGTTAGAGTGTCAACTATCACAAAAATCGAGTCGTGCCTCCTTGCCGTCAGTGGAAAATTTCCCAACGAATTCCATCGAAATGACCTCTCATTTCGATTCCGAAATAGTGAGTGGTCATAGAAACCCTGTCAGATGTATATGTTCAACCTTCACCTTCTGACCTTCTAGACATCTCACCATCCAATTGACAATGTCCTCCTGTATCCCTTCCAGAAGAATAAGAGCTTAAGGTCTTCCCTCATCTTCATGACTCTTGGATGAGCCATGTACACTTCTCTATGGGTTTCGCATAAGATCAAAGCTTCTCAATTCGTCGTTGGGATGTAATTAAATCCAGTTATTATATCTCAAAGATCCATCATTTTCCATAGTATATCCCTCAATTTTTGGTACCAACATGGTGTCTTTCCCGAAAAATTCCTTACCCTCTTATACTAGTTAGTGTCGCGTTGTAGTTAGAATATTTTCACGTAGATTCGTTTGAAGAGGTATCACTGAAAATATGTGTGGTCTCTGACTCAACGTGTTTTCCACTCTATTAATTATTCCTTTTAACTAGGAAATCTCAAATCGTAACCAGTAAGCAGTTCTGACCAATCCCTTTGTCGTGCGTTCAAGTCATTTTGTGTAAAAATGTGTTGTAAACCACTTTGGTCCATTTTTAGTTTGAATTTCCATCCAATCATGTAGTGTCTCCACACTCTCGAGGCATACACGATGGCTAAGAACTCCCAATCGTGTGTCACGTAGTTTTCCTCATGCTTTCTTAACTTCCTCGTCATGTAAGCGATCACTGGACTGTCTTGCATCAAAACTTTGCCTACGCCTTCCTTAGATGCATCAGTGCATACCTAGAAGTCCTCGTCCACACCAGGGACTTTTAGTATTGGCGTTTTCTTCAACGGCTCCTTGATCCTTCGAAATGCTTCTGAGCATTTCTCAGTCCACACAACTTCTTGTTTTTCTTCTGCAATTCCGTAATTGTATTTTCTATCTTCGAAGAACCCTCAATGAATCATCGATAATATCGTACTAAAACCACGAAGCTACGCACTTTTGGTACATTCGTCGGTGTAGGCCACTCCATAATAGCCTCTACCTTCGCTGGATCCACAATGATACCTTCATTGAAGATAACATGCCCTAAGCAATGAATCCTCGATAACATTGCGACTGCTTCTCGAAATCTGTTCTCTCGCAACATTGTAGTACCAAGCATAAAAGTTCGTCCTAATCTTCCATCATTCAAGAATATCAAATTATCATCAAGGAATACTCGACGGTAGTCAAGAAGAGTCTCCACCACCCATCCTTCTTTCGTATGAAATTAATAGGAACACTCCAAGGGGACACACTTGGATGTATAAGTCTTAGGTCCAACAACTCCTTCAGTTGTACTTTAAACTCTTGTAACTTAGGGGTCAACATCTGATAAGGATTTCTTGCCACCATTTCAATTGCAGGTTTTAGGTTGATGGTAAATTCCATCTTGGCTTTGGGTAATACACCTGGTAATTCTTCTGGGTATCAAGTCCACAAAATCTCATACTACTGGAAGGTCTTCTAATCCTTCCACCATGCCCTTGAAGTTTGGTGCTAAGTATGAATATAACTTGCATCCTTGCACATTCTCTCTTGTGGGGAGGAAATGAACCTCGAGGATACTCCCTGTTTTCTTCCTACAATCACACTTCTCTGTCCTTCATCGTTGGTCCAACTCAACCGCCTCATCTTACCGTTGAGTATCGCATCATGCGATTCCCACCAATACATATTGATCATGTCATCATAAGATCTTAATATCATGAAATAGGTCGGACTTCGTTACATTATCGCCAGATTAAATAAATAGTTCATACCCCTTCCTCCATATATCTGGTTGGTACCCAAAGCCATATCGACGAATCTAAACTTGTCCTGTCGAATTCCTTTACCTAAATCTCTTCAGTGCGGTACTATAATTAGATATCTTTGTAGCACTGGGCTCTAAAAAATACTAAAGTTCGTTTGGAGATGGTACCTGACACCTCGAGCACAATGGACTAGTGCTCGGCCTGGTGGTTATTTACCATGGTCATGAATCCTATGGGCCTTTCCCATCTTCACAATGATAGTGTGTCCTATTGACTCTGCCGCTCTAGCCCTCTCAACTAGACAATTGTGTTGGTAATATGGCTCTCCACATGTCCAACATTCGTTCTTCAATCTAGTACTCCAGGTCCCTAAAGTAGTACTTGTTGGCTCGCCAACCTAAAACCCTGGCCTGTTTCACTAAACAGGCCCAACCACTGTTGTTGCTAAAGCGGTGGTCCCCTGTAGGGAATTCTTTATTGAGGATCTCATCGTCTTGGTATCGTAAACAAGGGTTATAGAGACGTATATTGATACCAATATGTCTTGTCTGGTTGTCTTATGATGCTGATGAGCACCAGATGTCGTCAATCCAGACGGTATTGCAGGAGTCTTGCCCTAATTCCCATGGTAAATTATTCTTCTACTAAAAGGCCTACTGGATTGCATCGTGCAACGTTCGAGGCATTTATACCCTCGAATTCGCACGAAACTAGAGTTAAGGCCGTACAAAAACTTGCTGACCTCTAACTTCTCCATGTTCAGATGCGAGACATACTAGAGTATCTTCATAAATCTGATATCACTCTAGCACTGTACGACCACCTTGTCATAAGGCGCGGAACTCATCGAGCTGGAGCTCAATGGATTCCTATGACAATTACTTCTCCTGGAACCATTCCCATAGAACGACTCTAACAACCATGATTAGCTGAGGTAGGAGCATCTTCCACCCTAGAAGAGCGCCCCCCTTTAGCTGAAGACCACCATGCGGACCTTCATGTTGGAGGTCATAACCACGAAGTGCAAAGCACATCACCTTGTTCTCCATCCATGCCTCAATCGCTAATCCATTTGTGGCACTCGTGAACATGGGAACCTAATATTTTAAAGTTCTCTGTGAATGATACCAACACTTGTTGGGATGTGTTATGGACCCTCAGGGGTACAGGCGCCCTGGTCTTATCTCAGTACAAACAGTTTTTCAAGGCATCTGTCATTTCCCTAGAAGCAACTTTTCATACCCAATGCATCTTGCGCGACAATCTTCTCATGCTTAAGACTTTTTCTTCTCCTTGGGGTTTGGACTCCTCCAATGCAGGTGCTACTAGAGATGTCACACCTCCTCCCTTGGTACCACATCGTGAATTTTTGCAGCGTCCTCTAGCCATGATTACCGCATGGATAGTTAATATTTCAATTAGCGCTAATTATTAATCAAGGGATTAATTCAGTGGAAGGTGTGGAAATCCATAGTTGAATGGTTGAACCCACTCTAATACCATATGTAACGACCCCACCATTAAGACAAAAAGCAACAAACAACCGGTAAATTGTGTTTTCGAATGCGTTAGGGATATATGTCAAATTAAATAACGACAACAATGACATGGCATTCAATTATTAATGAGACAATATTAACGCAACATCAACTTTCAAGACAAGAAGTTGATACTTTACTTCCATGAATAGAGAAATACACATCGATGCATTAACACAATAAATAACTACCCATAATAGTGTATTCATACAATTAAACCATGGCGTATAAACTTAAGAGTCATAAATGAATGAAGACACCCAATAACACATCTCCCTATTCATCATTGAAATAATTAACAATGCCATCAACGTGCCAATGAAGGGGCGACATGAAAACATAATTAGCACAACAGATTAGCATGTCAACGATATTCAATTAATCAATCATAAACCACCATTAACATGGCATGTGAGAATTCATTGTCTTAAACATCTTAGACCATACGAAATCTATAGCACAAAGCAAGTGTAGTTATAAACAAGATGCAAATCCCAAACGCACAATGCCATCATCCGTCATAATAAAATTCCACCTCATGCAAAGACTAAGATCTAAAACCATACAAACATTATAAATCAGTGCATGCATGGAGTTTAAATCCTTGACTAGTCATACATCACATCATTGAACTACGAGCGAGCATTCTAGACAATTAGTCCAACATTTCAGCATCAATGAGTCAAGGTGCAAGAGGATTCGATTAATTCACAAGGCGCAAGAGAAACCAATAATAATAAGTCACACTTAAAAATATTTAAGGGCGCACTAGTAACAAATTATAATCCAATCAGGCACATCATAAATCATTGGCGCAATAGAAACTAGTTATTAATTCATCACACATTAACAAATTTAATGACATAAGTATGTCACTTACTTTCTTTACCCACAAGCCCTAAATAAAGTGAAAGGAGTTAGGTCCATAAAGAAATAGGTTTAGTTCTTGGGTAGGTCACTGACTATCCGTACCTGATGAGCAATATTCCTTTCCCATCATGAGTACACCTCCACTACCTATCACGAAGTACTTATTTCCTTGGCCTAAAAACTCTTGGGTCTAAATAATAGGAGTGTATATAAGCACTATAGTAGGTGTAATAAATAGCGGATACCTCCTGTTCCATGGAGATGAAAAACAAATGAACCTGACTCTTACTTAACCAAGTGCTATATTCGATTATTGACTTCAATAATATCCTTTCGGTTATTTATAGGAAAGCACAACCTAAAAGATGTAATTGGAGGACATGTCTGGTTATCTTCCATTTGTCTCTTGGTAGTTTCTTAACCAAACCTTAAATTAGGATTTATTGAAAGGCTGCGAGAGAATAAAATGAACTGGGATTGATCAGGTGAGAATGAAATTGCGTGGGTTGAGGAGTTGCAAGGGAATAGGTTGAAAAATTCAATGAGATGTGTTTGGCCAAGATATTTGGAGAGGGAAGGAATTGAATGGGAGAGTGCATCCTTGCCTCTAAAGGCCCTGATATTCGAAGTGTAATGGCCCTTCACTGCCCGATACGGTTGTTATGGCGTCCGAGGAAGATTCAGATGGATTCGGGCCAGTCCTTCTGGGTTTAAGGAGTTTATGAGGAGGAAATAAAAAGTTGTTGTCGCCATGCCAAGCTTAGACTAGGAGAGATATAGAAGTCATCAATTGTGTGAATCAACGCACCCAAGTGGAGTCGGTAAAGAGGAAGGGTTGGATGGGTTCAGAGGCTTGCAAGGGTTCTGGGTGAATCATGAAAATACACATTAAAAAATAAACTTTTAAAACTTTTATGCAGATGCATTACAAAAAAATTAAAAACTTTTCTAGGTGAATCGTGATAATACACATTAAAAATGAACATTTAAAACTTTTTATGGGAAGATGCATTGCTAATAATACACATACAAGCAACTAAGACCTTCCTGGGAAAATCGTGATGCAATACAAATAAAAAAAACACAGAGGAAAATCAAATCTGAAGCAATGGTAAACAATGCAAGGATAGAACGATGGTTGAGGCAAAACAAAAAGGGAGGGTGCTCCGATGTTCTGCGCGCAAGGGTAAGACTAGGGTAAGTGATGCATACCCCACCTCCTATCCTAAGGGTTGTGTGACCTCCCGGTCTACGATTGATCAAGAACCTGAGTCTGACTAACTCTTTGGCCCCTCAAGAACCTCAAATTCACTTATCAGGCCCTCTTTCCCTTAGATTGTAGGTTATATGGAACCTGCGGCCTTCTCCTTAACACCTTTGGAAACCTTAGCGTACTTAGGCGCTATCTCTCCTGGTTAAGACCTCCCTTTAATGTGACCAAGGTTGTGACCAGTCGCCTATTTAAAAGGCGCGTTGCGATTTCGTAGTTCACG
The DNA here is from genome assembly GCA_009831015.1 of Picea engelmannii. Classification (NCBI taxonomy): domain Eukaryota; kingdom Viridiplantae; phylum Streptophyta; class Pinopsida; order Pinales; family Pinaceae; genus Picea; species Picea engelmannii. The sequence goes on along the minus strand of ML783250.1, from coordinate 195,971 downwards.
ACTTCTATAGGTGAGTCACTCGAACTCTCCTGACTCTTGAAATCCCGATAGGATCCTAACGCATGTTAGTCCCTCGGTTCTCCTTCAATGATGTGAACCTTCGCTGTGACCATGGGCCAATATTTCAAGCGCGTCGTGACTTCACGTCTCATCTCCGTCTGGACAATTAATGGTCTGGATCTCTCCTCGATCCGATGGCTCAGATCATATCACAATTTTGTGTATCGCAAGTTCTTGCAACTCTTGCCTCTGATTTCCTGAGTCACGAAATCCCGACAAGGTGAGATCTACGGTTCAATTCCCTCCTTCGATCAACGGTTGTGATCGTTTCACGATTTCTCACTTCACATGTTCTTGTAGATCGACCTTTGACTTCTTCAAGTGATGAGTCAGCGAAATACTGAGCTCAGGCCACGCGTCCTCCTTGACGATGGATGGTTCAGAGCTTTTCGGCATTTCGTGACTTTGTTCCTCCTGTGTGCTTTCAAAGCTTTAAAGTTAGTGCACTTTACCTTGGTCCGGTGGCCATGATCCGTTTACGCTCAAACCGAATTATTGAGATCTTTCTTCCTCTGCACTTGCTCCTTGTTGCCTGGACGTTGATCGAATGGTCCAGATCTTTCCCTCTGAGATCAAGCTTTCTTCATACTTAGAAGATTTTTTGAAAAGATTGAAAGGTTTCGACCTTCGTCCTTCCTTCCTACAAGTCCACTTCTTGGATCTCGTTCACACTTCTTGGAAAGTGTTACTCCTCCTGATCTTGATCTTCTCAAATATTTGATCTCCCAAGCACTTCTTTCTTTTCTGGGAAATTTGTCAAACTCAGATCCAAAGATTCTTGAAAAAAATCATTTCTCGCCTTCCTGACATTCCTCTGCTCTCATTCTTCGACTTATTTATGGAGTCGCTTCGACTCTTTGTCAAATTCCAGGTCTGTGCACTCTCTCCAACAGATATTTACACAAGTTTTGAGTTCTTGTGATGACTGTGCGTACCCTATGGAATACGATTTTCACTTCCTGCAAAGAAAATCTTATGCTATTTCTTCTGAGCTTCAAGAGTCGAAACAGAACCTGTCAACACACTCCTTGAGGAATGTGTGCACACCTTGCACCACTCACGAAGAAAAGAGAATTAAATTCTATGAAAACATTTCAAAGCTACATACACTCGTAGCAAGATTCATTCATTCTTGAAACAACCAATATTAACAGAGTATCACAGACAACAACAGTCTCACACATTTGGATCAATTTTCCTCTGTTATCTTCATTCAGAATCAAGAAAATGGTTACAATAAAATTCAAAGGAAAAACTACTATTCACAACTCCTATTTTCTCATAACTATCGTAAACCCCCTTTTGGGCGTACAAAACCTCTCTTTATACAAAAGGAAACAAACAAATAAACTAATTTTTATCTAATTACGGTTACATCGAGACTAGGGTTAAACTAACAGGTCACGTGTGCTCATTTTGTCTCCACGCGCGTGATCTTTCCTCTTTTATTTTCTATCAGCTTCAAAAGATTGCAATATCGGTCAACGTTCGAGATTCTAAATTGGTTCTGAGGCGCTGAGTTGTCATGTCACGTGTACTTTCTGACGATGCTCTTGCATCATACTCCCCGTGACAAAAATTCATGGATTCCTATGAATGAGCTCTTGTACTGACTTTCCATGCTTCTGGATATCAGCTTCACTCTCCCAAATGACATCTTCTATTGGGTGTCCCTTCCACTTGACCAAATATTCAAAATAGGTCTTCCTCTTGGTCTTCTTACAAATCCTCTGATCAACGATCATTTCCATCTGTGGTTTTTCTGCTATAGGCATTTGTTTCTCCCACTGAATTTTCTCTTGATATGTTGATCCCTCTGTGTCATGCTTCCTGTAACGATACAGGTTTGAGATGTTGAATATCGATGATATGCCCACATCATCTAGCAGCTCGATCTCATAGGTGTTTTCATCAAACTTCCTCAAGATCTTACAATGTCTTATATTCTTCATATTTAGCTTGTTATATGTCCCCCTTGGGAACCTTTCCTTCCTGATATGTGCCAAAACTTGATTTCAAACTTCAAATTGAAGTTCTCTGCGATGTTGATCAACTCTACGCTTGTACTCTTGGCTAGAACTCTGCAATTGCTCCCTGATATGGCTATGGGGCTTTTGCATTTTTGCAGCAAAATATTCTGCTCTGGCACTTCTAATCCCACTCTGTTCTAAGTCTCTCAACTTAGACACTCCCCTGGGTTTCATTCCATACAATATTTGGAACGGTCTCTTCCCAGTGCTCCTGTTTGGTGAGTCGTTGTATGCAAATTCTGCTTGTGGGAGAATCTGATCCCACTCATTATTGTGCATGGTGACCAGAATCCTCAACAAGTTCCCCAATTTTATGTTTACCACCTAAGTCTGTCCATCTGTCTGAGGGTGATAAGCTAAGCTGAAGGAAAAATCTATCCCCAACTTCCTCCATGGCGTTATCCAAAAATTACCAACAAATTTTGTGTCTCTGTCCAAGACAATGCTTCTAGGTAGGTTGTGAAGTCTTACAACTTCCTTGAAAAATAGATTTGCAACATGCATTGCATCATCGGTCTTCTGACATGAGATAAAGTGTGCCATCTTTGAAAATCTATCCACCACTACAAATATAGAATCACATCCTTTTTGCGTTCTTGGTAGTCCCAACACAAAATCCATGCATATTTCATCCCAAGGCCTCTCTGATATGGGCAACGGTTGATACAATCCAATGTTCTGTCTTTTTCCTTTTTCACATTGGCAGATTCTACATCTGTTCACAAATTTTATTACATTTGTTCTCATACCTAGCCAATAGTATTAACTTCTCAACTATGCAAATGTCTTGTCATGGTCAAAATGTCCAGCCAATCCTCCACCATCTTTTTCCTTCAAAAGGTTACCCCTCATTGAGCATTTTGGTATGCACAATTGATTTCCCTTGAACAACAATCCCTCTTGAATCATATACTCTGTCCAATGGATTTTATCTCTCAGCACAAGATTCATGCATGCTTCATATTCTTCCTTGAAATTTGGATCATCACTGTACATTTCCTCAAGGTGTTCAAACCCTAAGGTCCTTACCTAAAATTCCTGCAGAGTCAAGCATCTCCTGCTCAATGCATCAACAAATTTGTTAGCATTCCCAACAATATGTTTTATGACAAAATTCAAATTCTGTATATACTCAATCCACTTCACATGCCTCTGATTCAATTTTTCATGTCTGGTTATGAATTGTAAAGCTTGGTTATTTCTATACAAGGAAAATTTTTGTGGGACAAGGTAGTGTCTCCATTTCTTCAGGGCTTGGATTATGGCATAAAACTCTTTGTCATAGGTGGAGTATTTTCTCTTAGTCTCATTCATCTTCTCACTGAAGTAAGCAACATGTCTATTTTCCTGGCTCAAAACTCCTCTAACCACAACTCCACTTGCATCACATCTCACTTGAAATGTCTTCTCAAAATTTGGCAAGACCAGAATTGGTCACTCCGCTACTTTCTCCTTCATTGTATTGAATCTCTTCCCAGCATCCTCTGTCCATTTAAAAGACTTGTGCCTTTTTTTCACTGTATCCATCCTTGGTGCGCAAATTCCACTGAAATCTCTGATGAATTTCCTATAGAAACTTGCTAATACATGGAATCTCCTTACCTCAAACATGTTCCTTGGTGATGGCCATTCTTTGATTGCTTTCACCTTCTCCAGGTCCATCTTCAGTTCATTTGAAGAGATCACAAAATCCATGTAAATGAGTTATGTCTTCATAAAAGAGGACTTCTTCAGGTTTATCAACAACTTCTCCTGCTGTAGTCTCCTCATCACTAGTGTCAAGTGCCTCAAATGGTCCTCTTTAGTCTTGCTAATGATCAATATATCATCTAGATACACAACCACAAACTTGCCAATGAAATCTTTTAGTATTTCATTCATCAACCTCATAAAAGTACTCAGGGCATTGGTTAAGCCAAATGGCATAACAAGCCACTCATACAAACCTTTATTTGTCTTAAAGGTTGTCTTTCACTCATCACCTTCTCTCATTCTGATCTAGTGATATCCACATTTCAAATCTATTTTAGAAAATAATTTTTTCCCACTTAAGAAGTCCATCAAATCATCTATTCTTGGAAAAGGGAATCTATAGCTAATAGTGATCTTGTTGATGGATCTCGAGTCTGTACACATTCTCCATCCTCCATATTTATTTGGACTCAACACAGTTGGTACTGCCCATGGGCTCAATCTCTGTCTGACCAAACCCTTGTCTAACAATTCCTAGACCTGATTCTTTAGCTCCTCATTCTCTCAAGGTGCCAGTCTGTATGTTGATTTTTTTGGCAGAATTTCTCTTGGTATCAAATCAATATGATGGATGATACTTCTGATGGGTGGTAACGAGTTAGGAATCTCATCCACCACTATGTCCCAAAAATTATCCAACAATTCCTGAACTCCTTCAGGAAAATCATCCATCGAAGTAACGAGAGATGCAAGCTGGGTCTTGATCTTGTCTCTCTTGAGGAAAGTCTCTCTCGCACACCCAAGAAACCGTCAATGGTGGAAGAAAAGAAAAACGTTGGAGCAAATGATCCTAGAAGTCTATTGCTTGAGCAAGCTCTCATGCAACAGAGGGATGAAATGATGGAGAATTTTCCCACATCCTTCAATGCCTCCCGATAGCATCAGGCACATCTTCATCAAGCGGCCACTTTGGAGGCACCTCGTCTTCTAAGGTATAGGTCAATTTTGATATTCCTATATTTGAACATTAGATAGATGCAGATGCCCTAGATAAATGGTTAAATCTATTAGGAGGTTATTTCTTTGTTCACAATTTTTCTGAGAGAGAAAAGATCATCTTCACGCTCCTTAAGGCTCTCCCCCATGTCAAACATTGGTGGGAAACTTACTGGGAGAGGATTTCCACAAAGGAGTCTAGAATATATGGGGCCGAGCCCACTTGGGATTTTTTTGTTGATGCGGTAAAGGAACAGTATTACCCTGTTGGCAACTATGAGGGCCAATACATGAGATGGACCACACTGTGGAAAGAGGGGCCAAGAAGTTCCGGAGTTCACCAATACCTTCCATACCTTACACACCAAGCTGGGTATCAAATACTATGAATGACATTTGGTTCTGAAATACCGTGGGGCTCTATAGAGATACATCCAAACTAAAATGGATTTTTTGGACATCTCATCACTCGGTGTGCTTATCGATATGTTGTTAAAATCGAGCATAAATTTAAACACCAGAACAAACGGGAGTTTGGGTCTGCAAATCCGCAACAACCAAAGTTTGATAAAGAAATCCCTAACAAACAGTCTCACGAAAACCAGTCCATGCTACACGAAAAAAAGTGTCACGAGAAGACAAAGAAGGACACCGAAAAATGGTGTGATTTCCACAAAAGCCCCTAGAACAACACTGATGAATGTCGCTCAAAACAATCATTAATGGCCAAGATCAAAGACAAGGAGAATAACCTTGATTCTGAATCTAATTATGAAAATACGGGTAAAGGATAGATCATTGACGCAAACCCCACTGCTATTGTCACGACTGCAACAATTCAACTAGAAGAATCAACAGATCCTGAAGAGGGGGAATACATTTTTCATTCATAGATGTGGGTGAAGGGGACCCCGCTGCATTTTATTGTTGATAGTGCAAGCCAGAAGAACCTCATCTCAACAAAAGTCATCAAACAGTTGGTATTGTCGACAACACCACACCCGTAGCCATACAACATCGGGTGGCTTTGCCAAGGACGAGATCTTAATGTCATCCAGCAGTGTCAATTGACATATGACATCCAGCCCTTCATGGATGAGGTATTATGTGATTTTTCCCCACTGGATGTCTGTGATGTTCTCTTGGGCCAACCATATATGTGGAAGTGCCATGTTGTTTATGAGTCTCGACCCCGTAGTGTCATTTTTACTTTGGGGGGTCATATCTATAGAATACCAGAGGTAGTTTTGACTACTGTTCCACCAAAAAAGTGTCGCAAGGTAGTATCTCATACTACAAAATTCAGCTTCTTCACAATCTGTTCGAAAGGGGAACAGAAGGACATTGGAACCACTACAACCTTGCCTCAAGCACCTTCTATCCAACAGAAGCAGGTCGACAAGGTTGCAACAAAGCGCAAATATTCCTTCTACACACCGTCCTCTCATGTAGCCCAACTTTTGGAACAACCTTAGCCTCAACAGGTTCGTGATAGACTTCCACAAACTGAGTAGCCCAACATCTCCAACAAGGCAAGCAGCTCAATAAGATGCAGATTCAGCAAACACTTTTCCCTCTCCCCTGGGAAGTCAACGCAATGGAGACCATTTCTTCCTATGGAGGGAGGATTGATCTATGTGTATATTAGTGTCCACCCACCTTTTCCAACTAGCTCAAAACAATTTTCTAGCAATTGTGACAATTTACTATTTTTAGCAGTTTTTAACTTCTAGGTCCATTTTGAGGGCCCAAATGAAGGTTTTTCGATATTAAGGTTTTCAATGATATTCAAAGTCATATTTGAGCCCCCAAAATGAATCTCCTCAATGATACCTTTCCAACGAGCTATTATACGCCTAAAACAAAGATCCTATGCAAAAGTTACCCAAACGGGGCCCACATGACTTCTGACGCTTCATCTCCTAGGGTTAGGTTTTTGGATGTATATGGATTTTTGAATTCCTGTTTATTGTAAAAAGGCCTTCAGAGCCTCATTGTAATCATCTTCTTGCGAATGCGAGTATCCGTCACATCTCTTCTCAGAGATAAGCTGCTACCATTCTTGCGAGTCTTTCACTCTGTATTTTTACAGTCTCTGTACATTTATTTCATTAATAGAAATCATGTATTACTGTATATTTGTGTTTATGGTTTCATATCTGATACATTTTTTTTATATTATTGAATATTTGCGATATCTCTATGCATTTATTTATTATATCTCTGTTTTCATTTCGTGCCGAAAATAATCTGGATCAATGGTATTAGAGCAAGTTGTTCTTGATCATTTTTTCTAGTGCATGTCCTTGACAAGGTCCGAGTATAGCACGCTGGGTCTCAAACTTGTCTCTCTTGAGGACAATCTCTCTTGCACACCCAATAAACCCTCAATGTTGGAAGAAAAGAAAAATAATGTAGCAGACAATCCTATAAGTCTATTGCTTGAGCAAGCTCTCACACGACAGAGGGACTAACTGATGGAGAGTTTTTCCCACATCCTTCAATGCCTCCCGATAGAATCAAGCGCATCTTCATCAAGTCACCACTTTGGAGGCACCTCACCTTTTAAGGTACAGTTCCATTTTGATATTCCTAAATTTGAAGGTCAGATAGATGCGGATGCCTTAGATAAATGGTTAAATATGTTAGAAGGTTATTTCTCTGTTCACAATTTTTTTGAGAGAGAAAAGATCATCTTCGTGCTCCTTAAGGCTCTCCCCCATGTCAAACATTGGTGGGAAACTTACTGGGAGCAGAGTTCCATAGAGGAGTCTGGAATATATGGGGTCGAGCCCACTTGGGATTTTTTTTGTGTATGCGGTAAAAGAACAATATTACCTTGTTGGCAACTATGAGGACCCGTACATGAGATGGACCACACTGCCGTAAGAGAGGGGCCAAGCAGTTCTGTAGTTCACCAATACCTTCCATACCTTGCTCACCAAGATGGGTATCAAAGACTCCAAATGACATTTGGTTCCGAAATACCATGTGGATCTACACAAATACATCCAAACTGAAATGGATTTTCTAGAAATCTCATCACTTGGTGCTGCTTATCGATATGCTGTTAAAATCAAGCAGAAATTTAAGCACCAGAACAAATGGGAGTTTGGGTTTGCAAATCCGCAACAACCAAAGTTTGATAAAGACAGCCTTAACAAATAGTCTCCTGAAAACCAGTCCAAGCCATAGGAAAAAAAGGGTCACGGGAAGACAAATAAGGACACTGGAAAATGGTGTGATTTCCACAAAATCCCCTGGAACAACACTGATGAATGTCGCTCAAAAAAGTCATTAGTGGACAAGATCAAAGGCAAGGAGCCGAACCCTGATTCAGAATCTGATTCTGAAAATACAGGTAAAGGAAAGATCATTGACACAGACCCCACTGCTATTGTCGTGACCGCAACAATTCAACCAGAAGAACCAACAGATCCTGAAGAGAGGGAGCACCTTTTTCATTCACAGATGTGGGTGAAGGGGACCTCGCTGCATTTTATTGTTGATAGAAGAAGCCAGAAAAACCTTATCTCAACAGAGGTCATCAAATAATTGGTATTGTCGACAACACCACACCCACAACCATACAACATCAGGTGGCTTCGCCAAGGACGAGATCTTCATGTCAGTGAGCAGTGTCGATTGACATATGACATCCAACCCTTCAAGGATGAGGTATTATGTGATGTCGCCCCACTGGATGTTTGTGATGTTCTCTTGGGACAACCATATATGTGGAAGCGCCATGGTATTGATGAGTCTCGACCCCATAGTGTCATTGTTACTTTGGGGGGTCATCTCTATAGAACACCAGAGGTAGTTTCAACTATTGTTCCACCAAAAAAGTTCCACAAGGTAGTATCTCATACTGCAAAATTTAGCTTCTTCACAATCTGTTCGAAAGGGGAACAAAAGGACATTGGAACCACTACAACCTCTCCCCAAGCACCTTCTATCCAACAGAAGCAGGTCGACAAGGTTGCAACAAAGCGAAAATATTCCTTCTGCACACCATCCACTCATGTAGCCTGACTTTTTTAACAACGTCAATCAACAGGTTTGTGACAGACTTCCACAAACTGAGCAGCACAAGGTCTCTAGCAAGGCAAGCAACTCACCAAGATGCATATTCAACAAACGCTTTTCCCTCTCCCCTGGGAAGTAAACGCAATGTATACCATTTATTCCTAAGGAGGGAGGATTGATCTAGGTGGATATCGGTGGCCACCCACCTTTTTTGACTGGCTCAAAACAGTTTTCTGGCAATTTTGGCAATTTACTAGTTTTAATAGTTTTTAACTTCCGAGGCCATTTGAGGGCCCAAATGAAAGTTTTTTCAAGATTGATGTTCTCAATGATAGTCAAATTCATAATTTATCCCCCAAAATGAATCTCCTCGACGATACCTTTCCAACGAGCTATTATATGCCTAAAACAGAGATCGTATGCAAAAGTTACGACCCCGGGAAGTTGATGTACTAACATGTTCAAACGGGGCCCACATGAATTTTGGCGCTTCATCTCCTAGGGTTAGGTTTTTGGATGTCTACGGTTTTTGGCATTCTTGTTTATTGTAAAAAGGCCTTCAAAGCCTCATTGTAATCATCTTCTTGCGAAGGCGAGTAGCCATCACATCTCTTCTCAGAGATAAGCTGCCACCATTCTTGCGAGTCTTTCACTCTGTATTTTTACAGTCTCTGTACATTTCTTTCATTAATAGAAATTGTGTATTACTATATATCTGTGTTTATGGTTACATCTCTGATACATTTCTGTTATATTATTGAATATCTATGATATCTCTGTGCATTTCTTTATTATATCTCCACTCTCATTTCGTGCCGAAAATAAACCGGATTACCTACCATTCTTATCCAAGGTGTATGTATTCTTCCTCCCCTCATGAATGACATTCCTGTCAAACTGACATGGTATTCCCAAAAAAATATTGCATACATCCATGGGAATTACATCACGCCTAATTTCATCTCTATATCCCCCTATCTTAAATTCAACCAAGCATTGTTTTGTAACCATTACTTGGTGTCCTTTATGCAACCATGAAACTTTATATGGCTCTCGGTGTGAAGTTGTCTCCAGCTCCAATTTCTCCACCATCTCCGTGGATACTAAGTTATCAGTGCTCCCACTGTCAATTATCACCTTGCATACTCTATCTTTAGTTTTGCAAGCTGTCCTGAATAGACTGTTCCTCTGTACTGGCTTTTTAACTTATGCCTATGGTTTTAAGAGAACCTTTCTCATCATCAGGGATGTTCCATCTTCGGCTCCCTCTGCTTCAACATTCCCTCTTTTTGATTTCGAAATGTGACCTTATCCTTCCTCTTTCTTCTTCTCGAGGCATTCCCAAGACATGTGCCCTTTCTTTCCACAAGCATAACATCTTATTCCTCCTCTGCCTCTTCCTCTAAAAGAGTTTCTTCCACCACCCTGTCTTCCTCAAGAACTTCCACCTCTTTCTGAGTGACTGTGTGGAGTTTCATCCTCATCTTTGGAATTATGCGCTTTGTCATGGGCAACTCCCTTGCCTTTGTTCAAGGATGAGATTTTACCTCTACCTCGTTGGCTTTGTTTTATGGGCAACTTCTCTTCTTCCTTTAGCATGAACTGATAAGCATCCTACACTGTCCTTATTGACATCATGCTGATCTCATCCTAGATTTCATACCTGAGGTCATTTATATACTTGGGAACTTTTTCTTCATCCCTCTCTCTTTGTCCAACTCTGATGTTCAACTTGTAGAACTCTTCTGTGTATTCTTTGACTGTCATACCCTTCTATCTCAGGTTCTATAGATTCCTGAATAGATTGATCTGATAATGTTTGGGCATGAATTTAGCCTTCAACTTGACCACCATTCAATCACAATTTTTTATCTTTTGTTTGCCTCTACTTCTCCTTTCAGCCTGTAGTTCATCCCACCATAGTGTTTCGTGTCCTTTAAGCCTGGTGACAACATGTCTCACACTTTTCTCCCCATCGACATGTTCATAATCGAAATATTTTTCCATGGACCTTATCCAATCCAACAGTTCCTCAACATACAAATTGCCTTCATACATTGGGACCTCTATCTTGGCTCTAGCTCCGAATCTAGCGATTTCTCTTAGGAAGAGTTCTTCGACAACATGTTCTCATGCGGCTTCTTTGGCTTCTACATCTTCTCTATCTGCATCACTGATGTCTCTAGCATTAGGTTCTCTTCTCTGCACTTCTTCCATCGCTTCCATCCTTGTACGAAGTTCTCGCATCTCTCTTTCTACAACACGATTTGCTAAAGGTGGCTCTCCTCGTCTCCTTGGTGGCATTGTATTGACCGTCTCTCACACACAGAGTACAACTTTGAGTTCTTTTGTTTCCTTTATCTCCTTTATATCCTTCACCTAAAATCTACAGACGAAAATCATCTTTGATACCAATTGATGTAGACCCCCCCTCCTATCCTAAGGGTTGTGCGACCTCCTATTCTAGGATTGATCAAGGACCTAAGTTTGAAGGACTCTTCGGCCCCTCAAGATCCTCAAATTCACTTATCAGGCCCTCTTTCCCTTAGAGTGTAGGTTATATGGAACCTGTAACCTTCTCCTTAACGCCTTTGGAAACCTCAACATACTTAGGTGCTAGCTCTCCTAGTTAATCCCTCCCTTTAATGCGACCAAGGTTGTGACCAGTCTCCTATTCGAAAGGCACGTCGCAATTTCACAGTTCATGACTTCTACATGTGAGTCACTCGAACTCTCCCGACTCCCAAAATCCTGACAGGAGCCTAGCGCATGCTAGTCCCTTCCTTCTCCTTCAATGATGTGACCTTTCACTATGACCGTGGGCCAATTAACTTCGCGTCTTATCTCCCTCTAGACAATTAATGGTTCAGATATCTCCTCTATCCGACAACTCATATCATATCATAATTTCATGTATCGCGAGTTCTTGCAACTCTTGCCTCTGATTTTCCAAGTTGCGGAATCCCGACAAGGTCAGATCTATGGTTCACCACCCTCCTTCGAACAACGACTGTGTTCGTTTCGCGATTTTTCACTTCATGATTTCTTGTAGCTCGACCTTTGACTTCTTCAAGTCACGATTCAACGAAATGCTGATCTCATGCCATGCGTCCTCCTTGATGATGGATGGTTCATATATTTTCTACGTTTCATGACTTTGTTCCTCCTGTGTGCTTTCAAAGCTTTAAAGTTAGTGCACTTTACTTTGGTCGGACAACCACGATCCGTTTATGCTCAGACCGAACGGATGAGATATTTCTTCCTCTGTTCTTTCTCCTTGTTGTTTGGACACTGATCACACGGTCCAGATCTTTCCCTCTGAGCTCAATATTTCTTTAGACTTAGAACATTTTTTGAAAAGATTCAAAGGTTTTGACCTTTTTCCTTCCTGTGAATCCACTTCTTGGATCGCGTTCACACTTATTGGAAAGTGTTAATCCTCTTGAGCTTGATCTTCTCAAAGATTTGATCTCCCAAGAACTTCTTGCTTTTCTGGGAAATTTGTCAAACTCAGATCCAAATATTCTTGCGCCTTCATGGCATTTCTCTTCTCTCATTCTTCGACTTCTTTTTAGATTCACTTCGACTCTTTGTCAAATTATAGGTCTTTTCACTCTCTGCAACAGATCTTTACACAAGATTTGAGTTCTTGTGATGATTGTTCTCACCCTACAACAATCGCTTTTCACTTCCTGCAAAGAAAATCTTACGCAATTTCTTCTGAGATTTACGAGTCGAAACAGACCCTATCAACGCACTCCTTGCGGACTATGTGCACACCTTACACCACTCACGAAGAAAAGAAAATTAAATTCTATGAAAACATTACAAAGATACATACACTCGTAGCAAGATTTATTCATTCTTGAAACAACCAACAATACCAGAGTATCATGGACAACAAAAGTCTCACACATTTGGATTAATTTTCCTCTGTTATCTTCATTCAGAATCAAGAAAATTCTTACTGTAAAATTCAAAGGAAAAAATACTGTTCACAACTCCTACTTGCTTGTAACTATTGTAACCTCCCTTTTGGGCATACAAAACCTCTCTTTATACAAAAGGAAACAAACAAATAAAATAACTGCTATCTAATTGTGGTTACATCAAGACTAGGGTTAAACTCCCAGCTCACGCGTGCTCATTTTGTCTCCACGCGTGTGATATTTCCTCTTTTGTTTTCTATCAGCTTGAAAAGATTGTAGTACTGGTCAACATTCGAGAATTTGAATTGGTCCTCAGGCACTGAGTTGTCCTGCCATGTGTACTTGTTGATGATGCTCCTGCATCAGTAAGTGAGAAAAGTAAAGAGCACACCGAGAACTCTGGCGTAAATCTTAGTCAGAGTGTGAACAAAATGAAGAAATACCAACTAGCTATGATGATCTAATAGAACCAACACCTAGACAAAAATAAAATCTCAAGAGTCCTGGAAGGCAACCAACACTCTTACTAGCAAATGAAAAAAAAAAATAAAAAAATTTATCACTAATGCAACAACACACCCACTGAGGGTATATTCAACTAGTTTTCCTTTTTATTTCAGATTACAAATATGTTGAGATCCACCAAATCCATTTTTGAAATTATCATAACAATACATATGCCAGAAAACTAATGAAACGAAGACGTCATCCGAATACCACAACTATGCAAGTATAAATTTAATCACAATGCAATAAATAGATTTACCAAGAATACTATGACCAACGATGACGAATCCGAAGTCACGGTCTCGAGCTTGTGCTCCAACCAACTCCTGCTTGCTAACCGTTGATACCTCACCGGTACCTCCCAACCAACTCTATGGGTACTCTTCTTCCCCCTGAGCCCTTCGGAGCCCCCCGGGCGGCAAAGAGGCCATGCACAAAAACTAGAGAAAACTATCTCCCATCTTGCCTCACAAGGTCGAGCAACCACTCTCTATTCGAGTTGGGCATCCCAACTCTCACAAGAAAAGTCAACCAAGAAAAATTATGGTAGCGTAACCTTATGCATACTAGTCGTGATCCATTCCCCTTCTCTGCCATTTCTTTTATATATTTCTCATAGTGACTAGTTTCCAAAATGCACATTAAATTATTTTTGTTAAATTTTTATTAGGAATATTCTCCCCCGTACACTTGTCACTCAATCCCTTAGTTGGATAAAAAATTCATTTAATTTATTGGATTAAATTGCCAATTTTCCTTACCCACCTAAAAGCATTCCAAAAAACACTCCTTCATGTCCCTTTATTCTTTCACATTCCATTAAGGACTGACGCTTTTATTAAATCTTAGTTAAGTTCATTTTGAGGAAAGTTCTCTATACTAGATTCCTTCTATGTTCCACATTCCTTTTGCAATTAATTTCACCTTTTGTCTAAGTTCGAATTTAGCAAGTTTTGCACATAAACAACATTTAATCCTTTAAATAATTTAATCCTCCATTTAATTATAAATTTGATTTCCCTCCTTTTAATTCTAATATTATTTCCCCCCCTTTTATTAATTGCTTAATTAAATTTTTGTCCTCATATCCTACTTAGATGTAGGCTTTAATTTCAACTAGGCTTAGCAAATTTTTAAGGGAAAAGTTATAATTAATATACTTTATTGATGCAAAATTATTTTAAGGCTGACCATGTCAAGGTAAGATATTGTTTTCTAGGTACCTAGGTTCATTGAATCACAAGCGTTAAACTGTGACATTCCCTTCAAGATGCACTACATGCTCCAAAGGTGCCACTCACCTTCATTCCAGTTTCATCTATGCGATGTTCCCTTCAATATGCACTACGTGCTCTAACAATACCACTTGCCTTTTGACTGATTTTTATAGACGTCCTCCCTTGGAGTCAATACTCCGTCGGGTGACCTTGTGGGAGACTAAGGGACTCTAAGGAATAAGGGCCCTACCTTATTGCACTCCCCTTAGAATCATTGTGAGAGACTATCACAATATTCCCTCACAACATCATGGATCTCTCAAACTAGGTAATCGTTAACCTATAGTTCGAGCCACGACGAGAGTGATAGTAGGCTATGGCATGGCTGGTGCCACACCTCTCCCTCAATATCTCTGGTTTTCATGTGTGACCCCTTTAATCCAAATGTGAGTCTGGTTAGCAAGATATCGTCAGCTTGCATCCATCAACAAAACATATGATTGATCCAACATCAACATCATAATATACCAATCATATTTCACATATGCAATAAAAAAAATGCTCAAATCATAAATAGTCCACTCCCTGACTCGATCCAGAGTCCAAGGAGTTCCATCGATGCCATCGACATCCTCAATCGGTCTAGAGTCATGCACACTCAGGATAAATCAGTCAATAACACTTGTCGATACAATATAATCAAATAACATATTGCAAGATACCAGATATATAAAATATGCAGAACAGAAACGAAATGCTAGAAATGACAGAATAGCAGTAAAATATCCAGCATAATCTTCACAATACACAAAAATGATATACGAAATAACAACAGAAATATCACTTTGAATCAGATAGCAATGTTCACAGGCCTCTTCGAGGGGGAAACCTCCAATCGAGCAGCGCTCTGTTACAATAATATCCAAGATAGGGTTCTCATACCCTCGACTCTTATTTATACTAAAACGAAGCATCTAGAGGAAGATCCTTCTAGAAGCGGAAGCTTCTATTAGGTCTTCTTACATCCGCCTTATTCTATTTTATTGAAAGGTCTTATTAATATTGACCTTTATTACATCCAAATACATTGATCTACCTATGTGCGGGATTAGGACCTTAACATGTCCGCCCCCTTAAAAACAACCTTGTCCTCAAGGCTTGAGATGTGGAAACTGCTGCAGAATGGTAGTTGGTTCCCAAGTGGCATCTGCTAGAGTCATATCTTTCCACTGTATGAGCACTTCCTTGATGGTTCTCTGACGCAGGCGACGCTCCCTCTGGTCCAAAACTGCTTCTGGTTGTAGCCAAATGGATCCTTCTTCAGCTAACTCTGGAAGGTTGGTTTGAAGTTGGCA
>ML783250.1:99970-162195 GCA_009831015.1 Picea engelmannii | reverse complement strand
CCATCGCCTTTGCCTGGCATTCAGATCTCTTTGAGTGAAGAGATGTTTTAAACTTTGATGGTCCGTTTTGAGCTCAAAGTTTCACCCCACAAGATAGTGCCTCCAAATTTTCAGAGCTAGCATTACAACTACCAACTCTAAATGATGAGTCACGTATAACTCTTCATGTTTCTTCAACTTCCTTGATGCATAGGCTATCACTCCTCCATACTGCATTAGCACGTCCCCCAACCCTTTCTTTGAGGCATCTATGCAGACGGTGAAGTCCTTTTCCATATCCGGCAATCGTAGAATTGGCGCACTAGTTAGTAACCTCTTAAGATCAATGAATGCACTATCACACTCTACTGTCCATTCATACCTGACCCCCTTGTGCTGAAAGGTGGTGATGGGTTTTTCTATTTTTGAGAATCATTCCACAAATCTCCGGTAATAACCTACTAGCCCCATGAAGCTTCTCACCTCATGGGCATTTTTTGGCACTGGCCACTCCATAATGGCCTTTACCTTTTCTGGGTCCACAGAGATTCCTTCACTGGAAATGATATGACCTAAATAGTGGATCTCTTTCTGGAAGAAGGAAAACTTTGACAGCTTCCCATACAATTTGTTCTCTCTAAGGCAGGACAACACTATTCACAAGTGTTCCTCATGTTCTCTTTCATTCTTGGAATAGATGAGGATGTCATCTAAAAAGACTTGTACAAAATGGTCTAAGCACTTCCGGAATACGCCGTTCATGAGGCTCATGAATACTGCTGGCACATTAGTCAATCCAAAAGGTACTACAACAAACTCGTAATGTCCAAACCGAGTTTGGAAGGCAGTTTTTGGGATATCGCCTTCCTTAATCCTTAACTGATGATACCCTGATAGCAAATCGATCTTTGAGAATACCGTTGCTCCTTTCATCTGATCAAAAAGGTCATCTATTCGCGGCATTGGGTACCTATTTTTCACTGTAGCATAGTTCAAGTCCCTGTAGTTTATACACAGTCATAAGGATCCATCCTTCTTCTTTACAAAAATTACCGGCGTGCCCCAGGGTGAAACATTGGGCCTTATTATCCCTAAGTCCAGTAACTCTTTCAACTGCATTTGCAATTTACAAAGTTCCGATGCTGTCATCCGATACGGAGTCTTGGAGATCGGTTCTGCACCAGGTTTTAGCTCAATAGTAAAATCAAGCTCCCTCTCAGGAGGTAACCCTGGTAACTCGTTCGGAAAAACATCATGAAATTCTGAAAATACCGGGTACTGATCCAATGAGGGTCCCTTACATTCATTCACTGCTTCCACTACATACAATTGACACCCTTTCCTCAAGCATCGCTTAACCTTCATAGTTGATATAAATCATAATGACACTTTTATCTGTACACCCTAGATCTCTACTGGTCTTCCTTCATCGTCGACGCAAAGCACCCTCTTTGCGAAACAATCTACCAAAGCTTGGTGAGCTGCTAACCAATCCATTCCAATGATTAGGTCATACGCCCCAAGAGCAGTGACGTATACCTTCAACCTGTTAGTACACACTCCCAGGTCTACTATACAATTATCAACACTAGGTCCTACCGCTTGTTTTTCCGTTGAAGACATCTTGACTTGTTTAAATTCATCGTGCTCGTAGGCTGCCAACCAACTCTTTTCTAATGCAGATGGTGAAATGAAACTATCTGTCGCACCGGAATCAAACAAAATCTTGACATTGATATGATTTAGCGTACCTAATGACTCCACCACCGTGGATTGATGTTCGGCCTGGCGATTATTAACCGCTGCGTAAATCTGGTGGCTGCTGCTTTCTCTTCCCATCGGTGCCTTTCCTTCTCTATGCACAAACCCTGATTGTAACTATTGGCAGTTACACTGGTAATGGGGTCCTCCGCACCCCCAACAGGTAACACGAGATTGAACCTGTGCACTGTTACGTGTCTGTCTTTGAAATGAGTTCCTTCCCCTGGATCCCCTGGCCCTACTAGTTGTTCCCTGAGATGGTCGTGGACTTGTCTGCGCCGTTGGTGATGAATGAGATGCTGCACTTGCTTCCATTGAAATCCCTGTGACTATTGTCCTTGGAGCGAATCTGTTACCATATGGTGGTGGCCTTGATCCCCCTCCCCTAGGAAATGTCCTCGGGGACTTCCCTACAAATCCAGGATGATGCGGAAATGTCGGTCTTGTACCCCCGGTTAAGTTCATGTGTTCTTCCGCATAACGTGCATTTTCCACCGCCTCTGCTACTAAAGATGGTTTCCACATCCACACCATAGCTCTTATCTTAGGGTTCAATCCGTAGATGAAGTGCTCTGCCTATCGTTGGTCATTATCCATATACGAAACATATTTGACCAGTTCCATAAATCTGATATCATATTATTCTACAGTTCTATTTCCCTGTACTAAGGTATGAAATGCCCCTACCTATTGTTCCTAGTACTATGCTGGTAGATATTTCCTTCGGAACCTCTCCTCGAAAAGTTCCCAAGATACTGTGTCTGGGGTAAGGTGCAGTTGTCTTTCCAGGTTGCCCCACCAGTTCAAGGCGTTGTCTCTTAACTAAAAAATGATGATCTTTTCCTTTGAGTTGGATGCATAGTCCCTTAAGTCAAAACACCTTTTCATGCCTTCCAACCATGCTTTCGCGTGTTCACTGGCGCGACCCCCGGCAAACTCCAGAAGTTTGATCTTCTGCAATTCTCACGTGATGTCTTCAAGTGGAGGTCCTCCCCCTGAATCCCTTGATGCTTCTGGATTACCCATTCCAGACGGTGGGGGTTCCACTTCAGTCCCTGCCAGTTGTCGCCCCTTCAAAGTCTCATTAATGGCTTCCAACGAGCGCAGTATGAGAGCTAGTTTGGGCGATGGTGGTGGTGGCACTGGCGGTGTTGGTAGTGCTTGTGACAACGCTCCCCTGCCTCAACTCCCTCGAGTCCTGACCATCCTGTATGCTTTAACCTACATCAACCAAGTTTTTAGGGTGAGTTCAAGGATGTTTCAAATTGGTGCTACTCAAACTAGAAACAGGGTTAGGCGTAAGTTTTCTTTACTTCTCTGTAAACAGACATTACTCCTTTAGGGGATTGGCTAGGTTAGGATTAGGATTAAGTGTCTAAGCTTGATTTCTTCACCCCTATGAAAAAACTATTGGTTCCCTTGCCCTGTAGCTATGTTAGCCTTGCACCATATTCGCCAATTCTTGTGCTTACTCTCCTAGTGCATATGTCGCCTCCTTCTTGCTTGTCCTAGTCTAAGCCCTTTTAAATTTTCGCTTATAACTAAATATCCTCCGATGCTTGACTTGGGAGTTTTTCCCTGGCGCGTAGTGTTGGCGGTGTCGAATGTTGCATTGAGATTTAGCGTTGAATTTGACTGGTGGAATGGAGTGGAGGGACTTGGCACTCGGCTCGACGAATTGTGTGTATAGTCTCGTGAGCCTGACGCTTGGACAATCGGAGTTTATACTTGGGATACAAATATCAGTGGCGCCAAATAAGCCTTTACCTTGATTTCCAGTGCATTCAGTAATTATGATTCAACTCGATTAGCTGGCTTCGGATCAATAGGTTAGGTAATAAGCCAGTTAGTCTTAATCTTCATACTGTATCTTCCTAGTAATAATACTACTTTAATTCCTACAGTGTTACCATTAATCTAATTAAATATAAGAATCTATTTGTAAAGACTTATGAGGGCACGTTGGTGTTAGTGTTCTTTTCAAGGCGCTTCACTTGGTCGGTGGTCTTGGGTTCAAAACCCATGGCCTCTAAAATTTATACTTAGCCCTATATTATTAAATTATTTAAATTAAAACTCATAACTATATATTATTATTTTTTTTAAATAATTTAAATTTACACAAGCGTATTAATACTTTTAAATAAGTTATTAAAACTAAAATTTAATAAAAAAAAATGATAATTTAATTATTCAAAAGGCATATTAATACTTTTAAATAAATTATTTAACTAAACATTAATATATAAAAAAAATATAATAATATAATTATTCTAAAAAAAAAAAACTTACTTTCAGTTTGGCGAGAGTTTAATGTGCTTCATGGCATTCACTGGCAGCCTTTAAGGTCGGGCTTTTGGCATGAGGCCCACGTGCCCGGACTCGGACTCTCAGTACCAAAAACCTAAGCTCTTCCTTAACCCTAATGCTCCCTCACTTCCGCCTCTTTCCTCTGTCGCCTCTTGCCTCTTTCCTCTTCTCTTGGAACTGGTGTTGGTCTCGTTGTTAGCGATCCAGTCGATCAACTCCTGATTTTTCTACTCATGCTGCCACTGCAAGGTGTATTTTTTATTTTTTTTCAAGTCGCGGAAGCTCAGGCGGAACCCTTCGGCGTTCTTGGAGACCTTGAATTTGAGCCGATTGATGAAGAATTTGCCTTATTTATCTGATTGGGATTACTATGATCTTTGTTCTTGGTTCAGTGCTTATATATTCAGGTATATGGTATTTTTGGTCACTTGATTTCAGGTCAAGCGAAATGTCCTGCATTGTGTGTTTCTTTTTTTTGTTTATTTTGGGGAGATCTATGAAATCATCATCATTCCCATGCTTCCTACCGAGATTTGTTTTTTGGCCTTGGCCTCTCACGCGAATCTTGAGGATTGATTTACTAGAACACTACAAAGCTAGTAGAATTTAGCTTGATCAACTCTCAATAAACGTAAATGATCTTTTTTTTCTATGATATACCAGTATCAAAACGTTTTCGAATTTTCAATATTCAACTCTCTGACAAGTCGTTTTTCTATTTTGCTGGTCTACATCTCCTTCTTTCTTCTTGGAAACTTTCTTTTATGCCGGGCGTCTATGGAGTTCTAGCTGGCTTTTCTTATCGACTGAATGTCTTTTGTATTCGTAGAATCAAGAAAATATGTCATATATATCTAGGGATATGTTTTGTTCAGTGAAGGATGAGCGATCTGGTGCAATCTGCACACTCCTGAGCTTTGGGTTCATCATTTTTCACAAGCATAAGTTCAAATCTAGAATCCAGTTTTCTATTATTGTCTGGAAACTTAGTTGGTGTTCCAGTAAGAGTCCCCTTAGAAATAAATTCACCGACGAATTTCCTGTTGAGACATAATTCTGTTTGTTGGACTCTTGTGTTTTTGTTAATGGGAACAACAGAGATTCCTCTACATTTCTTTGGGAACAATAGAAATTATGGTACGGACAATGCATCAGATTTCGAGCTTCCCGAAGAACTTCTCGACATTCTTCCCACGGACCCTTACGAGCATCTGGAATTGGCACGTAGAATTAAATCCATTGCGGTTGGATCCTGGGTCTCTAAGTTGGAGGCCGAGGCGTCAAATTTCAAGATTAAAATTACCGAGAAAGATCGGAGAATTTACGAACTGGAGGAAAAAATCAACCAGTTAGAAAAGGCTCTCAACGAAGCTGATGAATGGTTGTCTCACTCACTGGAAGAGTAGGCAAAGCTCAATCACGACAAGAGTGTTTTAGAAGCAACTGTTAAGAAGCTTAACAAAGACGTGGCAAAGGTGAGGTTTCCTTCATTCATACAAAACAACGAGGTCATCCTTTCTGAAACTGCAGATTAATAAAGATAAACAATTGAATAGGATTTGCACTTAATAATGGCTTTTCTAAAGTAGATTAATAAAGATCGACAATCCTAGATAAAAAGTTGAATAGGATTTACCGTTCATTCTATTAAGTAGCGTAACTTTTGGCTATTTTAGTTAAGTTACCCAGTTCCTAATGTACCTTAAGACCTACTTTAGGAATCCTCACTTGACTATTTTCATGAAAATTTATTATGGTTCAATTCATCTGAAGGAACAGAAGACGTGAGACAACCCTTATATGTTGTTTCTTTAAGAAATACCTTGACTAAAAGATCCCATGGTGTCCGGATAACTTAAAGTAAAGTGCCAATGTCACCTTGTAACAACCCTAGTTGCTTGTTATATATTAGGACAAACGTGGGCTATCCTCTATGAAATCTAATGGTTATTTTGGTTATCAACAATCACCGTTGTTGGTCCTAACTCCCGATATGCATTTTCTGAAGATAATTGAAGCTTTGTTTTAGTATGTCGAGATGCAGTAGGGGTTGTGCACACTCTATTCAGGAGGAAATATCTATCTATTGTATTAAGAGCTGCTCTAATACTTGTTTTTTATTGTGATATTTGTTTTTACATTTTCAATATGTATTTCATTTATTTTTATATTTGTGTTAAAATTTCTTTGTTTGGTTTGTAGGTTAGGCAGAGCTGGAGTTGGAGCTGGGAACTTAGCCCTTAAGGCTCCAGATTGTCAACAAGGCACTCTGATACCATGTGTAGGAACTGAATTAATTTAACTTCCATTAATTCCATAAGATGAAATAGTAATTTCTACTTGATTTCAGTAACTCGATAATTTCTTATAAATTCAACACATACGCATATAAATTTATCATAACGAATAATGATTCCATAACAGAAATAAAACAAATATGTAATTTAAAATACCTTGGTCTGATGCTAACCCTCCTCTTTCCACTTGCTTTGTTGACCTTCCTGCTGCTGCTTTTCCCAGTATGAAGCCACAGACCAACTCTGCCCAAAACCGAGTTTCCACCCTGCCAACTAGCACAACTACCTAGCTCGAGGATACCATATGGATATCCTGGCCGCCGTGCCCAAAACCCCCAACAAACCGGTGCCCCCTGTACTAACCCTTCCCGACTACAAAACTCAAACTCTCCTCTGTGCAATCCAAGATAACCCTCCAAAAATTCCCCGTAGAATGGTAATCCCTCCTTCGTAAACCTCCTCCCCTCATATTCCTCCTTCACCACCCTTTCCTCATTTACTTCCTTACCTACACATTTATTACCTTACCCACCTAGTTAATGCCCCTTATCCACTTATTAATGCTCCTTATCCCCTCCGTATACGTAACCCTTTTTTTTAAACAATATAATTTATTAACTCTTTTAAATTTATTACCTTGTTCATTCAATGTGATAGGTAATTAATTTAATTAATTAAAATTATAACAATTAATTAGTTAATAAATATTTAATTAGTATCATTATACCAATCTTGTTTAATTAATACCATGTTAAGACAATTAATCCCCTAATTAATTTTTACTTAATAATCCTTAAACATATATTCAACTAGGGTTGTTACAGTTTGGGAAATGGACCCAAGTTTGTTTGATGTAAATATGACTCATTATTGCCTTGTCATGGTTGATAATAAGTACAAGTGGATGAAATCCAAAGTGGTCCCCTTCTGGTGAAATCCCTCACGGGAAGATGCTTTGCAGATTGTGTTATCCTAGAAGTATGGTTAGAGAACCCGTGCTTAATTGTGGAATAATGAGATGAAGGTCAGTGAACTTGTCAGTGAAACTCTCCTAGATGGAGAGTGTTTTTCATGCCATTTACGGTGGTATGTGGAACATCACATAAATCCTCACGGTTAGATATTTATGACCATATGAAGTTGGAAAACCCTCATGAGTCATATAGAAGCTCCCCAAAAGTAAAAGTGTTTGCAAAATAAATTATTTAAATAATAAAGTTAATGGAGAAATCCCTAAAATAAGGAAAGTGGGATGCTACATGAAAGTGTAAAATAAGAGGCAAGGCTCTCTCATTTTATCAAACTTGAATATCATTGAATATCTATTTTGTGAAAGGTTGTTTGGGAAGGTATTATTGATAGAGAAAATGGCAGCAGAAAAAGTGCGGCAGGAAAAGTGCAGAAGAAAAAGTGTGGAAGGAAAAGTGCAGCAGAAAAAGTGTGGCAAAAAAAGTGCGGTAGAAAAATCACAGCAGAAAAAGTGCGGCAGAAAAATTGTGACATAAAAAGTGCGGGAGAAAAATTGTGGCAGAAAAAGTGCGACAAAAAAATTGTGGCAGAAAAAGTGCGGCAGAAAAATTGCAGCAGAAAAAGTGCGGCAGAAAAATCGTGGCAGAAAAATAGCGATAGAAAAAGTGTGGCAGAAAAATCACCATAGAAAAAGTGTAGTAGAAAAAGTGCGGCAGAAAAATCACGGCAAAAAAAGTGCATCAGAAAATTTGCGGGAGAAAAAGTGCAGCAGAAAATTCACGGCAACAACATGGTTGGGGTCTATTTATGAGAGATATGGCACATCTTGTTTGAGGTATATTTTGTGAGCTAGGGTTTATCTCTTGATATGGTATTGGATGTTCAATATTGTTGCATATATTAGATTTGTTGAGGGATACAATTGGTATTTTGTTGTTGGTATTTGGCATATGGGTATTGGTCTTTTGGTTATGCTGTGCTGCTGAAGTTGTTGGTTTAGCTTGAGGTTACATAACAGTGAGGTTGTGGCACATGGTTTGATGTAATGGTTTATGGTATTTGGTTTATGGATAGAGTGATGATTTTTTTATGGTTATATTGGTGTATGTCTTTGGTATATGGTTGAGGTATATGTTGGGTACATGTTTCAGACAAGTAGTTGATGAGTTGACACATACATGAGGTGTATAGTTGATGAGTTGTCACATACATGAGGTGTATAGTTTATGATTTTGGTACATCTTGATGAGTCAATGTTGATGCATGGTTGATGCATGGTACATGTTGATTTAGGTTATTGGTATAGGTTGTTTAGTGAAGGTTGATTGGTATAGGTTTACAATGATAGATTGAAAGTGGTAGTGGTTGATTCAGTGATAGTGAGAGGTTGTCTACATTTGGCATTTATATTTTAGGGTGGTTGGATGAGGTAAGGACAGGTGGTTGTAGCCACCTTCCGGCTGTAACCAAAGAACTTAGGGGGTTGTAGCCTCCTTCTAGTTGTATCCAAAGAATTGGGGAGTTGGAGCTTCCCTCAAGTTGTAGCCCGAGAAACTAAGGGGTTGGAGCCTCCTTCTAGTTGCAGCTGGAAAAAAAAAGGAAGTTGGTGCTTCTAATGAATGTAATTATTCAAGACATATAAGAAAAATCATTCTGTGGTTTTCTCCCGCTTTGGGTTTCAACGTAAAAACAATGGTGTAATGTGTATGTGTGTGATTTCTCATTTGTTCATTGTTTATTTACTCTGTAACTATTGGATGATAATTCTACATTTGTATAACACTTGTATTTTGGTGAAAAAGGATTAAATTTCTCAATTACTGATTCACCCCCCCTCTCAGTAATCCAACATGGATAAAATCCCTCCTTCTTTAGGTTGGTTATCTATCTGAGCTAGCTACAAGGGTATTCCATTAATGGAGGAGAACCCCTTAGTCTCTAGGTTGGCTAGCTAGTTGGATATGAAAGACAATTGTTGTTGTTCGTATCTATCTTTGTCATATGGGCTTGTACCATTACTACAGTTTCCACCTCCACCTTCCAGCTAGACACCAGAATATCATTACCTAAGTATGGCGGCTAGATTCACATGGATGCTTTGGATTCATAGATAGGTAACCTCATTATATACTTCCAAACCTACCCAAATATGACTGAGACACAACACCTCCTTCTTGCAAGTAACCATTTAGAGGGACTTCCATAATCTTGGTGGAAGTATCACAAAAATGTTGTCAATGTATATGTGGAGTTAAACATAGAACATGCTACAAGTAGCACTCCCACCTAAATAACTACATGGGACACCTTGTGCTAAGAACTAATATGGAATTTTTATACACCACATTACTTATCTAACCTAATGTGTAGGTGGTTGGAATTTCATCAAGCTCCATGGAAAATTGTACAATATTTTATTGAAGTATGCACCAAGCTCCACCTCTAACTTTGGATCAGATATCGAAAATATGTACTTGTTCTGAACTTCAATTCTAGTTTACTTCTTACTTCTTTAGTTGAGAGAACCAATCTAGACCAATCCTTTCTTTATTCCCTAGTCTTTGAGTAAAATTTTGAGTACACTTTCAATTATTCAGTACTTCTGGCATAACACTCATATTTTCACAACTACATATTAAAATTTGATGGATAAACCCTCTACGTATTCTTGTCTTTCTGACTTGGAACTTGCACATAACCCATTTTCTTCATTTGAAATAATATAGAGTTTACATTTTGATATGCGAAGCTTTGAAGCATCTATCATCCTTTATGCCTCCAATTCACACGGGACTTTGCACATAACATTATCTAATGTCATGGAGTCTATTATTACCCCTTTGTTGGATATATCTATTCATGAGATACTACCATTCCTTAACCTATTCTCCATAGTTTTCATACAAAACCCTCACTCTATTTTTCTTCTAGAACCTATTTTCCACCTACCTATACAAAATAGTCATATATACAGGTGGATTGAAGGCCTTGAAAACTTATCACAACACCTCCATGATACAACACACACTCTAATATGGATCATGTGCACTCCATGGATACCTACAACACATCTACAATTTACCAACAACAACCATCACACAATATGCATATCAAACTGACACCTCCTAACTTCTTACATGCACATATGGCACACATCATCTTCTCATCCCAGTGATGGGTGCAACATGAACATTTGGAGTAACCATATTCTTCACCACAACATAGTTTCTAATGTAGGGATTCACATTCCTATAACATTGACATATCGAGGAAATAAGCCAAGGAAATCTACATTGGTAACAAAAAAACACATTCCTTATAGTATTTTTCCTCCCATTAGCCATTTTCATAAACTAGGAGGCATGGGCTCTACATCAATAAATTTATTGTACAGATCATGCCAGAGAGGGTACAGATCTACATATCCAGTACAAAGAGAGGATAAAAAACTCTGTATTGTTACTAGGAGTATATCCTTTGGGTTTTGAACCTGGGTCATCATCATGGCAAGAACTCCAACTTATAACTAAACCTAATCCAAAATGACTAATCATCCATATGTTGTTAATTAGCATAAAATCCATAATTTGACAACATTCCTTTCTGCAATTGTAGTTCTTTTTGTCTCTACACTTAATATTTTTCTTTTCAAATATGGTTTATGTACTTGAATACATGTAGCCGAGATCTTCTTGGGTTTAGTTTCGGGTAGGATTCCATAGAGTTTGGAATTGCATCAATCATGATATCCTATGCTTGGGTAGGACTTGCCAAATTTTTGACTTATAGTAGCAAAACATAGAGGTGTATCTTGGTGTAAAGAGTAAAATTGCTTGACTAGACAACTATCATATCGGTACTTACAGTTCCATCTGGGAAATTTTGGAGCCATATTGTCAAAAAATGCAAATCAACACAATTGTTGATCTCTATGGATAACCACTCATACAAAGGGTTTAAGGAATACATGTCTGTATGTCTCACATTGTATCATGATCCATATTTTATTATTTTACAGATTATTTCTGAAATTGATAGTCTAAATGAGACTACCCATGTATATCAAATTTTGAGTTTGACTCTACACTTTTGTAGTCTATGCACATACCCTTGAGAAACTTGTTGAATCCATGTGGTTGCTTGAATGTTAATATTTTTCAAATATTTCAGACCATTTGATGGATCAGTTGTGAGGATCCTTCTGGATCACCCTTCCCAATTGAACCTTCCAAAGATAGAAAAAAGAGATCTTGGTTGGAGTTGGATAGAGAAGACAAATTGTTGGTTGAGTTCTTGAATAGATGTATAACCTAGTCAAAAACATATTGGAAAAACAAGAAAGAGAAAAATGGACCCGAGCTTGACCATATACTTCTTTATTTCACCTTCATATGACATATATAATGCATGGTAGACATATGTCACCTTTATTTCATAAATCTATGTATGCATGGTATGGATGTTCTAAATGGTGTAGTTTTTGCACTGGATATAAGAAAGAAGGAACATGTATCTTGCTAAAAGTAGATGAATGGTACACTTAAGTTTATTGCATTGTTTGTATGATCTTTCAACCAATTAATCAATATCGGGTGGGGTAAAATATTTTATTATACATATATATTCAAAATATAGTTTAAAAAAAATAAAAGTCTTTTGTAGAACATGGAGTTTGAAGTTTTTTATGGCAGGTAGAGCCTAGAGTCTGAGTGTTTTGTGAAGATATATATATTTTTGAAAAATAAAATTTTCAAATTTGATATTTTTTAAGGATCCTTTGTGTAGAGAGATAATGACAAAGATGAAAAATGCTAAATTTGAGGTTTAAAAAAAATTAATGGTAAAAATAAATTCAAATTGTGTAAACTTAAAATGTGAGATTTGTTAACAACAAGATGTAACATCCCTCTCTTGCATGCACTTGATGTGACTTATTCTTGAGGAAACTTGCATGCAAGTGATCCAGTTCATTATATGATTGACTGCTTCACTTATGGATTTTGATGATGAGACTGTGGATTATGATGTTATATTATGTTATTTATGTATAGACATATGTTATTGACTTGCTCTCCTAGGTGTGCATGAATATTGACTGATTGAGGATGTCGATGGCATCAATGGACCTCCTTGGAATCCAGATCTAGTCAGGGAGTGGACTGTATATGGTTTGAGTATTTATGTTATTTCACATGTGACATATTACGGGGTATATTATGATGTTGTTTATAGATCGTTGACATGTTTCATTGATAGATGTAGGCTGATGAATGATTGCTAATCAAAATCACATTTGGACTAAAGGGGTCATGAACAAAAACTAGGGATATTGAGGGAGAGGTGTGGCAGCATCCGTACCACAACCTACTAGCACTCTCAACAAGGCTCAAACTATAGGTTAATGATTACCTAGTTCTAGAGATCCATGATGTCGTGAGGGAGGACTGAGATAGTTGCTCATGAAGATTCTAAAGGGTGCATAATAAGGTAGGGTCCTTATTACTTAGAGGCCCTTAGTCTCCCACAAGGTCACCTGATGGAGTTTGACTCCAAGCGATAGATGTCTACCAAAATTAGTCGAAATGAGAGTGGCACCCTTGGAGCACGTAGTGTGTTTTGAATGGTACATCGCATAAATTAAATATGAATAAAGGTGAGAGGCACCATTGGAGAAAGTAGTGCGGCTTGAAGGTCAAATCACGATTTCTAAACACAGGTGATTCAATGAGCCTAGGTGCCTAGAAAAAAATATCTTACCTTGACATGGTCAGCCTTAAAATAATAATATATAAGTAAAGTTTATTAATTATAAATTTTCCCTTAAAATTTTCTAATCCTAGTGGAAATGAAAGCCTAGGTCTAAGTAGGATATGAGGACTAAAAAAATTAATTAAGCAATTAGTAAAATGGGGAAAAATCAAATTTAATATTTAAAGGAGGAATAAATTATCAAAAAAAAATAATTGTTGTTTATGTGCAAAACTTGCTAAATTCGAACTTAGACAAAAAAGGGGAAATTAAATGAAAAATGAGTGTGGAACATAGAAAGGAATATATTCTAGAGAAATTTCCTAAAACGAAATCAACTAATCTTTAAGAAAGGCGTTAGTAATTAAAGGAATTTGAGGGAATAAAGGGACAACAAGGAGCATTTTTAGGGGAAATTGGAAACAATAATTTAATTAATTAAATGAATTTCTGGTTCAACTAAGGGATCGAGTGACAAGTGTACGAGGGATAATTTTTCCTAATTAATTTTTAATAAAACAAATTTAATGTTAAAATGGAAGTGTCACTAAGAAGAACTCTATAAAAGAAATGACAGAGGGAAAGTGAGCACAACTGGCAAGTGTAAGGTTATGCTGCCAGATTTTTCTTGACTATTTTTTCTTGTGGGAGTTGGGATACCCATCTCGAATAAAGAGTGTCAGCTCGACCTTGCAAGGCGAGCTGGGAGCTATCTTATTCTCTGGTTTTTGTGCGTGGCCCCTTTGCGACTCAGGGGGCTTAGGGGGAAGAAGAGTACCCCTAGCATTAGTTGGGAGGTACCAGTGAGGTCTCAATGATTAGAAAGCAAGGAGATGGATGGAGCGCAAGCACATGACAACAACTTCATATTCTTCGCCTTTTGATTACGGTACACGTCTAAAAGTTGTTGTTGTAAATTAGTTAAATGTTTTTGTATGTGGAATTATATGTTTATGGAATTTCAATGGTTTTCTAGTTCTTTGTGTGTGAATTTATCGGTTCCTTTCCCTTTTGAATTTTCTTCTTGTACCCTTGCCCAACTATAGATAGTCTTCACATCCAAAACTCTGCCTTTGGGGTTTTTAAACCTCTAAGATTGTTTTCCCTTTTCCAACTCATAATTTGTGTTTTTTTTTAATGCTCAAAACGTTTCACCTCGGCTCTGCTATTTTATATGATCCTTTCATGGTATTCACTCTGTGTATGCATTTTCCCTTGGGCACTATGTTTCTTTTACTTTGCGTGTCTTAATGGGTATTCTATTTTCCTCCCTTCTCATATGCGATTGTTGAAGGATGCCTAGAAATAACCCACATGAATTTATCCCTCATCTCTGCATTTTTTCCAGCCATAAACCCTCTACGCTTCTTCCCTTGTTCACAGAAGTTTTGGGGCCTTACGCTCCCCAAGCATGTAAGGATTATGGAATTGTGAACTGATTAAGTGAATTATAGGATTGCAACTTTGTAATGGTTGTTTTTCCCATTCTGTCTTTAGAATACAAACCCAAAATTTATTTGAGCGTTTTTGTTCTTATTTATGTTTAATTTCTGAATTCTATTTTCAAAGTGTTTAATTTTTGGAACAATTTTGGGGCTGCAAATTTAGCTCGACCTTCCTGAGCACCTATGAATTGTTTTACTTTCCCTTCCTTTGGGCTTAGCCCTTCCTAAGCTATTCACTTCATGTAATTGTAAATTCGATTTTATAAAAAAAAAGTATGTTTCAAGGTTTGGATCAAAGGTTGGATTGAGGGTTGGATCAAGGGTCAGATTAAGGGCCAGATCTAGGACCAGATGGAGTGTCGGATTAGGAGGTGCACCAATTTTAATGACTAAATTGTGGCGTCAAAATATTTTTGTGTGCCTCTGTCCTTAGCGCCTTGTGTAGACTTGGGTTGGGAAACATCTAGTGAATTATTGACACTTGCGAGCCCTTTTTCAAGTTCTAAATTTTTTATTTATGTTTATGTTTCCCATGTTTTGTGCGGTTCTGAAGATAATTTATGACTTAAAGGAAATCTAGTTTCATTGTTCATTTAGCTGAGAACCTTGATTTTATATTCCATTCTGTTGGTAGGGAGATTTAGTGTTTATTTTATTAACTGGAATCAATTCAAGGTGCAATCTTGAACTCCCAGCTTGATATAAATTTTAATTTCTCCCTGAACTCATGTCCTTCCTAGCATTTTTATTCCTGGATTTCTCGCTGCGTTGGGCACTTAATATCACCCAAATTTCATTTCCTTCTTGACAATTTTATTCCCTTGACTTAGCTATGAGTTTGGAAATTAAAATTTGCCTAGCTTCCTTCCTCCAAGTATTTTGAGAGTCATGAATAACTCTGTGTTTTTGGTGTAATATGCCAAGGTTTATCTCTGTGTGTGAGTGCCAACCCTCTGTTATGGAATCCCATATTTGTTTGGGTATTTCATTGTCATTCATGCATCATTTGGTTTTTCTTATTGTTGAGTACAGTTCAATCTGGAGGAATTATTGGAAAATTTATGAATGTACTACACCTCAGGAATCCCCTTTATACTTGTTGGAACTTTTTGAAACCGTTTTAATTTCTACAGGAATCTCATGGTATGTTCATCATATTCACTTCGTTGGCACTACTTGAGGTCTTGTTGTTAGCCTTGAACACCTGGATTGATTTTCCCTTACATTAAACTCTTCCTTTTGGGATGCAACTCGTACCCATACCGATTTCTTCATGACTGTATTCTTTTTATTTCAAATTTTTTCGTTATAAAAAATTGCTCTGTAATAGGGTCCGGATGGAGGAACAGATGAAGGTATAGATGGAGGAATAGACTAAGGTCTAGTTTGAGGACTAGATTAAGGTTTGGATTGAAATCTAAATAGTTTTTCACCGGTTCAGGGGTTGGAATAAATTCCAGAACTCTTCCCTTAGATTCTTAACTTGAAAATATAGCTTAACATCTAATTATCTATTAATTGTTACATTAGATTGGTCATTCTTAACTCTTTTGATGATTGAGAAAAGTAAATGCACTCTTATTATATAGGAATCATTTATGGTCTTCCTTGAATTCCTTTAATGGATATGTAAGTTGTCGAATTCTTATTTATTACGTTATGTTGATTTTATTAGTTTTATAATTGGGTACATGATGAAAGGTAGCATGTTAAATTATTGTATTGTTTAAGCATGGTTGATCTCCTTATAGTGCCTAGTTGGATATTTAATGTAAAATCGATGTCCTTAGGTGACGGGTGATGATTGATCTTCTTATGGATCCCTTAGATATGAATTTAGAATAGACTTGTTGATTGTAATTACACTTATGATTTTATCCTTTCGATTTCTGATATATATATTCTTAGAAGATATTCCTTTATATGAAGATGCATAGTTGAGTTACACGAGATTTATATTATTTATGCTCCTTGGGTTAATACTCCTTTTGTAAAGGCCCCTTACTCATTTACACTCAATGTTGTTGCAAGATTTATTAAGTAGAGTAGAATATAATTGCACTATAATGAATTATGTTGATGTATGACTCATATTCTAGTCTAGTATTATGAGATGTGATTGATTAGGGGATGTAGACACCTCCTTGTTCCTCAGAACAGTCGCCATCCTTGAGACTTTAAATGGTTAAAATCAATTGGAACCCGGGCTTGAGTGTTACTTATGTGTCTTGGAGGTTCTATCCTTCCAGGGTAGGTTGGGCAGGTAGTATCTTATGCCACTTTATGATTATCCTCATGATCCTTAAGTAGTGTTATGTTATCTCATATTATCTTGATGATTTTCCTTATGTGATGAATTGAGTGGTTTATGTTTCATGTTGTGATGAATCATTATTAAAGAATACATTTTTTTATGGGATGGTGTTTATTGTTTTAATGCGTCGATACATGTATCATTATTCATTGCAATGTTGTGCCAGCTTATGTCATGCAGGTTGTTAATGTGTTAATATTTTTTCATTAATATGTCGTATGATGTGCCAATGATGTCGTTATTAATTGTGATGTATATTTCCTAATGAAAACAAAAAAAAAAAAATCATGTTGTATGTCGCTTTGGTTGTCGTAACGGAGGGATGTTACATTTGGCATCAAATCTGGTTCAACCATGCGACTGTGGATAACCATGCCTTCCACTGAATTAATCCCTTGTTTAATACTCAATGCTAATTGAAATACTAAATTATCCATGCAATAATCACAGTTAGAGGATGACGTAGAGATTTACAATGTGATGCTGGGACAGGAGGTGTGATGCCTCTAGAAGTGCCCGCGCCCTAGGAGTCTAAACACCAAGGGGATGAAAAAGTCCTTAGGTAGGAGTTGATTTCTATAATGGATGTGGGTGGTCTGTTAAGGTCCTCACAGGGAATTTCAGAGGCCTTCATTAACCATTTGTACTGAGATGAGGCCAGGGCACCTATACCCCTCAAGGTCCACAACATGCGCCAACTAGTACTGGTAGCATTCACGGAAAACTGAAGATGGTTAAGTTCCTAATTCCATGAGTGCCATGGAAGGCTCAGTCGTCAAGACATGGCTGGAGATCAAGGTGATGTGCTTCACTCTTCATGATTTTGACCTCCAGTATGAAGTTCTGTATGTCAGTCTTCAACTAAAGGGGAGCTCTCTTCTATGGTGGAAGACGCTCCTACCTAAGCTAAACATGGTCGTCAACATCATGTTATGGGAACAATTTGAGGAATGCTTCTAGGAGAAGTATTTGTCTAAGGAATTCATTAAGTTCCAGCTTGATGATTTCAACACCTTATGATAGGGTGATCGTACGGTGCCGACTTATATGACCAAATTTATGGAGCTACTTTAGTACACCTCGCATCGGAACCCAAAAAATATGGAGATCAACAAGTTAGTGATCATCCTTAAGTCCAGATTTTGTGAAAATGTGAGGATCTAAATGCCTCAGATGTTGCCTGATGCAGTTCAGTAGGCCTCATAGTTGATAAATATTTGACTGCGGGAGTTAGGGCATGAATCCTACAAGACTATTTGGACTGATGACATCCGATGCACAACAACATCAGATGCCAACCAGACAAGACATCTTGATGTAGGAGCATCGCCAGCAAGCGCAAGTGGAGGACGACTGGATATGTACCAGCGTGCATTTTAAAGACGTTTTGAAATTTAAAAGATGAAAAATTAATGTAATAGCTGGAAGGATGTAATTGTTCTTAAATGTTTTGGGGATTGTAATGTAGATCTTGAGAGTTTCTCTCATATGCCGGTTGGAGGCATTTAATGTAATAAATGTAAATTAGTTGTAGTATTTAATTTTGATAAGATCACTTAGAGTGGTACGAGGGAAAACTCAAGAAAGCTCCCTCGTATGTATTGTATTATCGATTCTCAATTGTAAGAGTATAAGTTGTAGAGCAAGAGATCTAGGAGAGTAGAGAAGAACAAAGATTGTAGAAATTGTTTGAGTATATAATTGTTTCTATAGAAACCATGTACAAAAGAACTTGAATTAATATAAGAAGGCTTTAATCCAATTTCATGGTGTTTTTATGGTTACCTTTTGCATCTATTGAATGGAATGTTTACAATTTGCTTATATGCTCTATTATGCATTTTTTTCAATTCTTTATGTGTATGATTTCATGTTGAATGTATGAAGTCTATGAGAGGGAGAGTATAAGCTTCAATTTATTCTCATCCTGAGAATTCCTGCAAGGAATGCAATGAAAGTCCGCAAGGAGTGCGTTGACGAGATTATGAGTTTTACCTCAAAAAAGCTCATGGGAGATAGAGTTGTTCTTATACCAATATAACTAAAAATATAGCACAGAGCCATGCAAGGTGTGTGCAGGCCAGGTTGAATTATTAGAGTTTTCCAACCAAGTGAGTGGTTTAAGAACTTCTATCGCAAAGAGTGTGTAAAGTTCGAAGATATCATACAATCAGAGATTATCATGAGAGCCACAAGGAGTGCGTGCAAGAATCCCTTAGAACCTTTGATTTTGTAGTAAGAATCAATATCAATAGGGATAGAGACTTGTAAATTTCAAAGGAAGGATGAGGGTCAAAGTCACCTGACGAAGACCCCCACCTTAGCAGAGTCTTCTTGACCTCCCGGTCTTTGGATGTTCAAATTATCGAGCCGAAATGGCTTCTCGGTCCCTGCTGGAACCTTCAACACTTAATGACCACAAGTTCTTTTTGTAAGCTCTGCCCATGCGAACATGTACTTAGATGCAAGCCTCCAATCCACGTGACCACCAGCATGACCACAACCTTAACCTAAAAAGGTGCATCTGGTTTCATGATGTCGGGACTTCCGTTGCAAGGCACCTTGACTTCTCTGATTTCCAAAATACTAAAATGGATTAACGATCCCTAGCTCCTTACTTAAATTCTCTTGGTGTGACCCTCAACTTCAACCTTGGGCCCAACCTTCGAGCATGTTGGGACTTCGTGTGTCGGGGATCAACGATGTATCTTTTCTCCCTTTTCTCGATATCCGAAATGCCAAAATTTCCTCGCCACAGATCAATAGTCTTGGTTCTCCCATGATTTAACAGTCTAGATCGCCTTGGGATTTTGTGTTTTAGGGATTCACAAAAACAACTGCCTCCCCACTCCCGACTCCTGAGATATCGATAGTTTGGAGCACCCAATCAATGGCTCATGCTCCTCTGGATATAATGGTATCTATCTCCCCTAAGATTGTGAGTGTTGAAATACACTCGGTTTTATCCTCTCTGCTGATCTACTAGATCCAACGGTCCATGAAAAATCATTGTTTCTCCCTCTGATAATTTCAACTGTCCATTCTCAAAGACTCCTCACCAAATAACTTGGCATCTTTCCTCCTGATTCACTTGATGTAGACCCCCACCTCAGTAGGGTCTTCTTGACCTCCCGCTCTTTGGATATTCAAATTCCTGAGTCGAAATGGATTCTCGATCCCTATTGGCACCCTCAACACTTAATGACCACAGGTACTTTTATAATCTCTTGTCATGTGAACATGCACTTAGACCCAAGCCTCCACTGCATATGACCACCGGTGTGACCACAACCTTAACCTAAAAAGGTGTGTCAGGTTTCGTGATGTCCGTACTTCTGTTGCAAGGAACCTCGACTCCTCTGATTCCTGAAATCCTGAAATGGGCTAATGGTTGCTAGCTCCTCCCTTAAATTCTCCTGGTGTGACCCTCAGCTATGACCTAGGGCCCAACCTTCGAGCATGTCTGGACTTTTCATGTCAGGGATCGATGATGTATCTTTTCTCCCTTTTCCTGATATCCGAAATGCCGAAATTTTCTTGCCAGACATCAATGGTGTTGGTTCTCCCACGATCTAATGGTCCATATCACATTGGGATTTCTTGTATCGGGGATTCCCAAAAGTAACTTCCTCCCCACTCCCAACTCTCGAGATATTGATAGTTTGGAGCACCCAATCAATGACTCATGCTCCTCTACATCTAATGGCTTCTATCTCTCCTGAGCTTGCGAGTGTTGAAAGACACTCGGCTTTATCCTCTCCGCTGATATACTAGATCCAATAGTCCACGAAAAATCGGTGTGTCTCCCTCCGAGAATTTCAAATGTTCGTTCAGGCTCTCGAAGACTCTTCACCAAATAATTTGGCGTCTTTCCTCCTGATCTTGGTTTTTGTGAGGTGACTTCGATCCTCATCCTTCCTTTGAACTTTCCAAGTCTCTATCCCTCTTAAGATTGATTCTCACTATAAACTCAAAGGTTCTAAGGGATTCTTGCATGCACTCCTTGCGGCTCTCATGATAATCCCTAATTATCTGATATATCCCAACTCTACGCACTCCTTGGGACAAAAGTTCTTCAACCACTCACTTGGTTGGAAAATTCTAAGACTTGAACCTAGCCTGCACACATCTTGCATGACTCTGTGATATATTTTCACTTTTGTTGGTATAAGAGCAACTCTATCTCTCCTGAGAATTTTTGAGGTAAAACTCAGAATCTCGTCAACGCACTCCTTACCTACTTTCATTTCACTCCTTGTAGGAATTCTCAAGATGAGAATAAATTGAAACTTATACTCTCCCTCTCACAAACTTCATACATTCAACATGCAATCATACCAGAGCATATAAGAAGACTGTAAACATGCCATTCAATAGATGCAAACAATAACCATAACAACACCATGAAATTGGATTAAAGCCTTCGTATATTAATTCAAGTTCTTTTGTACATGGTTTCTATAGTATCATCTATCTACTCAAACAAATTCTACAATCTATGTTCTTCTCTTCTCTCCTATGCTATCTTTCTCTACATATTCTCCTCTTACAATTGAGAATCGATAATACAATACATACGAGGGAGCTTTCTTGAGTTTTCCCTCCTACTACTCTAAGTTATCTTATCGAAATTAAAGACTACAACTAATTTACATTTATTACATTAAATGCCTCTAACTGGCAGATGAGAGCAACGCTCAAGATCTAAATTACAATCCCCAAAACATTTAAGAACAATTACATCCTTCCAACTATTACATTAATTTTTCATCTTTTAAATTTCAAAACGTGTTCAAAATGATCACTGGTGCATATCCATCTTTCCTCCACTTGGGCTTGCTGGCGATGCTCCTGCATCATACTCCTTTGGTTGAAAAATTCATGGACTCCTTTCCATGAGCTCTTTCACCATCTTTCCATGTTTCTAGATATATTATTTGCTTTCCCAACTGGCATCCTCAATCGGGTGTCCCTTCCACTTTATCAAATATTCAAAATATGTCTTCCTCTGGGTTTTCTTGCCAACTCTCTGATCAATGATCTTTTCCATATTTGGCTTTTCAACTACAAGCATCTGCTTGACCCCTTGAATTTCCTTTTGATTCTCTTCTCCTTTTTTTTCATCTGATTTGTAAGGGTACATATCTACTATGTTGAATATGGGTGATATACATCATCTGGAAATTCTATCTCATGAGCATTTGCCTCAAATTTTCTCAAAATCTTACACGACCCTATTTTTTCCATCTTTACCTTGTTATACATTCTCTTTGGGAACCTTTCTTTTATGAGGTGTGCTAAGGCCAAATCTCCCACTTGAAATTGAATCTCTCTCCCGCGCCTATGTGCTCTATGCTTTTATTCCTAGTTGGAACTTTGCAACCGCTCTTTAATCTTACTATGGAGCTCCTGCATATCTACTGAAAAATATTTCTCTCCAACACTCTTGAATTCACTCTGCTCTAAGTATCTCAACTTATATACTACTCTTGGCTGCATTCCATACATTATCTGGAATGGGCTCTGTCCTATGCTCCGTTTAGGTGAGTCATTATATGCAAATTCTTCTTGCGACATAATCTGATCCCACTGACTATGATGTTGAGTTACTAAACTTCCCAATAAGTCCCCCAAAATTCGATTTACTACCTTAGTATGTCCATCTGTTTGAGGGTGATATGTTGAGCTAAAAGATAAATTTGTCCCCATATTTTTCCATAGTTTCCTCCATAAATGACCAACAAATTTGGCATCTCTGTCTGAAACAATACTCTTGGGTAAACCATGAAGTTGAACAACTCCTTTGAAAAATAGGTTTGCAATGTTTGTTGCATCACTGGTTTTCTGAAATGGAATAAAATGTGCCATTTTTGAGAATCTACCGACTACCACAAATATGGAATCACAACCTCTCTGTGTCCTTGGAAATCCTAACACAAAATCGATGCTTACCGTGTCCCACGACCTCTCTGGTATTTGCAATGGTTGATACAACCCAATATTTTGTCTTTTCCCCTTTGCGTGCCTACAGATTCTACATCTGTTGAAAAATTTCTTGACATCTGTCCTCATCCCTAGACAATAATACAAACTGTTCAGTTGCGCAAATGTTTTATCATGGATGAAATGTCTATCCAGTACCCCCACTATTTTTTTCCTTCAAAAGGTTTTCTCTCATAGAAATCTTCGGGATAAACCATTGATTTCCTTTGAATAACAGTC
This sequence comes from Picea engelmannii, assembly GCA_009831015.1. Lineage (NCBI taxonomy): Eukaryota > Viridiplantae > Streptophyta > Pinopsida > Pinales > Pinaceae > Picea > Picea engelmannii. Next base: position 139,150 of record ML783250.1, on the reverse strand, counting down.
CATCCCGAATTAAATATTCAATCAATTGGCTTCTATCTCTTAGAACAAGATTCTCACATGCTTCATAAGCATCCTTAAAATATTAATCATCTTTGTATATTTCCCTAAGGCTATCAAAACATAATGTCTTCAGACGAAATTCCTGCAGAATCAAACATTTCCTACTTAATGCATCAACAACCTTGTTAACATTTCCAGAAATGTTCTTTATAACAAAATTAAAGTTCTACATAAATTCAACCCATTTTGCATGTTTCTGGTTTAGTTTTTCCTGTTTGGTTATAAACTGTAAGGCCTCGTTGTCGCTATAAAAAACAAACTCTTTCAGAACCAGGTAGTGCCTCCATTTCTTCAACACTTGTATGAGTGCATAAAACCCCTTATCATACGTGGAATATTTCATTTTGGCTTCATTCATTTTTTCACTAAAGTATGCAACTGGTCTATTGTCTTGACTTAGGACTGCTCCAATCTCAAATCCACTTAAGTCACATCTCACTTGAAATGTTTTACTAAAATTTGGTAGAATCAGAACTAGTTGTCCAGTTAACTTCTCCTTTAACAACTTGAAACTTTTCTCCACTTCCTCTGTCCAATGAAAATATTTATGTCTCTTCTTGATTTTTTCCATCATTGGTGCACAAATCCCACTAAAATTTCTAATGAATTTCCTATACAAAATGGCTAGTCCATGGAAACTTATGAATTCAAAGATATTCCTTGGTGACGACCATTCTTTGATTACTCTTACCTTTTCAACATCCATCTTCAAATCATTCAAAGAGATCATGAAACCTAAATAAATGAGTTCCATCTTCATGAAATACAACTTCTTCATATTTATCTACAATTTCTCTTGCCACGACCTCCTCATTACTAGAGTTAAATGTCTCAAATGTTCTTCCTCAATCTTACTGAAGATCATTATATCATCAAGATATACAATTACAAACTTCCCAATGACATATTTCAAGACTTCATTCATCAATCTCATAAAATTACTTGGCGCATTCGTCAAGACAAATGGCATGACAAGCCATTCATACAATCTTTCATTCATTTTGAATGTTGTCTTCCATTCATCACCTTCGCTCATCCGAATCTGATGATATCCACTCTTCAAAACAATTTTTGAAAAAAACTTTGCCCCACTCAAGAAATCCATCAAGTCATCTATCTCGGGTAAAGGAAATCTATACCTGATGGTGATTTTATTTATGGACCTCAAGTCTGTACACATCTTCCATCCACCATCTTTATTCAGACTTAACACTATTGTCACAATGAATGGACTCAAGCTTTCTCTAATCAACCCTTTGTCCATCAAATCTTGGACTTGCTTCTTATCTTCTTCATTCTCCTTCGTCGTCAGTCTGTACACTGATTTTTTTGGTAAACTCACTCCTGGTATAAGGTTAATATGATGGATTATACTCTTGATGGGCGGCAATGAACAAGGTAAATCTTCCACCACTATATCAACAAAATTCTCCAGCAGGTCTCGAATATCCTCAGGTAGATCATCTATTGAGGTACTGGTCAAGATGACTCTAGGTTTCATCACCACAACAAACTACATTTCCTCATATTTCTTGAATTCATCCAGAAGTTCCTTCCCACTCATGAGAAGTATAGTATTGCTTGTTTCTTATTTCACCTTCTTTTCCTCAATTGGAAACAACATATGTTCCCTACCATTCTTCTCTAAGGTGTATGTGTTCTTTCTTCCATCATGAATAACATTTATGTCATATTGCCAAGGCCTACCCAACAAAAGATGACATACATCCATGGGAATAACATCACATACGGTCTCATATCTATATCCCCCTATCTTAAATTCAACTAAACATTGTTTAGTGACTGTTACCTGATGTCCTTTCTGCAACCATGAGACTTTATACGATCTTGGATGTGCAACTGTCTCCAAATCCATATTTTCCACAATCTCTGTGGATACTAGATTATCTGTTCTTTCACTGTCAACTATCACCTTTCATACCCTATCCTTGGTCTTTCAAACAGTCCTAAACAAATTGTTCCTCTGGACTGGATTCTCCATCTCTTTCTCTAGCTTCAAGAGAATTTTCCTCACCATCAAGGAACTTCCACCTTCTGCATTTTATGCCTCTACATTTCACCTTTGCGCTTCTGAAATGTGATATTCTCCTCCTCCATCCTTTTTCTATCGGTACATTCCCAAGATTTGTGTCCTATCTTCCCATAGAAAAAACACTTTACCTCACCTCCTCTTCCTCTTCCTCTTCCTCTTACTCAAGGAAAAGTGTTCCTATCTGCATAATGTTGACCTTGTGAGCTCCCTCCTCTTTGTGGGTGGTTATGAGGTTTATTCTCTTCATCCTTGGGCTTCTGTAATCTGTCCTAGGCAACTGCTTTGCCTCTAATCTGACTTCTACCTCTGCCCCTTTGACCCTTCTTTCAGGCCAATTTCACTTCTTCCTTTGAAGTAATCTGATAAGCATCTTATACATTCCTAATTGTCACCATGCTCATCTCTTCCTGAATCTCATATCTCAGGCCATTCATGTATCTGGCGACTTTTTCATCATCACTCTCGCGATGACCAACTCTAATGTTTAACCTATAAAATTCCTTATTGTATTCCTTCATTATCATCCCTTTCTGTCTTAAATTCTGCATCCTTCAAAACAGATTAATTTGGTAATCCCTGGGTATGAATTTGGCTTTCATCTTGGCGACCATCCTATCCCAACTTTAAATTCTTTGTTTTCCTTTGCAATGCCTGTCAGCCTACAGTTCATCCCACTACAATGTTGCATGCCCTTTCAGTATAGTGACTATGTTCTTAACGTTCTTATCTTCTTTGATATCCTCAGAATTGAAATATTTATCCAGAGCTCTAAACCAATCTAGCAGCTCCTCAACATCCAAGTTTCCTTCATACATCATGATGTCCATTTTCGCTCAGCCACCTATTCTTGCAACATCTTTGAATAGATGTTCCTCTGCAGCATATTTGGCTACAACTTCTTGTTTGGCTCTAGCTTCATTCTCACTTTTGGCCTCACTGATATCCCTTGTATCAGTTGTTCACCTCTGTGCTCTCTCAATAGCATCCAATTGAGCACAAAGTTCTCTCATATCCCTTTCCATGGATGGATCAGGCATAGGTCTCTCTTCACATCTCCTTGGTGGCATAGTTTCAATATGTCCACATAGAATTCAATCAAAACCATTCTTTGTCTTCCCTTTAAAAAAAAAAAAAATTGTTAGCTCTGATACCACCTGATGCAGATCCCCACCTCAGTAGGGTCTACTTGACCTCCCAGTCTTTGGATCTTCAAATTCCCAAGCAGAAATGGATTCTCAGTCCTTGCTAGAACCTTCAACACTTAATGACCACATGTCCTTTTCTAAGCTCTGCCCATGCAAACATGCACTTAGATGCAAGCCTCCACTCCACCTAACCACTAGAGTGACCACATCCTAAACCTAAAAAAGCACATTGAGTTTCATGATGTCAGGACTTTCGTTGCAAGGCACCTCGACTCCTCCGATTCTTGAAATCCCGAAATGGGTTAATGGTCCCTAGATCCTCAATTAAATTCTCTTGGTGTGACCCTAGACTGCGACCTGGGGCCCAACCTTCGAGCGCGTTGGCACTTCGCGTGTCGGGGATCTATGATGTAGCTTTTCTCCCTTTTCCCGATATCCCAAATGCCAAAATTTCCTTGCCACATATCAACGGTCCTGGTTCTCGCATGATCTAATGGTCCATATCACCTCAGGATTTTTCGTATCGAGGATTCCTGAAAATAGCTTCCTCCCCATTCTCGACTCTCAAGATATCGATAGCTCAAAGCACCCAATAAATGGTTGACGCTTCTATGGATATAACGATTGTTATCTCTCCTGATCTTGCTAGTGTTGAAAGACACTTGGCCTTATCCTCTCCATTGATCTATTGAATCCAATGGTCCACGTAAAATTGGTGTTTCTCTCTCCAAGAATTTCAACCATCCATTCAGGCTCTCAAAGACTCCTAACAAAATAACTTGGCATCTTTCCTCCTGAGCTTGGTTTTTGCAAGGTGACTTCGACCCTCATCCTTCATTTGAAATTTCCAAGTCTCTATCCCTCCTGAGATTGATTCTTACTGCAAACTCAAAGGTTCTAAGGGATTCCTGCACACACTCCTTGCGACTCTCATGATAATACCTAATTATCTAATATCTCCCAACTCTTCGCACTCCTTGCAACAAAAGTTCTTCAACCACTCAGTTGGTTGGAAAATTCTAAGACATCAACCTGGCCTATGCACACCTTGCACGAGTCTGTGTTATATTTTCACTTATTTTTGTATAACAACAACTCTATCTCTCCTGATATTTTCTGAGGTAAAACTCAAAATTTCGTCAACCCACTCCTTGCATAATTTCACTGCATTCCTTGGATGAATTCTCAGGACGAGAAGAAATTGAAACTTATACTCTCCCTCTCAGAGACTTCATACATTCAACATGAAATGATACACATAAATCATTGAAACAAACGCATAACAGAGCATATAAGCAGACCGTAAACATGCCATTCAATAGATGCAAACAATAACCATAACAACACCATGAACTTGGATTAAAGCCTTCTTATATTAATTCCAATGCTTCTGTACATGGTTTCTATAGAAAAATATATGTGCTCAAACAACTTCTACAATTTATGTTCTCCTCTGATCTCCTATTCTCTCTTTCTCTACAACTTCTACTCTTACAATTGAGAATCGATAATACAATACATACGAGGGATATTTCTTGAGTTTTCCCTCATACTACTCTAAGCTATCTTATCGGAATTAAGGACTATAACTACTTTACATTTATTACATTAAATGCCTCCAACTGGAAGATGATAGCAATGCTCAATATCTGCATTACAATCCCCAAAACATTTAAGATCAATTACATCCTTCCAACTATTACAATAATGTTTCATATTTTAAATTTCAAAACGACTTCAAAATGCCCATTGGTGCATATCTAGCTATCCTCCACTTGCGCTTGCTAGAGATGATACTGCATCACATCTTGGTATCAAGATACATCCATAGAACCCTTGTTCATGAAACCACGATGACAGTTTCGTCAACAGAGAACCCCCTACAGGGGACCACCACTTCAGTAACAACAACGGTTAGGCATGTTCAGTGGAACAAACCAAGGTTTAGGCTGGTGGGCCAACAACTACTACTTCGGGGACCAGGAGTACTAGACCAAAGACCGGATGTTGGACATGTGGAGAGCCACATTATAATTGTGGTTTTCTAGTTTTGAGGGCCAGAGCGACGGGGTCAACATGATACACTACCGTTGTGAATATGGGAAAGGCCCATAGGATTCATTACCACAGTGAATAATCGCTAGACCGAGCACTAGTCCACTGTGCTCGAGGTGTCATGCACCATTGCCAAACAAACTATTAGTATTTGTTATAACCTGGTGCTACAAAGAGCTCTATTTTTAGTACTGCGTTGATGGGATTAGGTAAAGGAATTGAACCAAGCGAGTCTATATTCGTCGAAGTGGCTTCGGGTTCCAACCAGATGATTGGAGGAAGCGGTATGAATTATCTCTTTAACTTGGGGAATGGTGTAATATCTTGATGACATTTTTAGTATGGACTGGTTGGAATCACATGAGGCTATGCTCAACTATAAAAAGAAATAGTTGAGTATGGTTGATGATGAGGAATAGAGACGAGTGATTGTAGGAAGGAACCAAGGAGTATCCCTGAGGTTCATTTATTCTCTATAAGTATAGAAGAGAATGCGAAGGGATGCAAGCTATATGCAATCTTGGTGCTGAATGACAAGGTCACGATGAAAGTATTTGACGGACCTTCCCATGGCATGAGTACTGCTGACGTGTTTCAAGAAAATTACCTAGATTGTCTCCCATAAAGGAGTTGGATTTTTTAATCGACTCAAAATCCTATAACTAAACCGATAGCAAGAGTGCCTTATTGGATGTCCACCCCTGAGTTAGAGGAGTTGAAAATGCAACAGAAGGAGTTGTTGTACCTAGGACTTATACATCCAGGTGTGTCACCTTGGGGTGCACCTATTATTTTTCTACAGAAGAGGGATGGGTTGTTGAGACTCTGCATTGACTACCGTGAATTGAACAAGGAAACAATCAATAAACAATATATGTTTCCAAGAATAGACGATCTGTTGATCAGATGAAATGTGTGATGGTTTTTTCGAAGATCAACTTGAGATTAGGGTATCACCAATTATGGTTCAAGGAGGACAACATTCCTAAGACCATGTTTAAGATGAGGTTTGGACATTACTAGTTTGTCCTTTTACCAATTGGACTAACAAATGCCCCAGGGATATTCATGAGCTTGAAGAATGTGGTGTTCCATGAATACTTGGACAAGTTCATTCAATTATTCATCGATGATATTTTGATTTATTCTCGGACGATGGAAGAACATGGTGAACATTTTCACTTGGTACTACAGTGTCTTCGAGAGAACAAATGGTTTGGGAAACTATCAAAATGTTGTTTTATCAATCGAAGATTCATTATTTAGGGAATGTTATCTTCGGTGAAGGTATCATTGTGGATCCAACGAAGGTAGAGTCTATTATGGAATGTCTTGCACTGACGAATGTCCTAGAAGTGCGTAGCTTCATGGTTTTAGTGAGACATTATCGATGGTTTGTCGAGGGTTTTTTGAAGATATCAAATCTGATTATGGAGTTTCAAAAGAAAAACAAGAAGTTTGTTTGGACCAAGAAATGCGCAAAAGATTTTCAATGGCTTAAGGAGTTGTTGACGACAACGCCGATACTAAAACTCCCTAACATGGACAAGGACTTCTTGGTATGCACAGATGCATCCAAGGAAGGTTTAAGCAGAGTCTTGATGCTAGACGATCGAGTGATTGCTTACATATCGAGAAAGTTAAGGAATCATGAGGATAAATACTCGACGCATGACTTGGAGTTATTAGCCACTATGTATTCCTTGAGAGTGTGGGGACACTACTTGATTGGACAAAATTTCAAAAAAAAAAATTGGACCACTCTGGTTTGAAACACCTTATTACGCAACGTGACTTGAATGTGCGGCAAAGGCGTTGGTCAAAACTGCTTACCGAGTACGATTTTGGGATTACCTACATAAAAGGAATTGTGAATAGAGTTGTGAATGCGTAGAGTCGGAGACACGACATATTATTGATGGTGCGTCTTCAGACGAATCTTCATGAAATTATTATAACTACAATGCGCTACTGACTGGTATAAAGAGGTTAAGGAATTCTATTAGACTAGACACGATGTTGGTACCAAAATTGAGGGATATACTGTGGACAATTATGGATCATTGAGATAAAATAACCGAATTTACTTACCGCCCAACGATGATTTGAGAAGTTTGATCTTATACGAAGCTCATAGAGAAATGTACATCACTCATCCAGGAGTCATGAATATGAGGACATACCTTAAGCCCTTATTCTTCTGGAAGGGATAAAGGCAGAAATCATCAACTATGTCTACATATGTCTAGAAATTTGGTAGGTGAAGGCCAAACATAGACATCCAAAAAGATTGCTACGACCGCCTGCTATTCTGGAATTGAAATGGGAGATAATTTAAATGGAATTCATTGGGGAAATTTCCACTGATGGCAAGGAGGCATGATTTGATTTTCTTGATAGTCGACACTCTAACAAATAGTTCACATATTTTTCCCTGTGCGTATGACGCATCAAGCGCCATGTATAGATAAAGTTTATATCAACAAGATATTGAGACTTCCAGGCATACCAAAAGAATCATTTATGATAAGGGAATCAATGTTTGCAAGATGATTTTGGACGAGTTTCCAAAGAGGCCTTGGAAACACCACTGAAATTTAGTACAACATGCCCCTGAGATAGACAGGCTGATTGAAGGAACGAACCAAATTTGGCAGGTTTTGTTGTGTATGTGTGTGTTGGATCAACATAAACATTTGGAATAGATCTTGCTGCTGACTGAGTTTGCATGCAAAAAAAACCATCAAGGTACCATTGATATGGCACCATTGAGTTTCTCTACGGGCGATCATGTCAGACACCTTTGAGCTGGGATAGACTCGAGGATGGGGTCTCGGTAGGAACAAAATCGATCCAATAAATTGAAGAACAAGTACAAATGATAAGAAAAAGGGTTGGAAGAAGTGCAAGATCGACATAAGGGTTTTGCCGATGCGCATTGCATGACCATAATTATGAAGGGCCTAATGGCTAACCGTGTCTCATTCCTTGAGGTGTTTCTCAATGTTTATATTGTATTTGTGTGCAAATTTAGGTCAGTGATCCTATGCATGTGATTGACTTGAGTTCTTGGCAGATGTTGGGAGAGGGTGCGCTCACAATAGAGCTAATCCACTTTTTGGACCATCGCATTCTACATCTACGACGTTGACCTGTCAATTAGGTCAAGGTCTAGTGGGACAATTATAGTCCACACTGGGCTACCTAGGAGGACGCATATGATATACATCAATAGTTTCCATTTTTTTTCTGATAGCTAGACATTTAGATATTGTCAGATACTTTATTTATGCACTTTTATACTCTGAAACTTCGAGACGAAGTTTAAAGAAAGAGGGGGTGTATGTAACATCCCACTCTTGTGTGCACCTGACGTGACTTATTATTGAGGAAACTTACATGAAAGTGATCCGATTCATTATATGATTGAATTCTTCACTTATGGATTTTGATGATGAGACTATGGATTATGATGTTATATAATGTTATTTATGTATAGACATATGCTATTGACTGGTTTTCATGAGTGTGAAGAACTCTTGATTGATTGAGGATGATAATGGCATCAATGGACCTCCTTGGACTCTAGATAGATTCAAGGAGTGGACTGTACATGGTTTGATTATTTTTGGTATTTCATATGTGACATATGACGGGGTATATTATGATGTTGTGTATGGACCGCTAACATGTTTCGTTGATAGATGTAGGATGATGATTTCTTTCTAATCAGACTCACATTTGGAGTAAAGGGGTCATGCATGAAAAACAAAGATATTGAGGGAGAGGTGTGGAAGAATCCCTTCCACAACCTACTAGCACTCCCACCATGGCTCAAACTGTAGGTTAATGATTACTTAGTTCGAGAGATCCACAATGTCATGAGGGTGGACTGAGAAAGTCGCTCACAAAGATTGTAAGGGGCATGCAATAAGGCAGGGTCCTTATTCCTTAGAGGCCTTTAGTCTCCCACAAGGTCTGTTGATGGAATTCTGACTCCAAGAGTTAGACATCTACCAAAAGAAGTCAAAGGGCGAGTGGCACCCTTGAAGCACGTAGTGTGTCTTGAAGGGCACGTCACATAAATGAAAAATTAATAAAGGAGAGTGGCACCCTTGGAGAATGTAGTGTGTCTTGAAGGGAACATTGTGATTTCTAAACATTGGTGAGTCAATTAGCCTAGGTGCCTAGAAAAAAATATCTTACCTTGACATGGTCAAGCTTAAAATAATTATGTATAAGTAAAGTTTATTAATTATAACTTTTCCCTTAAAATTTTCTAATCCTAGTGGAAATTAAAGCCTATGTCTAAGTAGGATACGAGGACTAAAAAATTAATTAAGCAAGTAATAAAATGGGGAAAAATCAAATTTAATATTTAAAGGAGGAATAAATTATCAAAAAAAATTAATTGTTGTTTATGTGAAAAACTTGCTAAATTCAAACTTAGACAAAAGGGGAAATTAAATGCAAAAGGAATGTGGAAGATAGAAGGGAATCTAGTCTAGAGAACTTTCCTAAAATAAACTCAACTAAGCTTTAAGAAAGGTGTCAGTCATTAAGGGAATTCGAGGGAATAAAGGGACAAAAATGAGCATTTTTAGGAATGCTTTTAGGTGGGTGAGGGAAATTGAAAATAATGCTTTAATTAATTAAATGAATTTTCGGTGCAACTAAGGTATCAGGTGACAAGTGTATGGGGGATAATTTTTCCTAATTAATTTTTAATAAAATGAATTTAATGTGAAAATGAAAGTGTCACTAAGAAGAACTCTATAAAATAAATGGCAGAGGGAAAGGGGGCACAATTGGCAAGTGTAAGTTTATGCTTTCATATTTTTCTTGACTGGTTTTTCTTGTGGGAGTTGGGATACCCAACTCGAATAGAGAGTGGTCTCTCTACCTTGCGAGGTGAGCTGGGAGATCGCTTATTCTATGGTTTGTGTGTGTGGCCCCTTTGTGGATTGAGGGGCTAAGGGGGAAGAAGAGTACCCCTAGCATTTGTTGGGAGGTACCGATGAAGTCTCATCAGCTAGAAAGTGGATGAAGGAACGAAACGTCAGTCACCTAACGTCAGTGACCTAAGATTGTCATCAAGCCTATTGTCGTCGGTTATGGTACTTTCATTTTAAGTTTGCATCGTATTAAGTTTTTATTGTATATATATGGTTTTTATAATTGTTGACAATGTTATTGGATTGTTATATTGGAATTACAAGTTTCATTGATAATTGTGTACTATAGAAAGGAATTTCTAATGAGTATGCAAATTAAGAGTTTTCTTGCTCTTCTAAATAATAACTCACCCAACACCTCTGCGTTTTCATCATAATTGCTTTGTTATTTTTTCACACATTTTTTCCCAGCAAAGGAGAATCTCCTTGCGTCCAATATCTGGAAAACCTCTACGTTTTTTAGGTGTAAACTTTCCCTGTGTATTTGTTGATGTGTAAACTTTCCCAGCGATTGGAATAGCCAAGAGATATTTTTCTATTGTACAACTCTTTGTTTTTGCAAAACCTTATCTCTGCTTTTATCCAAACAAGACTGTGAATTCCTCCTCCTTGAATGGTGGTTTTCTAGTAATAACCTCTGCATTTTTGAAAAAAAATATTTGTGTGTTTTCTTCATAAATTTTTTTTCCAGCAATTGCGAAACTCCTGGCGAGATTTCCCTTGAAACATCTGCATTTTTATTATGCAAAATTCGCCTAGCAAATTGTGAATCTCCTGGCCTTTATACTTGATTCTAGATTTGCGATTTAATTTGAATTTGTGATTTCCTTATTACCTTGAATATGATTTTCTTATGTATCTGTTCTATGTTCGATAGAGGCTAGACTAGATTGGATCATTCGCTGCAAAAATAAAATTCAAGGGAAGGTTCAACTCTCTTCTGTAAACTGCCCGAACAATTTAGTCTCTCGTCCGTTAATTTCACATCACTAAAATAAGATAGATGAATTATTTTTCATATATATATATATATATATATTAGTATAATAGAGTTACTAATAAATCTATAGGAATACACTTCTATTTCATTTCAAAATGGCATGTTACATCATTTAGGAGTTTAATCAGCACCAGATCTATTAATTATATATCAAGCTAAATTATGCCTTAACAACAATACACATAATAGTCATCAATAACATGAATACGTTTAATTTTTACATAGAGGTAACTAAGAGACAGTTTATTCAAGTGAACTACATGTTATGATCTACAGGCTCCATGCCATATAGACATAATTACGTCAAATGAAAAATATTTATTTATATTACAGGCCACATGTCATAGAGAAATAATTTCATCAAACAAAATGTATTTGTTTACCCTATAGGTCGTGTTCATATCATTCTTACATTACAATTTAGGTTCTAACCGTGTTCATATCGTTCTTACATTAAAATTTATATTCTAACTATTATATGAAATCAATATACTATGAATGAATCACATGATAGGGTACAATTTATGTATTAAAACAATTATCGTGTGGTAAGATATATAGTGCAGAGTATATACAACAGTTTTTTCTCACAACAATAAACCCTTGTAATGGATTGCGATGCATAGTATATAAGAGTCTATTTGTTAAAATGATAAGTCATTGGTATAATGTCTCATTACAGAGTATCTAAACTCTATATTTGTTTAAAATATATCCCATCAATATATGGGTTCTATACAAAGTATATAAACTCTATATTCATTTAAATGATGTGCCATCACTTGTAAAGGTTAAACTATAGGTTATGAACTGCTCTTCTAAAATGTAGTCAAATCCAATATTTAATCCACTCTTAATGTTGTCAAGGATTCAAATGGTCATTTAGTAACCATAAGAATCAAACAGATTCGATTAAACATTTGCGACTACAATTTCAAAATAGAAAGGTCTTTCCCTCATTCATAAATCAAAGGAATTGATAACAATTGTGCACAAGAATTCAAGGATTCAACTGGTATCATTTATCAAATTAATAACCCGATAGAAGTATAAACCATTGCAATATTTATGTTAAATTGTTTTTTCTTAAATCCCAATTTTTTTTAACCTCAAAACCTATTCTCCTTGTTGATGATTAAAATCGCAACGATGAATTCCACCCGCAAAGGATTTCTAAAGCGCTATTATTTAATTATTATAATAATATAATACTAGTAGGTGGGACCCCCTTGTAGACTAGAGAAGCATGGATAGGCATATTACATTTATATGTTGATGTTTTTATGATGTTGCCTACAGAGTCCTCTACATTGGATGATGCAGTCTTGGTTTCATTTGATGTGATAAATGGTGGTTGATGCATTATTATTGAAATGTTGTTGGTATTTACTTGTGATACACAACAATTCCATGGGTATGAGGATCATGTTGGTTACATGTGTTTTTTTATGTATATTATAACCTTGATTACTAATTCATACATTGATTACTTATCCATATGATCTATGCAAAGGATAATTAAATGGGAGCTAGCTCAAAAAAATAAGAAGGAGCTATATGTTAATCATAAGGCCATGGTGCCCAAAGGGGTTGGATCCATTGGTGGAAAGCAAGGCATTTTTCATCGTTGGGAAAAGTTCAATTCCCGTGAAGGATTTACCTGGACCCATGGGGGGACCTTGAGGTAGTGGTTGAACGTGTGGTTTCAAATAGAGATACTATATTAAATGGTATAATAACCCATGCACACATAAGTGGATCAAATCCCACCCCCATGTCCTCCAAATTTTAAGCCCACAGGAGTGTAGACCGATTGGCAAGTGTCATGTAAATGGAAGGAAATTTATACAAATGAGGTCTCAAGTTCGATTCTCACCCCAATTTACTTGTGCTCCATTCTTGTGGGTTGGGTGGAGCACCTGGGGTTATAGTGGTAGCTGACGGGGATTGAACCCGTGTCACACGAGTACAAGAACCGTGATTTGCCGATTCCCCCAGTATTAAAAAAAATTCCTAAGGCCATGGTAAAAGACTACATATCAACTTGAAATGAATGAATAGAAGTGTTAGACATAGCTATTATACTATGTGTTTTGGGTTAAGAATTATGTGCAATTTTTATTAAAGAGTTGAATGGAGGCACACATAGTAACGTTGATATGTGATTATCATATAGAGTTATGGCGAGAGGTTAATGTATAGATATGATATATCTTGGGTGGTGAACTATGAAATTGACATGGTATCAAATCTACAAAGGATATGGCATTGAATTTTTGGATTGAATATGTCTTGAGGCTAGTGGTGAATGTTATGTTAGTGGGTTGGCTCATACATGGGATTGAATAGGGCCAGGTGAGGAAGCAACATGAATTTACTGCACGTCACTCCAAACCTCCCTTGAGCCCATCACCCTAGCATTGTTGCATTGTTGCGCTATTGGTTGTGGAAGCTCCATGTTTTCACGATTGGAGGGGAAAACTCGACCAGTTCATCATTGAAGCGATTTCCCCATAGGTATGGATCTTAGCTTTCCATCCATGATGGAATATCTATTTTATGAATCAAATGGTGGCTCAAGAATGCATGGGTTCTCCTTTTTCTTGAGCTTTTGACTGTGTGAAAATATTGTGTTCTAGGTTCTCTGTGATTACTATGAAATACTGTCATTTCAAAGTGAAGTAATGGGTGCGCGTTGGTTATTTATTGGTCATCTTGGTATTTTATGATGGTTCTTTGTGTAATAATGGTGACAATGGTGCAATGATCTATGTATTTTATGATTGAAGGGGTTTTAACCACTAAGTTTTATTTCAGTGGTTGTCAACTCATTTCCCTCTCGGTCGTTGTCGTAATATTTATCCAGTTGTAGAGAAACTGTCGACAATTGGTGTGTTTATTTTTTCTAAACCCTGAGTTGTTGTTGATGGCTCATTCCTTACTGTCTTTTCGCTGAAATATTTCCAAAAGTCCACTCTTGGTTGGCCTGAATGTTAATGCAGACTTGTGTATGTATTGAGTGGATATGAGTTTTGAAGAGTTTCCACACACCACTCCTCTCATCCCTGCTATAATGATGACTATTATGTGGCCTCACTGTCAATTATTTTTGAAAGTTTTTCGACCTCCTGGGTGTTGGAAAGAAGCATTATCTCTCTGTGTTTTTCGAGTGCCCATCATTGTTTAAATTAACCCTCTCTTAAAAAATGGGTTAGTGACATCTGTGTGTGTCTGGATTGGTTAACTTGAATTGTTTTATTCTCCACTCAAGCATTCACCTATGATTATGTCAAGAGCTTGGAGTTATAAGTCAAAGGATTGTGTTAAAAAAAAAAAAAAGGAGCATGGCTCACTACTATTTCTTTTTCAAGATTATATTCTGGCCTGTGGTTAATGGATATGAGGATATGAAATACCATTATCTCTATTTGTTTTTTAAAAGACAAACAATTTTTCATTTCCTCTTTGCATTTAATTTTTAAAGAACCCGACTTCGACTCAGACTTGCCTCTACCTTCCTCGGGCACCTTCTGGGGTTTGTCAAGTTTTGGGTTATTAGTTTAATGATTGTGGAAGTTTAAAGACACGCGATCCCTCATTACAAAATCATCCTCTTATAGAGTATATGTGTTTTCTTTCTGTGATGAATTTGTTTGAGCAGAGAAGAAAGAAAATATATGGTTCCTACCGCCCGAGTACTTCCCTTCTATTCGATTTTGTTCTCCTTTACTGTGTTTAACCACAACACAACCATGATTGCATTCAAAGACAAGAAGATTCCAGTGTGTGATTGTTTCACCAATCTCGATCATGGTTCTGTCAACGTTGAACAAAGATCAGTGTGTGTCATTTAGTTATGTTATATTCATACGTCTTATGGGAATCACCATGCAAACTATCATTTGTTTTAAAAAGAAGTTGATATATATTGATGCACACATAGATCAAGATCGGGGTTATGTTTTGGTGTTGATTGTTGTTGTCTATTAAATATTCTGTCAATTATATGATAGATACCTTTTTTATGATTGGTTCCTCATGCATGCTCTTAAGTTTGTCCATGATCTAAAAGAAACCTCTGGGTAAATAAATAGGGCCTCATTTTTGTTAAAGGACAATGATCGTTGATTGTTATCTTGGGTCTATTATTGATTACCAAGGATACATGTTGGATAAATATAGTATTGTTAAATGTAGAGACCTCCCTTCCAACCCCAACATGCCCTTGGTATCCCTATGCCCCCTCATGTTACTTTGCAGCTTGAAGTTCCCGAGAATGACAAATTGTAGGAGATTGTTCACTCAATAGTCTCCCACCATCATGGCTAGCCAAATTTTTCTTTACCTCCTCCTCCTCCACTTGTTAACCCAAATTTTCAGATCGCCCTTGCACACTCACCTGTATAGTCCTCCCATAGAAGAAAAAGACTCAAAACCGAAGCTCACCATATACATGACAAAGGGAAAGTTGTTTTTTCCCCTTCCTCTCCTTCAAGTGATCCAGCCAAGTAAATATCATCTCGTATGCACTTGAAAGATCATTGATCCCATGCCATCAGTGAGATCAAGCCTCAAGGTTATACACAACCTAAGGCTAATTCAGGGAAGTCAAAAGGGGATAACAACAACAAAGGAAAAATTGCCTCTCAAAGTGGAAAATAAGGTTTTTTATTATGTTTTATTATTAATTTATTGAGGACAATGTATTGTTGAAAGTTTTGGACAAAAAACTATTTTTGGATATTGTGGACACTTACATGTTTTGATATAATTTGAAATATCAATGATATTTAAATTTCAAATTGTGGAAATGATTATGGGATCCACAAGGAGGGATGTGTTTGATTGATTTTCTATTATGTTTATTTCGTTAAGAAATTAAAGGGAGTTAGAAGGGGTCCCACCTACTAGTTATTATTTAATAAAAGACCCTTTATTATTATTAATAATTCTTCCCCTAAACTAAAAGTTAATTGAGTTTTAGTTAACTTGACTAAATGAGGTAGTTGAACTACTTCAACTAATTTGGAATGCATAGAATCCAAATAATAAGGAAGAACAAGGGGAGAATAGAAGGAGAAATCATACTAAGGTTTTCTCTTGAGTTTTATTCAGATAGTTCATTTTTCCTTCATTCTTCAACTCATTAAAAGCCTAATTCTATTTTATGACAGTTGGGTCCTATTGTAGGCAACAAGGTTCAATGTTGAATCATATTATTCAAATGCTTGTTTCACAAGTGTAGATATATCTTTGATAGTCTGTGTAGACTTGTCTGTTTATGAATTAAATTTGATGACTGAAAAAAGGATATTGTGCAGAGTCAAGTGGGCAACAGTCTTTGGCAAGATGATCCAAATTTTAAAGTTTAGTTTTTACTTCTTCTTAGAGTCCTTTTGTATGGTTTTCATCAGGGATATCTAAGTTTGACCTTGGTCCATGCCCCACAAGGATTCTTTTAAAGAGAACTATTATTTTAATTTCTTAGAATGAAATAAAGCGATTGTTATTCTGTCTCATCTGTTTTAATATGTGACTTGGTAATTTTTTCTTTTGATCTCCACATTTACTTTTTAAATTTAATATATTCAAAAAATTGCATACAAATGTTATATTTTGCAACAATCTTTTTTTCAAAAAATTAGCATAAGCCCTTGTTATTAATACTTGTGGATTGGGAAACACTTTTTGAGGCTGTAAACATAGGGTAACATTCCCAGCTATCTTTCCTTAGCCAAGCAAGATTAGAAGATGCTTGAGTAAGATAATTTCATATATTTTATTCAACATTTATTTGCTGACCATACTGGGGAGATCTTCAATATCTCTCTGATTGATTATAATCTTGATTTTCATTGAATATATTTTTATTGCTGCTTTGGATTCTTTGACTGTTTCTTTTCTTCATGAATGTACATGTTGCAAGGCAACCCAATATTGAGCCCGGTCTTAAAGATCAAGCCAACATTTCTTTAACCTTGTTTAATACCATCTTAGATACCATTAATACTCAGGTTGATCTTGAACTCTCATTGGCATCAATTGAACAAGACATAAATGTCCAAGAACGTTGGGAAGATAGGCAAAGACATCCTAGGAATCAACTTTAGCCTTCTTTTCCCTACAATTTTGATCTTCTTTTCATTTCCTCAAACCCTCGTATCTATAGGAGAAGAAGAGGTTTATGACCTGAGATAAATCCTATTTCTGAAATAGGAAGAAGAAATGTTGCTTTGTCTATACAACAAAGTACTCTAAGGAGAACTTTGTCTGATTCAACTAGCTTGTCTTTCTCTCCCTTACCTATCATTCACAAGATGGAATCTAGTGGTGGATTTGGGGGCACTACATGTGCTTCTTCATATCAAACTTCAACCTTGTCAGTGATTGGTAGCTTGTATAGTCATCAATTCCGTGTCCAATCTACCACCAACCCCGCCAAAGTCATAAAATAGTATGCTCCTTTTCAGTTTGAGGAAGATTCTACAACTACTCCATGTCATGTTTCCTCCCCTCTTAACCTAGTACCTACTACTCATCCACTTCCTAAATTCAAAAAACATCTCCCTAGGTTTTCGGGGAATAACAAAGTCACTACGAATGAACACTTTGTAGAATTGTCTAATGCCTGTCACAACATAGGAGCCAATGACAATGACACTTGTATGCAATTATTTGTGAATTTCCTTGAAGGGAAGGTTGTGACTAATTTCTTTGTCCTTCTTCCTTAGATTATTTCTACTTGGGAGGACTTAGTCTATTGGTTCAATTCTACCTATGGGAAATCCAAAAGCCCAACTGAGCAGTTACAAGAGTACAATAACATTGCATATAAGGACCGTGAAACTATCAAGTATTTCAGCTTATGTTTCACCAAATTATACAACCAAATCCATGATCTCATTAGCCCTCAGAACCAAGATGCTTCCATGCATTATTATAATTCTTTATGTAATGTACCTCATAATTTCTAAAAAAAATAAAAATTGTTTAACTGTCTTCTATAACACTCTTGGTGAAAGAAATGATACCAGTCGTAAATTTCTAATGTCAACGTGGATACAAGGACTTTGTAATAAGACCTTGTTATAAGATTATAATATAAGATCTTCCTACAACTCCTAAATCTAATCTTACCACTAGATAACCTATTCACATCGTCTTTCTTAATTCTGAATAAAAGGGTTACAAGAAGGATCCCAAGGTTATCACAAAACCCCTTCACCCTTTATTCTTCACCCTTAAGCATATAGGGATACGTATGTGAATGGGGTCTTATAACTCATCCTAAACTCGTATTTTCATAAGGTTTTGTAATCGCTCACCCATCCACAGGTTGATCTTTACCCTTGGAAACATTAACTAGCTGCTTATCCATAAAGTCATGGGGTTGAGTTTTCTTTTCCATTGGACAACTAACATAAAGACCGAGTTACGGTCCTCCAGTGATTATTAAACCAATGGTTGATGGTAGTGAAGTAATTAACCCAAAGGCTAGTGGGAGAGATGGTCCACTATCATATTAATTAAATATTTGTAACTTTATTAATGACAACCCTTCTCATCTCATTGAATTCGTCTTGCTCTGCACCCGAAGTTCACACCGATCCTGTCATTGTCACATGGATACCTGTCCTCTGTACTCCTCTAATTTAATATGAGGTGACAAGGCACCATTTAGGATTTTTGGTAACTCCACTGTTTGAAATTTACGAGATTTTGTTTCCCTAGAAGGCTTTTCATGTATCACATTTTCTTCCTGAGACCAAGTCTGTAAGTAGTGGTGTAATGTTCCATGGAGGGATTGTGTGTCCTACTTTATTTCTGAGGCAAAGGATATATTGTAAAGGGTGGTTTCACCATGGATGTAACCAATAGCATGATTCGAACTTTGGTGAGTTATTCTTTAAACAAAACCCGACAGAGTAAGCAGTTACATATGGTATCAAAGCAGGTTCAACCCCATGAATTGGGATCATTACACCTTCCACTATATTAAACACTTTATTAATAACTTATCACTAATTAAATTCGAATTGTGTTCATGCAGGTAATCATGGTGAGAGGATGTCGTGGAGGCAGATGACGTGGTGTTAGGGGAGGAAGTGCGATGCCTCTAGTATCATCCTTTCCATAGGGTTCCAACCCCCATGGAGAAGAGAAATTCATTGGACATGAGAATATTGTTGTGGGGGATGTGGGTGGGTTGATGAGGTATTTTCAGAGGATGTAAGAGGCCTTGATTAATTGACTTTATAGAGATGAGGCCAGGGCACTTGTACCCCCTGACGGTCCATAGTGTGCTCCAGCTTCCAGTGGGAGTATTCATAGAGAGCTCGAGAAGGTCAAGTTTCCCGAGTTCATGGATGCCACAAATTGCGCAACTATCGAGACATATTTGGAGAACATGGTGATGTGATTTTCACTTCACGACTACACCTCAAACATGAAATTTTTCATGGAGGTCTTTTAGTTGAAGGGGAGCTCTCTTCTATGGTGGAAGATGCTCCTACCACAACTGAAAATGGTTGTCGAAGACGTGTCATGGGAACTGTTTGAGGAGTGGTTCTTGGAGAGTTATTTATCAAAGTAATTCATTGAGTTATAGCTAAATGAGTTCAATGCCTTATGACAGGGTGGTCGTACGGTGCCAAAGTATGAGGCCTGATTCATGGAGTTGATTAGGTATGCTTCACATTTGAGCATGGAGGAGACGAAGGTCAACAAGTTTGTGTTTGGCCTTAACTTTAACATCCTTGTGAAGTTGAGGATCCTAATGCCACAGACGTTTAACGACGTAGTCAATAAGGCCCTCATAGCACAAAAGGAGTTGAACAACGGGGGTCAGGGAGGGACTCTGACAAGACTGATTGGACAAAATATGGTAGGTGCGCAACAACATCAAACACCAGCCAGACATACAATAGGATATCAAGATACAAAGAGATTATCCATGTTCATGACACCATTGTGACTGACTCCTCAGTAGAGTACTCTGTATAGAGGACCACAACATCAACAGCATTGTCTCCCGCAACAACAACATTTTAGGCTTGTTCAATAGAACAGAGGAGGATTTCAGAATGGTATCCCAACAACTTATACTTTTGGGACCATCAGTACTAGGTTGACGACCGAAGGATGGACATGTGGAGAGCCACATTACCAGTGATATTGTCCGATTAAGAGGGCCAGAGAAGTCGAGTAATCCTGACACACTACCGTTGGAAATTTGGGTAAGGCCCACAAGATTCATGTAGTGGTGAATAATCGCTAGGATGAGCACCAGTATACTATGCTCATGACATCAAGTACCATCTCTAACCAAAACTTTAGTATTTTGATAGATCCCAGTTCTACAAAGTGATTTATTTCTGGTGCACTGCTAAAATTAATTAAGGTAAAGGAAGTCGAATAGGATGAGTTTAGATACATGGAAATGGCTTCAGATTCCAAGAAGAAGGTTGGAGGAAAGGTTATGGACTATAGCCTTAACCTGGTAGATTGTGTAACGAAGGAAAACCTATATGTCACGATCTTAGGATCTTATGACATCGTGGTCAATATGGACTGGTTAGAATTGCATGATGTGATACTCAACTATAAGATGAAGTGGTTGAGTTTGACTGATGATGCGGGATAGAGAAGAGTGATAAGAAAGAAACTAGAGAGTGACCTTGAGGTTCGTTTCTTCCCTACAGATGTAGAAGAGCATGCACAAAGGATGCAAGATATATGCAATATTAGCATTGAATGACAAGGGCATGGTGAAAGGATTAGAAAACCTTCAGGTAGTACGAGGGTTTATAGACATGTTCATAGAAGAGCTACTAGGTTTTTCTCCCAAAAGAGAGTTGAATTTTACCATCGACTTGAAACCTGGAAATGAACTTATAGAAAGAGTTCCTTATCAGATTTCAACGCCTGAGTTACAAGAATTGAAAATGAAACTAAAGGAGTTGTTGGACCTGGAACTTATACGTCCAAGTGTGTCACCTTGGGGTGTGCCTATTATTTTCATATGAAAGAAGAATGGGTTGTGGAGACTCTGTATTGACTACCAACAATTGAACAAGGCAATGATCAAGAACGAGTATCTGCTGCCAAGAATAGATGATTTGTTTGACCAAATGAAGGGTAGAACTTTGTTTTCAAAGATCAACTTGAGATCAGGATATAACCAGTTATGGATCAAAGAGGAAGGTAGTCCTAAGACTACATTCAAGACGAGGTTTGGACATTACAAGTTTACCATTTTACCATTTGGACTAAAAAACACCCCAGGGGTATTCATGAGCTTGATGAATGGGGTGTTCTGCGAATACTTGGACAAGTTTGTTCAAGTATTCATTGATGACATATTGGTATATTCTCAGATGATGAAAGAACATGATGAACATTTGCACTTGGTACTACAGTGTTTAGGAGAACACAAATTATACAGGAAAATGTCGAAATGCTCTTTTTATCAATCAAGGATTCATTATTTATGGCATGTTATCTCTGACGAAGGAAACGTTGTGGATCCAACAAAGGTAGAGGCTATTATGGAATGGCATGCACAGACGAATGTACCAGAAGTACGTAGATTTATGGGTCTAGTGGGATATTACCGATGGTTCGTCAAAGGTTTTTCGAAAATAGAAAATCCAATCATGGAATTGTAGAAGAAAAATAAGAAGTTAGTTTGGACTGAGAAATGCACCGAAGCATTTTGAAGGATCAAGGAGATGTTGATGACCACGCCGATACTAAAATTCCCTAACATGGACGAGGAATTATTGGTATGCACAGACACATCCAAGGAAGTATTAGGTGGATTCTTGACACAATGCGGTCGAGTGATCACTTACATCTCAAGGAAATTAAGAAAGCACGAGGAGAACTACATAACACATGATTTGGAGTTATTAGCCATTGTGTATGCCCTGAGAGTGTGGAGACACTACCTGATTGGATGAAAATTCAAACTAAAAATAGACCATTGTGGTTTGTAGCACATTTTTACGTAAAGTGACTTGAATGAACGACGAAGGAATTGGTTAGAATTTATTAGCAAATACAATTTTGAGATTACTTACATAAAAGAAATAGTGAACAAAGTGGAAAATGTGTTGAGTCAAAGACCATGCATATTTTCAATGATACCTATTTAGATGAATATTCGAGAAAATATTCTAACTATATAGTTCGACGATGATTTATATAAGGAGGTTAAGGAAAGTATCAAACAAGGCACCATGTTGGTACTAAATTTTGAAGTATATACATTGGACAATGACAGATTGATGAGGTATAATAATCGGACTTACATACCTTGTAACGATGAATTGAGAAGTTTGATCTGAGGCAAATCTCATAGAGAAGTGTACATGGCTCATCTAGGAGTCACGAAGATGAGGGAATACCTTAAGCCCTTATTCTTCTGGAAAGGAATGAAGGAAGACATAGTTAGTTATGTGCTGAGGTGTCTAGAATGTCAACAAGTGGAGAATAAATGTAGACATCCGACAGGATTACTACAACCACTTGCTATTCCGGAATCACAATCAGAGGTCATTTTGATGCACTTTATTGTTGGATTTCCACTGATGACAAGGAGGAACGACTCAATTTTTGTGGTAGTTGACACTCGAATGAAAAGTCCACATTTTATTCCTGTGCGCATGACATATTAGGCACTATAAATAGCTAGAGTTTTTATTAGAGAGATTGTGAGATTACATGGGATTCCTAAAAGGATCATATTCGATAAAGGATGAGTGTTTACAAGAAGTTTTTGGACCAGTTTCCAATAGGCCTTGGGGACACAACTAGAGATAGAAATAATGAACCAAAAAAATCATTGGGAAGATTTATTTCCACTAGTATAGTTTCCGTACAACAACAGTTATCAAAGTACCATTAAGATGGAACCATTTGAGTTTCTTTACAGGAAACCATGTTAGACGCCATTGAGTTGGGATCGAATTGAGGATAGGGTCCTAGTAGGACCATAATTGATCCAATAAATGGAAGAACAAGTGAAAACGATAGGACAAAGCATTAAAGAAGTGCAAGATCGACATAAGAGTTAGGTCGATGTGCATTGCATTCATCGTAATTATGAAGTTAGCGACCGAGTTTTCTTGTGGGTGAAATAGTACAAGAGCTTGATTAATTTTGGAAAGGGTGCTAAACTCTCTCCTAGGTTTGTGGGACCTTTTGAAGTTGTGGAAAAGAAGGATCCCATGGCCTATCGACTATATTTGACTGATTCTTTGAGGCGTATGCATGATGTTTTTCATGTATCTATTTTGAGACATTATGTTAGTGATCCTACACATGTGATTGACATGAGTTCTTTATAGGTGTTGGACGAGGGTGCACTCGTGACAAAGC
This sequence comes from Picea engelmannii, assembly GCA_009831015.1. Taxonomy (NCBI): domain Eukaryota; kingdom Viridiplantae; phylum Streptophyta; class Pinopsida; order Pinales; family Pinaceae; genus Picea; species Picea engelmannii. The sequence goes on along the minus strand of ML783250.1, from coordinate 115,501 downwards.
CAATCCGCATTATGGACCATCGCATTCGACAACTATGGAGTCGAATAGTCGATGAGGTCAATTTCTAGTGGGACAATTATAGTCCTCACTCAGATACCTAGCAGGACACATATGATATGCACCAACAATTTCCTTACTTATTTGATAGTTAGACATATAAATCTTGTCAGATGCTCTATTTACTGCATTTTATACATTGTACAACTTCGAGATTAAATTTGAAACAAGAGGGGGGTGTATGTAACATCCCTCTCTTGTGAGCACATGTTATTAACTTATTCTTTGAGGACACTTGCGTGCAAGTGATTTGGTTATAGTATGTGATTATCAGTTTCTCTTATGGATTCTTATTATGATGTTGATAGATTATTATTTATGTTTGATATTTATGTATTGATGGATACTATTAAGGATTTTCCCTTGAGTGTGAAGGACACTTGATAGATTGAGGATGTTGATGGTATCAATGGACCTCCTTAGACTCCATATTGAGTCAGGGAGTGGATTGTTTTGGTTTGGGTATTTCATTTATGCATATGTGACGTATGATCGATTATATTCTAATGTTGTTTATTGGTCATCGATAATGTTTTTTTGATGGATGCAGGATGACTAATTGTTGCTAATATGACTCACATAAGGAGTAAAGGGGCCATGCACATAGAACATAAACTGAGGGAGAGGTGTGGCAGCATCCCTGCCACATCCTACTAGCACTCCCACCATGGCTCGAATTGTAGGTTAACGATTACCAGGTTCGAGAATTCCACGATGTCGTGAGGGAATACCGATACAATCACTCACGAAGATTTATAAGGGGCACACCATAAGGCTGGATTCTTATTCTGTAGAATCCCTTATTCTCTCACAATGTCTCTTGAATGGAGTGTTTACTCTAGGGGTTGGAAAACTACCAAAGCCAGTGAAAGGTGTGTGGCACCCTTGGAGCACAGAATGCGTCTTGAATGGCACATTGGGTAATTAAAAATTGAATAAAAGGTCAATGGTACCCTTGAAGCACAAAGTGCATATTGAAGGGCATGTAGCGTAAATAAAATTTGAGTCAATGAACCTAGGTGGACTAGAAAACCATGAGAGAATAATCAACCTTGTAAAATTTTGAGCACTGTGGGATCAATCAAATATTTAGTTAATTAAGGATTGAATTTATTAATTATAATCTCTATAAGATTCTAATCCTTTGCAATTAAAAATTTAACTAAGCCTAAGTCTAATTTAGTAAGAAGACTAAAAAATAAATTTTAAATTTTAAAAATGAGGGGATGAAGTAAATCAAATTAAGAATTCAAGGAAAATAAAATAAATATAAATATTGATTTAATACACATATGTGCAAGTAATTACCAAATTGGAATTTAAGGTAAGAATGGAATAAAGCTAAAATAATGGGTGTGCATAAAAAATAATCTAAAGTCTAGTTAACACGAGTCTAAGTAGGAGAAGATTCATATTTTAACTCAACTCAGTTTTAGAAAGGCACTAGTCATTAATTGGAAATAAGGGGAATAAAGAGACGACTATGAGTGATGTAAGGATCACTTTTAGGAAGGGTGAGGGAAACTAAATTTTATTAAAATAAAATTGTGTATTTCCTTGTGCAACTTATGGAGATTGTGACAAGTGTATGGGGGGAATAATTCTTAATTAGTTATTTAAAAAGTGAATTAAATGTGCAAGTGGATGGGTCATTAAGTAAATCCTATAAAACAAATGGAGGAGATGATAAAATGATCACACCGGTTATGAGTAGTGTTATGATACAAAAATTTTGACTGGTTTTTCTTGTGAGAGTTGGGATACCAATTTTGAGGGAGAGTAGTGGCTCTACCTTACAAGGCGATCTAGGAGCTAGAGGATTTATGGCTAGGTGTGTGCATGGACCCTTTGCAGCTTGAGGGGATACGGGGGAAGAAGAGTACCCCTAGCATTGGTTGGTAGGTATCGGTGAAGTCTCATATGTTAGCAAGAATAGGAAGGAAGGGGGCAACAGTGATCAAGGATCATTATCAAGCCTATCTTTATCGCTTATTGTATTTTCATTTTGAGTTTGAATCATATTAAGTTTTTATTGTATATATATGCTTTTTAGAATTGTTGACAATGCTAATGGATTCTGATATTGGACTGGCAAGTTTCCTTGATGATTGTGTATTGTAGAAAGGAATTTCTAATGAGTCTACAATTTTAACTCCAAACTAAATCTTGATTTCTTATTCATTGTTTTCCCTTTTTCAATTTGGGTTTTTTTTGCATAGATGCGGTTAAATCATTTAATTACGACTAGAACGAATTGATTGTAGGCTATGACAATGGATATAGATAAAATATGTTTCTATAAGAGTTTGCATGTGCTTGTACATAATAACTCACCCAACACCTTTGTGTTTCCATAAACATTGCTCTGCAATTTTTTCATACATTTTTCTCCAGCAAAGGAGAATCTCCTTGTGTCCATTCTTTAGAAAACCTATGCATTTTTTAGGTGTAAAATTTACCTCTGCGTTTTTTGATGTGTAAACTTGCCCAGCGATTGGAATAGCCAAGTGATATTTTTCTAGTATACAACTAGACATTTTTGCAAAAAACTATCTCTACGTTTTATCCAAACAAGACAGCTACTTCCTCCTCCTCAAATGACGATTTTACAGTAATAACCTATGCATTTTTGCAAAAAAATATCTCTGGGTTTTCTTTGTAAACAATTCTCCTAGCAATTGTGAATCTCCTGGAAAGATTTACCTGGAAACCTCTGTGCTTTTCTTGTGAAAAAATCCCCCCAAAAATTGTGATTCTCCTAGCATTTATACTTTATTTTGGATTTGCAATTTCCTTTGGATTTGTGATTTCCTTATTACCTTGAATTTGATTTTCTTCTAAATCTGTGCTATGTTTGATAGAGGCTAGAATGGATTGGATCATTCGCTGCAACAAACAAATTCAAGGGATGGTTCGACTCTCTTCTGTAAACTGCCCAAACAACTTTGTCTCTCGTCCGTCAATTTCACATCACTTCAAGAAGAGAAACAAAATATTTTTCATATATATATATTAGTATAAGAGAAATACTAATAACTCTATAGAAATACACTACTATTTCATTTTAAAATGGTGTTTTACATCATTCAAGAGTTTAATAAGCATATATTAATTAGATATCAAATTGAATTATGCCTTAACAACAATACACATATTAGTCATCAATAACATGAATACGTTTCATTTTTACATAGAGGTAAATAAGAGACAATTTACTCAAGTGAAATACATGTTGTTATGATCTACAGGGTCCATGCCATATAGAGATAATTACGTCAAATGAACAATATTTATTTATAGTACAGGCCACATGTCATAGAGAAATAATTTCATGAAAAAAAGTGTATTTGTTTATTAGAGTACAAGCCACATGTCATAGAGAAATATTTCATCAAAAAAAATGTATTTGTTTACTCTATAGGCTGTGTTCATATCATTCTTACATTAGAATTTAGATTCTAACCGTGTTCATATCATTCTTACATTACAATTTAGATTCTAACCATTATATGAAATCAATATACTATGAACGAATCAAATGATAGGGTACAATTTATGTATTAAAACAATTATGGCGTTGTATGATATATAGTGCAGAGTATATAAAACGCTTTTTTCCCACAACAATACACCCTTGTAAGGGATTACAATGCATAGTATATAAGACTCTATTTGTTTAAATCATAATTCATTGATATAAAGGTCACATTACAAATCATATAAACACTATATTTCTTTAAAATATAGCCCATCAATATAAGGGTTCTATACAGAGTATATAAACTCTATATTCATTTAAATTATGTGCCATCACATGTAAAGGTGAGACTATAAGTTATGAAATACTCTTCTAAAATTTAGTCAAATCCAATATTCAATCCACTCTTAATGCTGTCAACCTAGGATTTAGATGGTCATTTAATAACCATAATAATCAAAGGGACTCGGTTAAAGATTTGTGAATGCAATTTCAAAATAGAAAGGCCCTTCCCTAATTCATAAATCGATGTAATTGATAACAATTGCGCACAATAATTCAAGGATTAAACTAGTATCATTTATCAAATGAAACATATAAGTAGCTATAGGAAGGGGAATCCTACTATTCTGATCCAATAGGGCCAAAGTGTGTTTTATTACTGGGAGCACGCCTAAGAAAATAATATGACAGGAAGCACGCCCCTAATGCCAACCTTACTGATTTGGGTTCTAATCTATAAGGAAGGTCGGATAACAACCTACAGTATTGTCACTTTGTTCAGTCAGTCTTATAACTCGATAGAAGTATAAACCATTGCAATATTTATGTTAAATGTTTTTTTCTTAAATACCATTTTCTTTTAACCTCAAAACCTATGCTCCCTTCTCATAGCAATTTGTCCTCTTATATTTGTATTGCTTGTGAAATCCTCTTAATTCCGTTTGTGCCATGAATTAAATTGATAATTATCTTGCACCATGAATAAATGTGATGTATGGATGATTATGTGTTTAGTTTACTTTTGCACCATGAAAAATTTAATTGATAATTATCTTGCGCCATGAATAAATGCGATGTATGGATGATTATGTGTTAAGTTTAATTTTTGCACCATGAATTAAATTGATAATTATCTCACGCCATGAATAATGCAATGTATGGATGATTATGTGTTAAGTTTACTTTTTGCGCGATGAATTAAATTGATAATTATCTTGCACCATGAATAAATATGATGTATGGATGGTTATGTGTTTAGTTTACTTTTTGCGCCATGAATTAAATTGATAATTTTCATGTGCCGTGAATAATATTGATGTGTGGTTGATTGATTATTTAGACTTCTCTTGCGACATGAATAATATCGATGTATGAATAATTGAGTATTTAAATTCTCTAGTGCCATGAAAAGTAATGATGTTGATTGATTGAGCTAGTTGGTTTTCAACTCGATTGTGTTAGTGGGATTTAAACACCTCCTTGTTCCTCAGAACAATCACCAGCCGTGAGACTTAAGTTGTAAAAATCAATCAGATGAATCATGGGATTGAGAATTAATTATGTTTTCTGGAGGTCCTAACTTTACAGGGTAGGTTGGAAGGGTAGTCATTTTAATATTTAGTATCTCATTGATCATTGTTTATAATTTCCTTTAGTTGATTGTGATGTGTTAAGTTGTGCCGCTATTTATGTTTATTTGTTGGTCAGGTGTCACTATCATTTATGTTGATGCATTGGTTGTGTCATTGTTGATGATGATGATGAGACACTTTTGTTTCGTTTAATTATGATTTCGTTTTATTATGCGTTGTTGTGAATTTTGTGTTGACGTTAATTTCCTAAAACTTAAAAACAAAAAAATCTACCTAGTGTGCTTCGCTTTTCTCAATCGTAACGAGGGGTTGTTACAATATTACATTACACTAATGTCTAGTCATAACATCACTCCTATACATACCCATTAGCTTTTATAAGGTAATAATATAAGTATATATTATTATTATTATTATTATATATTACCTTATATCAGTTCATATGATATTACTCTCCCATGACTACCAATCCTTTTACACCACTTCCTAACAGTTCTATGCATGCCATGCAAAACAACCTTAGGGTTGATGTGCATGCCAAATTGGCATGCACAAAAACCATATGGTTGTTGTGCATGCCAATTTGGCATGCACAACAACGCTAAGGAAAATCATATGGCATGTTAACTCAAATGGCATTGGATATTCATAATGAATACAATTGTAATGAATCAAATAAGTTAATATTTTGTGTTCAATGTCACGTTACTGACACATGATCTCTTAATCATAACATGAATCCAATCACTGCTTATTAATGAGTGATTTCCATATATAAATTACATTACACTAATTTCTAGTCATAACATCATGTCTGTACATACTCGTCAACTTATATAGGTAATAATATAAATATATTATTATTATTATTATTATTATTATTATTATTATTATTAGCTTATATATGTTCATATGATATTAGTCTCCCATGACTACGAATCCTTTTAAACCACTTCCCAACAATTATCTGCATGCCCCAATAGTTTTGTGCATGCCAATTTGGCATGCACAAAAGCCCCAAGGAAAATAATATGACATGTTAACTTAAATGGCATTGGATATTCATAATGAATACACTATACTAGTAATGAATCAAATAAGGTAATATTTTGTGTTCAATATGGGGTTACTAACCCATGATCTCTTATGCATAAGATGAATCCAATCACTGCTTAGTAATGAGTTATTTCCATATATAAATTACATTACACTAATGTCTAGTAATAACATCATGCATGTACATACCCATCAGCTTATATAGGGTAATAATATAAGTATATATTATTATTATTATTATTATAATTATCTTATATCAGTTCATATCATATTATTCTCCCATGACTACCAATCCTTTTAAACCACTTCCCAACAGTTCTATGCATGGCGCAATAGTTTTGTGCATGACAAATTAGCATGCACATCAGCCATAGGGCTTATGTGCATGCGAAATGGGCATGCATAGCAACCCGATGGATATTTTGCATGCCAATTTGGCATGCACAGAAGCCCCATGGAAAATCATATGACATATTAACTCAAATGACATTGGATATTCATAATGGATACACTATACTAGTAATGAATCAAATAAGGTAATCTTTTGTGTTCAATATGGAGCTACTAAACCATGATCTATTATGCATAATATCAATCCAATCACTGCTTAGTAATGAGTGCTTTCCATATATAAATGACGTTACACTAATGTCTAGTCATAAGATCATGCATATACATACCCATGAGATTTTATAGGGTAATAATATAAGTATATATTATTATTATTGTAATTATCTTATATCAGTTCATATGATATTAGTCTCCCATGACTACCAATCCTTTTACACCACTTCCTCACGTTCCTTTGCATGCAAAATTGGCATTCACAAAAACCCTATGGCTGTTGCATAGGCCAATTTGGCATGCACAGAAGCCCCAAGTAAAAACACATGACATGTTAACTCAAATGACATTGGATATTCATAATGCATACTCTATACCAGTAATGATTCAAATAAGTTAATATTTTTTGTTCAATATGGAGTTACTAACCCATGATCTCTTATGCATAACATGAATCTGATGACCTGTTAGTAATGAGTGCTTTCCATATATAAATTACATTACACTAATGTAATGTTATAACAACATTCATGTACATACCCATGAACTTATATAGGGTAATAATATAATCTAAGTATGATCAATGTTCATGTCAATATCTAAATATGATATCACCATTAAGTGGTGTTGGTATCAAAATTAACGAAAAATAATAAAAACTAAGAAGCAATTAACATTTATCTCCAAACTGCAACTCTAAACCATCACTGAGATATATCTCTTCATACATGAAAAAAAATGTTTTTCAAATTTAAAATTTAAAATTTTTAAATAAAATATATCTACAAATTTCAAATAAAATGTACACATATGATTTTAGATAAATAAAACAAATTTTGATTAAAGAAAGATTGACATACCAAAATTGTTGAAGATTCATCTTCCAAAATCCATTTTCTCCTTTTCTACCAATAATTTAAACATCACTGTAACAATAAAAAGAAAAACCAATAACAAATATTAACATATACTTTATTAGCAAATATTTTAAAGATATTTAACTTTATTAAATAAAAATGAGAATGAATAACATACCCAAGAACATCATCAATATTAACATAACCATGTGATCAAGAATAACATACCCAACCAGAGTTTCACAGATATAAGATTCAATAGTTTCATCTTCCAAAATCCATGTGCTCCTTTTCTACCAATAATTTAAACATCACTGTAACAATAAAAAGAAACACCAATAAGACATACTATCCTATACTTTATCACCAAATATTTTAAAGATATTTAACCTTATTAAATAACAATGATAAAGAATAACATAGCCAAGCATATCATCAAGATTATCATTACCATGTGAGCAAGAATAACATACCCAACCGGAGTTTCACATAGATAAGATTATTGCTCTCTCTAAATATTATACTTTTTAGCATTTTTTTTAAACCAAACTTGCATCACTTCCAAAATAGTTACTCTCCATATTGAGCCATTTTTTGTATAAATCTTTAATTTTCTTTTATAACCAAATGATTTTTCAACATTTCCCACATGATCTAAACAAAGTAAGATAATATCTAGCAAAATTTGAAAGAGAAAAATTGTGTTCTTGTAAATTCTCATGTGTACATGCATAAAGTTCACAAATCTCCAGATTAAGCCACTCTTCAAGGAAAATACTTATACATTCTTCAAGGAAAATACGTATCCCCTCTTTTGCAATGGAATAGATGGAATAGTGGAATTCACTTTGTTGTATGTAGAAAACGCATCTACATATTACACCATTCTTGGACAATAAGGAAAGGAATGCAATAGATGAAAAATTGGAATCTTCCCCTTTTTTGATGTGGGATAGATTTTTTTCTCAAATAATCAAATGCTCAAGTTCAAAATTTCCTGCATCATGATCTAAAGTTTAAACATATAAATAAGATCATGAATAAGATGATGTAATCCTATTTTTAAATCTAGAATAGTTTGGGTTGAATCATGATATAATCTTAAATAAGGTAGGTATCCACATAAATTTAGAATCTTCCCTCTTTTTGATGTGGGAGATCTATATTCTATTCTCATATAATAAAATGCTAAATTTCATAATTAGGTTTGCATCATGATCTAAACATAAAGAAGATTGAATGTACCATTTTAGATGATGATAATATTATATAAGAGTTCTATATATTCAAAATGATTGATCTAAGCGTTGAGAAGTTATATAGACAATAATTGAGTAACCATTCTATGAATAGGAAAGTCTTAATTAAAAAGTTGATCAAACATAAAGTTTTAAAAATTAAAACAAAATATGCATATTCAACTCAAATAAGATTGAACACTTATATTTAAAAGGCCCAACATAAAAACAAACTAAAACTCACTAATGTGCAATGTGAATGCATTTAATTAAGCATCATCCTGAATAGATGCATCTTTCTTAGGTATGGATGCATCCTCCTCAATCCAAATCGCCCACAATCTCTTCTCCACATTGGCCTATAACACATTTCAAATTTGTACATTTGAAAATTAAATTTAAATGATTTAAACACATTAAATTGTAGTTTTAAATTTTGAAACATTTAATACATGTGATGTGCCAACCTGAATATCATCAACCATAGAAGAGGATGGAATTCTCATGGGCGGTTGATTCATGGTCTTACCCACCATAAAAAAGGAAAAAAATAAATCACAAATAAAAAAAAAATAATGGGGAAAACTAATGTCTATTATGTACGACAATTGTACATGTCACAAGACTAATTATGTATTAACTCATTAATTAAATACCTGGCAAGTGTATCATTATCATCACTCGTTCTAAAATGTCTACAATAGATATTAAGATCAACACATATTTTTTTGTTAATCATCCCTATTTAGAATTGACATTATAACATTGACATGTTAGTGGCTAGGCGTGTCAAGGTCCATAGCCTAGGCATAAATGTGCAACCCATTATATAAGTATTACACTACAATAAACGATATTCAAGACTTAACTATATAAGCCTTACTCTATGTTTATAATACATTTAATCGTTATATTCAAGACTTAACTATATAAGTCTTACATTGTGTTTATAAAACATTTAACATTATATTTCAAGGTTTAACTCTAGATTACATATTACACTATGTTATACAACATATAAAAATATACTCAATATTTAACACTAGCATAAATGGAATGGAACCTAGGGTCCTAACCCACTAAGTCCAAACCTATGCGCTAGGGGATTGTAATGTTCCATAGTGGTATACAAAGTTAAATAAAACTTATGCTAAACATAATGATACAGTCGAACCCTGTTTAATACAACACTGATATCCATTACGCATAAACTTGTGGCCTATACACAATTCGAGAAGAATTAATGAGAACGTTACCTAGACAATCGAACCTAATCTTAGGCATTTAAGTTGGATCATATCCATTAATGGTGGCAGGCCACCTTTTATCTCCAAGTCTAACTTTTTTGCAGGGAGGCTCCACTACATGCTTTCTACCTGGTCTTGATTCACATGGGATTGAGAGGGTGTGTACCTTCCATTCGCTTCCACTATCATGAGGCACGAGGTGTCGCTACCCTTTGAATTCATTCCTTACATTTTGTTACTCTATTTTTTACTCATGCGATAGTAGGGTTGTGCACTCTGTGATAGTATGGTCACCATTGTTTCGCGTTTTCCTCTCATCTCTATAGAGAAATATAGAAAGAGCATTTAGATAGGGAGTTTTGGTATTCTATAAATCTTCCTAGTCGAGACAAATCTATGTAGTTCTTTGAAATTTTTTTTCGACTAGATAGGTAGTTCTAGTATTCAAGGAACTCAAAACTATAACATTTTGATCTTTTGATCTATTGATGGTAATAAAGATGTATATGAATGTTTGTGACAAGATCTGTACTATGTTGCATCAAAAGTGTTTCTTTCATATTTGACAAAACATGTATTAGGATTGTTATTCTTTTGTTCGACATAACAACAACAAATATAAAGTAGTTTTGTTTACACTTTTATATATATATATATATATATATATATATATATACACACTACATTATTAATAACGTACTACTACAACTATTTTACACAGTGACAACCCATATATACTAATATGACTATACAATTCTTTCAAACAAATTCTATTTCTTAATGCAATAACATAAGATATGGAAACAATTGTATAAATACTAAACATTATTATCATAGTACCAAATTTAAATAAACAACTAAAATACATATCTAAAAAATTTGATGATGGGAAACAAATGGAACAACCATGTTCCACCCAACCGTAGAACAAAACAATCACAATCACTTGTCCTGATCACCCCCTAGCCCAACCATGATTCCATAAGGGTGAACTGAATTATCCTCCTCAATTATAGTCACCATAAATAGATCAAAATATGCTTGGCCTCACACTACAAGTGCTCATAACAACAAACAATTCTCAATTCCTTAACATACCGAGCAACATCCTGCCTCCCACATATGTTGTATATATTCTTATGCCTAGGTCTTTCCATTCCTTTCCCTCTTTGGGGAATTTTGTTTCTTTAAAAAACCCTGATTTTTAGGGGCTACTAGTGGTCAAATTCAACTTTTTCCACTTGTAAAAATCATACCTTAGGTAACTCAAACCTGTTCCCCACTTATGGAGTCATGATCAACTATTTTTAACTTGGTTAGTCCATTTGTCTTCTTGCATTTCATTTATTAAAAGGTTGTCTCATACATGTGTCCAATAAAAGAGGATAGTTGGGAAATTAAAATATTTTCCCAACAGTCATCAAATAATTAATTACGTAATCCAAAATTCCAAATTCACATTTTCCATAAATGGAAAATTATTTCCAAATATGAATTTTCCAAAAATGGAAATTTATTTCTAAATTCACCTTGGAATTTGTTTTTCTAAAATTTGATGATATCACATCCTCTCCCCCTTAAGTACAAAATTGTCCTCAATGTTCATTCATTTCTTGGAATAGGTTTGTATAAGATTTCAACATATCTTCTTCCAATTCCCAAGTGGCTTCCTTAGGACTAAAGTGCTTCCATTGCAATTTTACCTAGGTTATGGCTCTATTCTGTAGTAATGTTTCTTTCCTATCTAGGATGTGCATAGGTTTCTCTTGGAACTCACATTCTGATTCCACCTGCACCATATTCCAATCAATGATGTGAGTAGGATCATGAATATACCTTTTTAGTAATGAAACATGAAAAACATTATGAACTTTTAAATTTGCGGGAAGTGATAGTTGATATGCCATGGGTCTTATTCAAGTTAAAATATTGAAGGGGCAACAAAACCTTGGCACCAAATTTGAAGAATTTCCTAGCTTTAGAGAGCTCCTACATTCTTTGAATTTTAGATATACATGTTCCCTAATTTGAAATTCTTGATGTCTTCTTTTTAAATATGCATAGATTTTCTATCGGTCTTGGGCCTCTTTTAAGTTCTATTGTATTATTTTTACCATTCTCTTCATTTCATGAAGCATTTCTGTCCCCACCATAATTATGTAAACTGGATTGTCCCAACTAATCGGGGTTGTGCATTTCCTTCCATATAATACTTCAAAGGGTCTCATTTTAGTTGATGTTTGATAACTGTTATTGTAAGCAATCTCAACTAAGTGTAGGTACTCCTACCACTTAGTTGGTTTTGAACTTACGTACATTCGTAACATGTCTTCGACAATATGGTTTGTTCTTTCTGTTTTCCCATTCGTTATGGATGGTAGCTTGTGCTGAAATTCAAGTTAGTATCCAAAACTGCAAACAATTCTTTCCAAACATTTGACATAAATTTGACATCTCTATTGGAATTCCATGCAATCTAAACATTTCTTTCATAAAAATTTCAGCGATATTAATCGCTTTGTTAGTAGATTTCACAGGTATAAATGTGCATATTTTCTTAGTTTATCAATCACTACCATAATTGAGTCATTTTGTCTTTGAGTCTTAGGAAAAATTACGATGAAGGCCTTCAAGATAATATCCCATTTCCATTTTGGTATATGCAGAGTGTAATATTTTAGATATAAAATAGTATGCAAAACATAAATAATTAACTAAAAATGGGAGATAAACAACAATATAACCAGAACAACACCACAATAATACCATAATAACACCATAAAGATCACTTTGATTACTGAGAGTGTAGTGACCTTCCCTGTTATGACAACAACCCTTTACAACAGGTGCAATTTTTTTTTTTTTTTTTAAAAGCGTGTAGGCGGGGAAACCGACACACTAGACACTACGTCGCCACTCGATGACTGACAAGACGCAACCATGACGATCACAACAAGAAGACGCAAGGCGCACCACGAGTAACTTCAACAATAACGAACACAGAAGGTAGAATCCATGGTAGCAGGTTTACAATTTCTGCACAGGAAAGCAGGGCGTTTAATCTTAGTCGTCTGCTCCGGAGAGAGAGGAGGTCAGATAAGCTCCTGGCCGACTACTCAGGAAGAAACTAGTAGTCCCCTAAGGTGTGTCGCAAGAGTGGTAACCCTGCCTTTAAAGGGCCCGAGACTCTTGATACGACACTGGATTCTTGACACAGGGAAACACACAGACATAAATACTACGACTACTGAAGGTGTGTTCATCCCTCCTGACGCAAACAGACCACACAATGCAATACCACCAATACTACAAAATCAGGGACAAACATGAACTCTATGGGAGACGCAAGTCAGGAGGACTCTAATACCAACCAACCACTATGGAGACCTGAAGACATCTATCAATATCAATTGCTCCATTAATTATCATTAACCGACGAAGACTTTATCCTAAGGGAAAAACCAATAATCACAACCCCCATTATTAGTGATAAGGTCATTAGGCACTAGTTCAGGGACAAGCAATAAGCACAAGCGCATTGCATTTTTCTGTTAATCGCCAAAATCGAGCAACGATATCATACCATAATGGTAAACCCTCGAACATTTACTATCTCCATATTATCTTGCCTTTCCTGCCAATTTATTACCATACATTGGAATAACCTAACAATATTGCATTGTAATTTAGACCTTATCATTAACACTTCACCTTAAACGAATAATAACCTTGCAATTTAAACATCATCACGAACATTTCCAGTAAACAAATATCAATATGGCGATTCGATCATCCTCATTACTATTGCAAATTAAGCAAATATTATTATCGCAAATATAACAAGTATTATCATTGCAATTAAGCCATTATTAATAATGCAGCTTAAAACAATATTACTATTAATATTAAACAAGTATTATCATTGCATTCCAATTTAAACAATGTTAACATTGCCAATATAAAACCCTAATTTTAAAGGATAACATTAGAACCGACTATTTAAGACCCAAACATGATACCACAATAGCAACCACAAAGTTAAACCACCTTATGAACCCACTTATTTTTAACCCACTTAATATTAACCATCGCTCTAAACTACTTAGGATTAAACCATAGTATTAACCACCATATTAGATCAATCTCCCAATGATAATATGTAACCAATATTATAACTATCATGGAACCATATATTAACACCCAGAATTTAACGATAAGATATCCATGTTTAAAATGGGACAGTATTATTAACCGACCTTTAGAAGCAGCATAATAAAGCCATGAACTTAAAGGATAAGGAATCCAAGTTATAATGAGACAACATTATTAACTGAATTTTTACAGGCAACATCTTAAACAATGAATTTAAAGTGATAAGGAATCCATATTTCAAAATTAGTCCGCATTATTAAACTGAATTTTAAGCAGCATATTAACCATGATTTAAAACGATAAAACCCATATTTAAAAGGGGACAGCATTACTAAACCGAGTTTAAAGGCAGCGTATTTAAGCCATGATTAAAAATGAAACAAAATCCATATTTAATATAAGACAACATTAATTAATCGGATTTTTTTTTTTAAGTAGCATATAACCACGAATTTAAAACGATAAAAATCCATACTTAAATTGGGACAACATTACTAAACCGGGTTGTAAAGGCCGCGTATTTAAGCCATGAATAAAAATGAAACGAAACCATATTTAAGAAAGACATTATAAAATATTAACTACACTTAAATTGCCAATAATTAAAAACAATAACAATGTTTTAAAAAAAAGGGAGAATATGTAGAATCACATCAGATTTATGCATATTGGTGGCAACTAACATTTTCCCATTTGAGAAAGCCATAATATTACTCTAACTTTACCTTTAACTCATTTACCCTAGAGTAATGTAAAAATGCAATAAGAATGATCTCTGAATCTAGCAGTGAGTTTATTCGGCAGTAACCACAGGAAGGCAAGGAGATTTAAATATCAAGTGACAGAATATAACAATACAATTTAACTGGACTAAGGAAAGGAACAATATAATACATCAACCCAGGCCACGAATACAACAACCCAGTCCACGAATGGGGACGCCCAGCCATAGATTCGAACACAGGCCACGTATGGGGACGCCCAGCAAGCAGTAAAACACGGGCCACGAAATGAAGGATGCCCAGCAAGTAATGAAAGGAAAATCCACGAAGGATTTTCCCACTGATTTTTATAAATGCCAAAAATGTAAAAGTGGAGAGACCCACCCAAAAACAAAACGCACACTGTACATAATGCCCAACAATAAAAAGTGTACCCACTATAGTAAAAAAAAATGCCCCCGATGGTTATAATACGCCCAAGGTAACAGAAGGAACCCACTGAGATAAAAAGAATGCCCAATACAAATATAAAATGCCCAATACACTGTATATACGCCCAACAATA